>VXBL01006172.1:81518-98182 GCA_013400195.1 Aramus guarauna | reverse complement strand
GATTCTGCCCCTCTACTCCACTCTTGTGAGACCTCACCTGCAGTACTGCATCCAGCTCTGGGGCCCCCAGCATAAGAAGGACATGGAGCTGTTGGAAAGAGAAAGGGGCATAAAGATGATCAGAGGGTTGGAGCACCTCTCCTATGAAGCCAGGCTGAGAGAGTTGGGGTTGTTCAGCCTGGAGAAGGCTCTGGGGAGACCTTCTTGCGGCCTTCCAGTACCTAAAGTACCTAAAAGGGGACCTACAAGACAGCTGGAGAGGGATTGTTTACAAGGGCATGTAGTGATAGGACGAGGGGTAATGGCTTTAAAGTGAAGGAGAGGAGATTTAGATTAGATATTATGAAGAAATTCTTTACTGTAAGAATGGTGAGACACTGGAACAGGTTGCCCAGAGAAGCTGTGGATGCCCCCTCCCTGGAAGTGTTCAAGGCCAGGTTGGATGGGGCTTTGGGCAACACGGTCTAGTGGAGGGTGTCCCTGCCCACGGCAGGATGGTTGGAAATAGATGATCTTTAAGGTCCCTTCCAACCCAAACCATTCCATGATTCTGTGATTCTATATGTAAAAGGAAACATTGAGTGAAACTCTGAGCAGGTCTGTCAGAAAACAAAATCACTCCATGTAACTCCTAGGTAGTGGTGC
Organism: Aramus guarauna; assembly: GCA_013400195.1. Taxonomy (NCBI): domain Eukaryota; kingdom Metazoa; phylum Chordata; class Aves; order Gruiformes; family Aramidae; genus Aramus; species Aramus guarauna. The sequence continues at coordinate 97,537 of VXBL01006172.1, read as the reverse complement.
TTCTCAGGGATCAATGGCACTTTTGGCTCCTCTCTGGTCTCCCCAAGTGTATCCCCTCTGATGCTCTCCCCAGTGTGAAAGCCCATTGATTCCCCCCTCTGGGATCAGGTTCTAGTCTACACACAAACTCTTGCATATTGATTCTTTCTTACCATTTTAAATTACCCACCCAAGAAACTGTTAAGAAGTAGATACAGAAAACAATAACAACCTTCCTAAAATAAAGTGTGGTTTGACTGTAACAGTAGGAAAAAGGAAGAATTCAGAAGGTTTTAAAATAAAATACATTTGTGCCTTCTCTGGCTGAATTCTAACCTTCTGGGAGGATGCAGCAGCAGGTCTATCTGCATGTCAACCTGTTCCTGGCTAGTAATTACCCAAGGGAGCACCGTTTCATCTGGAGAGAGTTCCTCCCCATTCCCATTTGCTGGTTTTTGTTGTTTTTTTTTAACTTTGTTAATCCAAAACTAGTTCAGTGTGATCCAGTAGAGAGCTCCATTGCCAGCTGCACACCACCTGTTACTACGTAACACCACTTGAGTTCATTTATGGATGCTCTTGATCTTGGTTTTGCCCTCTTGATTTTGTTTCTTTTTTTTCCAAAATCAAAAGCCTGCTATTAAACTAAACTGAGAAATTATACAATAAGTATCCTCCACAGACAGCAAATAATCAGAGAGAATATACGGCATCCAAAACAGTTCTTACTAGAAAGATGAAAATTTCTGAATAGCACCATCCTGAAATGGCTCAGTGAAGTTAAGTGCATACAACAAATTTCCGGGTGCTGGGAAATCTAAAGGCTGTGGGCATCTTTCTTCAGCTACTGTCTGGAGGCTGCTCTTTGCCATCTCAAAGTATGGAACCACTCAGTGTGAGCACAGCTTACCTGACAGAAACGGTTTTGCACTTATCTGAAACTGGGAAGTAACTGTTGTGTAGGGTTGTAAGGCAAAAGAGGATCATTTGAAAGCAGAGAGAATTAATCGTACAGTTGGTATTAACATATGGATGAAACATTGCTTTAAAAGTTCAAACAGCAACTGTCAGCTGAACAAAGTTGGCACAAGGGTAACAAATGAGTTTTGCAATTGTGCTATTTTTACTATGTAATACCAATACTGTATAAAAGAACAAATGTTGTGTATATGTTCAATGCCAAACCTAAATGGTTGCTAACAGTGTTGTTATGATGTGATTAAAATGTCACCATCATTACTTGCTGAAAAGGATTTTATTCCCCCCTCCCCAAGCAAGTGTTTTCATTACTGGAGTTTTACCAGACATGTTTGTGAGAAAGAAAGGTGAAGGAATAACCCAAGTCAAATATTTGAAAGCATTTAACCATTCTGGCTCATTGACAACTGTATGCTCTCCTTGTGATTTTTAAGAGCTGCTGACGCCTCATGGAAAAAACTTTGAAAAACATAGTATTGAAAAACAATTTTGCCAATGTGTCATATTTTCTGTCTTATCCCTTCCCTTGCTTCTCACTAGTAAAAGAATCTACATGAGAACAGAACCTTGATTCTTTAGGTAGACAAAATTTGGATCTGAGCTCTGCCAAAGCATGTGGGTGTTTGGACCCTGTCCATTAAAGACATTTAACTTCAGATCCAGGTTCAATATTCAAAGTTCGCAAGAAGTGCTGAGATCCAGGATTTTGTTCTGACCCATCCCTGTTACTAAGAAGTCATCTGCTGCCTGTCCTGCATGTTAACCTATAGACTTCTGCTAAGGATCTCATAGGTGGCTGCTGATGTCAACATTTGCTGCCAAATTATAAGCATCAGGTGCTACTGAATATCTGAGGTGGAGGGAGATTCTGAAAATTTAAGGGGGTTGGGGAGGAATAAAAGGAATTTTCTCTGGTAGAACAGTTGTCTTGAAATAACATAGACTTGGTTTGTCTCTCACACTGGCATAACTTTTTGGACTTCGGTGAAATCACACTGACTGGGTACAAACAAAAACCACAGTCTGTATGAAGCTAAAGGGTTTTTTTTCACATTCAGTGTGTTGAAACAACACATTCCAGCCCAGCCATAGAAGTTTCTGCTGCCTTGTAAACACAGAAAACAGAGATTCACCCCAAATCTCCCACTCTGCAAGTGACTGAGTGGAGAAGGAGAGCAAGCCGAACTTCCTCAGCTCAAAAAGATGCCAAACTAGACATAATTTCAAAAAAAGAATCACATTTCAGCATGGCCTTGGCGCTCTTACTTCCTGATTTAGCTACACAGAGCAGAGCAATGGCAATGCTGGATAGATACCTTCCTTGGGAATGTGCAGGAGGGCATGCTTTTTACGTGACCTTGCCCCTCCTTTTATCAAAACACTTCTCTTACTTTCACTGACATTTACCCCAAGGACATTGAAGCAAAGCAAGAGAGGAAGACTAGCACGCAGACTGCCCGCCTGCTCCAAGAAAAGCTTTTCATAGTGGATTTACTGACAACTGGGATATCTAAGGAAGACTGACAGATTCATAAGTGCCCAGGGTTTGTGTCTCACTGTTGCCAAGTCACAAGACAAAAAGCACAAATCTAGCAGAGGACTGAAAAACTAGAATTTTGTAAGGGGTGAGCTGACACCTACCATAGGCATCAAGAGAAAGAAGGAAACGGCAACAGTACATAAAGCCGCCTCCAGATTTCTGAAGTGCCACATAGCTGATCCTATGGCATTGTGTAGTATCACAATACTAGGCAACCTGTCACACGGACTTCAAAGAGGCTACTTAGCTTGAGCAGAGAGCGCTGAATTTCCTCCCAGAGCCCCACCGTCCTTTGCTCTGAAGAACCAGAGACAAGCGGTAATTGCTAGATGAAATGGAAAAAAAAATAACCAGCAACTCCAGTCCCAGTTCTCCACTGTCTTGCACTTCATGTGGTCATTTACATCCAGGCAAAGTGAATGTGAAACACTCCCAAACCACAGGAGCAGTAATTTACACTCACTTCCACTGCATTAGGCATGAGACTGAAGAATCAGGCCCTCTCTTACAAGCAAACTGTCCTCAACAATGAATGACGAGTAAAATATAGGCTGTGTAATTCCACTTGTTTTGGAAAACAGTCAATTTAGAAAGGTTACCATAAGACAGCAGCAAAAATGTGCTCCTGAACTCCCAACATCTCAAGCCGTAGCCTTGTCAATAGTACACAGGGTGCAAAAGATTATGGCCAGCTCAGGCCATTAGTTTCCTTTCTGGGCAGGAATCCCAGCATAACAGATACTTATGCATATTCTGTCCTCATTTTATCTAATTACAAATATCTCTCCAGGGATGGGGAGGGGAGAAGAGGTTTGATCACACGATTTTAGGTCACTTATGCAAGGGATTGCTGGGATATGCATTGATCCAAAGAGTGCTGTAATATTTTAAAAGTTCCCAGAGCCTTCTAGTAAGAAAAAATATATATATGTATGTATCATTTTTTCCTATTTATATGAGTTTTCGAAACTGACCAGTAAGAAAGAGTTGAATCATATACTGCTATAAATCAGTAAGAAGTATATGGAAATGTTTCAAATGCCAAGACTTTGATTAACAAACAATACCCTGTTCTCCTAAACACCATCTTTCCTGTATTATACATGCACACAAATATACATCTATTATGCATACACACAGTTTTCTCTGAATAAGACCAATAACATCAGAGAAAAATGGAACAGGGTAATTTAAGAAAAAAATCAACTTTATGTTGCTCTTTTGGTTTTTTACTTAATGCAGTTCTGGGGAAAGATGCAACATCATTTTACATTGATGAACTTCTAAAAGCCACATTTAGGCATGATCTAATTAAGTAAAACAACTTAATATTAAGCAGAATTGCCCCTGCTTGCCCTAAATCAACATAGCCTAAGTCTTCTGAAGTCCAAGAATAGGTACAAAATTGTACAATTCCCATACCATCACAAAGTGCTTCAAACCTGTTCCTGAATGCTTCAAATCTGCTCCTCAAGCATGAGAGGAGTGGAATACAGAAGAACTCAGGGAATTTCTTTCAGAGAAAAAGGCAAGAATTGTTTGAAACTCGTATGGAAAGAGTTATTGGCCGAATAATTACTTTGGAAAAGGACATCAGAATTAAACAGACACCCTTCAGGAATAGAAAACAGTAGTAACAGAAGAAAAAAATGGATCTTAAAGGTCAAGAAGTATAGGGAGAATTGCCAAAGTCAAGAGTTAGAACTTGCAAAAGCTATTTAAAAATAGTAATATTTTTCAGACATCAAAATAACAGCGATCAAAGAAACTTCAGCTGTTTTGCCATTAGAATGGTACATAGATTAAATACAATGTAGGTACACGCCAAGAACTAAAGGAATGCTGTGCTTCAGTGGGATGACTGAGGTGGAAGCCACAAAGACATTTGTGCAGTCAAAGCATAAATTCTGAATAATCTCTGCCCAAGAACTGCGACATGAAACTATACACCTAATAGCAAGTTCTTTAAACAGATACTACAAATCATGGTTACTACTATATTACTGAAGGATAGCAAGCAAAATAAAATGCTCTTTAATTGCTTTAGAACACAAACCTTGCAAATTATTGCAGTAAGGTTAACTGAGCCACAGTTTACTCCCGTGCAGTTTTTTAAGTGCAAAATGATCAAGGAACAAGGAAACGACTAAGATGCAAGATCCACACCTTGTGCAAGAGTAACTTGACATCTTGCTTTCATAAGACACCAATACTCCAGACATCTTCTTCTTAGCGATTTGGACTTTCAGAAAATGTTTCATACAGTACTATATGAGAATTTATTGAAAATGGAGAAGATGAGGATTAGTACAAGAATGGTGATATGACTGAAAAACCACTGAAAGAGACTTGGACACAGGTCAGGTCCTAACGGAGGCAGTAATTGGCTAGTGGGAGGTTACTTCTGGAGTTCTAGAGAGGATTGGGCTTGGGACTGATCTTATTCAGTGTTTCCATTAATGACCTTGGCACAAAAAGTATGTGTGCTGATAAAAGTTAGCCATTTACACAAGTTGAAAGGAAATCAAGGAAATTAAGAATATCAGGCAAGAAGAGTTAGACGGAGTGAATTCAGTATAAATTTCACTTAATACCCTGGAGATCATTGTCTCAACAACCAGAACAGCTGAAAGGACAGGAGAAGAAACATAACAGTATCAATCTACTACAGGATGACTATGAACCACCTGCACAATACAACCATAAACAAATGCAAAAGCAAGGTGCTCCAGAAGAGGTGAAAAATAAAGTTATTGTAGAGGGCAAAACCTCATCTGGAACAGAGTACAGTTCTGTCTACTCACACTCAAGAAAGTTAAATGTGAGTAATCCAAGCTGGAGTTGAGATAGCAAAGACAATAAATACTCCAGCGAACAAAGGAAAGGAAAAGATAGCACAGACAGTTTAGTATATCAAAACAAAGACTGAGATGGCTTGTAATAGTGTTCTACAAATGCATGATAGTGGAAAGGAAGACATGGAGGGAGCAATAGCATTTAAACTAACAACTCCATGCTGGCACCAGAACAAATGGGTATAAACTGGTCACAAGTAGGGCTAGGCTAGGGATTAAAATGCTATTTCCAGCCAGCAGAGCAGTGGGTTCTGGAACCCTCCCAAGAGGAGTAATGGGAACAAACAGTCCAAGTGGGGATTTAAGACAAGGACTTTTCAGTTTATGAAAGGGATTATCTGACATGGTACCAGGGGACTGGACATAAGACCCAGGAACCCTCTTTTAAACCTACACTTCTATTAATTGAGCCTCTGTGGCCAATTTGGTCTTTGCCTTCTCCTCTGAAAATACCCACACAGGAACCAATTAGTGCTGACTGGGATGGCAGCCTTTATGACATTGGCACCTACCCACTAGAAACAGGACCAGGCTCACCCACATGTTCAAGACAAGCATAGCCTCTTGTTTTAATAGGCCCTCTAGCCCAGCCTGACCTTTGAGGGTAGTACAACATGCAAGAAAATGATGCTCAAGCCACCGTCATGGCCCCTTAAGTGCTTTGCCAGGAGACCACTAGTGCCAGTGTCCAAACTGTTCTTCCAGAGGCGCGTGCAGAATTCCCTTCAAAGGTAGTCTATGTCAAATCTCATGGGTGAACATCTCCCAGACACTTCAGCCTCCAAGAACTCACTCCTCTTTCATCCAGTCCTGTTAGCCAGCTACTCAGAGAAGACCTCTGCACTGCGGGTGCTGCCTTGGACACCACACAAGAACTACTGGCCAGCTTAATGAGGTCTTTTTGACAAGGAAAATTAAAACCCAAGGGAGGCAAAATGACGGAAACCAAAAGAAATAGCTAGGTTTAGCAGAATCTCCTAGCACTAAGACTGAAATTTTCATGCAGCTTTGTAAAGACCTAACACTCAGCATTTGAGCTGGCCCCTATTGGAAAAAAAAGTACTTATAAAGACAAAAGCAAAAGGTCAAAGTCCTACAGCCCTGAAAATAGATGTGTCGGAGGGAAAAACCTGACAGGTCCTGATTGATAACCATGCTTGAGGGAAGCTGCTGGAGGAAAACTGCTGCAGCAAAGGCTGCAGGGAGTTACTGTTCCAAAACCCTGCTGCGGCAGAAAAGGCACATGTGGCTGCTAGAGCAGGAGATGGACATGGTTAATTGACTGGGAAAGTTTAGTAGAGATGGAATTAATGCAAAGAGCTCAGAGCCCAGGCGTGCAATTCTGTTACCAAGGGAAGGAACCATTCGGCTGGAATTGCAATCCATTTTCAGGTCAGAGCCTTTCCCAAAGGCAGAGTGCTCACCCCTCATCTGTTCCTCCTCTTCCCCTCCGAGGGGTGCATGCAGGAGAAGGTAGCTGGAAACAGCAGCCTGGGAAACGGACTGTCCTTTGAGGGCCAGCCAGGTTTTGACTTCGGTTGGTGTGTGTTTAGCAGTGAGGAATTCGGAAGACGTGTCATGAGAGACAGCCTCTCCTAACCCTAGGACTTTGTGGATAAGTTAGTTGTGGAAACAAAACTAGGAAGTTAATAATAGGGGAGGAGGGAATTTACTTTCAGATCTACTCAGCAGAACGAATACCTGAACCAGATACATTTGCAATCTGGTCAGATGAGAATGCCAGGAGTTAGTTACTGTGGAATCCCAGCAACAACATGGAAAAAAATACACCCAAACAATTATTTTTTTTTTAAAGTAAAGCAGACTGGAGAGGAAGATAGGAAAGACACAAACACAAACTACAGACCAGATGACATACATGATCTTATGCAGTGATGTGCTGCCAATATTTTGATAAGTAGCACCCATGACTGTGTTCCTTTCAGCTAACGTCTCAGAGTCACTTTCCTCAGCAAGGGAGGACTAGATCTGGGAACTTCTCCATTTCTTCTGCCATTTTAACAAAGGGCCTTTAAATACTCTTACACATACTTACAAGTAGCCTTGTGTAATAAATTGAGGCAAACTGTTCTCACACCAAAGACTTTGAATTCAATGCATGAATTGTACTGAACAGACTGTCTGGTGTGCAGCATGTATGTTTTGAAATGCAAAACTACTTGCCATTTGGTTCATTTCTGTGGTAAAACCTTTGCACCCGAACAGCACCTTTACCAGCTCTAGGCATAAACCACTGCCATGAAGGACGGTTTAGTGATATTTATTGGTGAAGTTCTTCCATCAGAAGCACGCAGACAGTCTTAATTAACTTTCCCACTCTTCCTCCGTGCCCCTAATTTCAGCTCAGCCATGGAAGTGCTACAAAGGAAGGATTCCCATTCACTTTCAACACATCACTCATATACATAACACTGAACACCAAAAGCAAAGCAATGTGGCTTCTAAACCTCCAATTCTGTCAATGGTTGACAGCGTGACTAGTGCGACCAGCACCAAGTCCGTCAGCGCACGCCATTCCTCCCATCAGAAGAATGGAGAAAATAATCCCGTGAAAGGGACTGTGATACTTACTTTGAGCAGGATTATAACGCATTTTCCTGCTCTAGCATGAAAGTGCCACATACTTTACATTACAAATAACATACATTTTTCCTAGTTATTTCATGCTGGAACCTCCTGAGATCCTCATTGTAGGATAAGTACAGAGAAAATTCCAGGTGGGAGAAATTTTGTATAGCTGCTTTCTGGTCAGTCTGAATAAATCTCACTTGGTAGACCTACTCACAGTAGGCAAAGGTAGTCTTTTTGCAGTTAGAGAGGGACTCTCCTTTAGACCTGTATTCATGCACAGGAAGTTAACTATATTTTAGCAACAGGTAATTACATTAGTTCCTCCTCCACTCAGCCTGACTAGCATGACAGTCATACCCAACTGTGGGGAAAAAAGCTCATGGTTTATATATGCCATACAAGAAGTCAGGGGTCAGACTGAATTCAGTGGGCTCTCATCTGCCATGCTGCATCCACGAAACAAAGCTGCCTCTCCCTGTGCACAGAGGCAGAACGCTGAAGTGAGTCTTCCTCCAAGACAGCACCAAAATGCATCACCTCATATTCCCCATCCTCCTCCAAAATATCAGGGAAGATCATAAAGAGTCCATCCTCCCAGTCCAGAAGCTATTAAAAACTCTGCTCCTCATCCTGTATGAGGGGCCTGAAACAAACATTTCATTTTGGGAAATGACTCGGGAAGAACACGTGAGGAGCAGAGCAACAAACAACACATAAGGTGGATATAAATCCAGATAAAATATTAAAATCATTAAAGGGTTGCATCTCCCTGAAGGTTGGAAAAAACGAAGCGAGTTAATTAAAAGCAATCTCCGCACAGTGCTGAGCTAGCCTGCCCTGATAAATCAACAGCTAGGACTGCGCTTGTAGAGGTCAATGGGAGAAAGAGGTTGGGAGCTGGGGAGAGGAAAGCTAGGAGAAGATGAAACATTTAGCTGAGACTATCAACAAAACCAAATCAGATCTGGTGACAAGAAACTGGGAAGGGTTTTTCACGTATTGCCCCATAACCATTTTTTGGTTAGATTTTGACCTTAGGAATGCCTGTTTGCCATCAACATAACACCGGCTAACCTGACCAAGTTCCCATTCATTTGTATCAGCACAGGAGAAGAGAGAGAAGCAAGAAGTCTTTGGGGCCCCATTCTACCTGGGGAGGTATTAACATCGCTTTCATCCACATGCCATTTGATCACTGAGGACTAAGATCACCAAAATTAACAGAGGTGCACACCCGTTTTGGAGAAGTGCCTCCTAAAAATCAAAGGGTCAGTCAGGTATGATGAAGCAGTAGAAGTATCTCAGTGCTGCAATTGAGAGGATTTCTCCACACCTGTGGAGAAAGAGCTCACTGTGGAGTCTTCCCACCAGCAACCCTCACCCGTTATATTTCGAATGCTTCTTAACCTGCACTACTCCAACTATAAAAGGTACTAATCTCTGAATTAAAATTGTGTTCCTGATTTATTCTGTATTTCACATCAACAGGTATATGCTAATGAACTGAAAACTTCAAGGATAAAGAATCCATAGAAAACACAAAAAAATTAGTCTTCAAAACATCCTTTAGTAGTTTGAAAAAAAAGAAAAGAAAAGAAAAGAAAAGAAAAGAAAAGAAAAGAAAAGAAAAGAAAAGAAAAGAAAAGAAAAGAAAAGAAAAGAAAAGAAAAGAAATAGCAAAAGCAATGAGGGTAAGCTTGCAGATACAAGTGGGTTCATGTTATAATTTCCGATACTGGACACTGGTGAGTGATTTATCTGAACACTCAGTAGGACTGCAGTCTCAAACATGATGCAGTTTTTATTCATGGTCAAGACCAAAGGAATTTAGCAGTAAAACAGCTTTCTGAACCACTGTTTTCATGATTCCTTATTCAGATTGCATAGGTTTTAAAGTAATCATAAACATAAAAAAATATTTGTCTTCATCATTGACTAAACAGTCTCTCAGGAAACAACCCTGAGACCTTAACACTTGAACAGTCACAAATCCATGGATGACTTTCTTCAGAACTGTTCTTGAAGGAAATGGAAATATGGACATTTTCCTTGAAGAAATCACACTACCTTTGTGTCTCCATTATAAGCTTCCCTGTAGCACTGTTCGCTGGATATGAACTATCTGGGCTATAACTCTGGCCATTTCAATTTTTCTCCCAACTCTGTGACTAATCACATTAGGCTGTAGATCCACAGGAGCACTAGAAACTGCAAAGTTCCTAGAACCAGACCAAAAATTTCACAGCCACGTGACACGAAGCGCTGAACTGGTTGTTCACTTACTCTTCCAAAACACAAAAAGCACCCAAAACATTTTCAAAAGGAAATTTTGTTCCAACAGCCATAATCTATCTTCCTGTGGCTAGCGTGAAGCCAACTCAAAGCATAAAAGCAGCATAAGCACTGTACTTTGCGTTTTGGCAGGAGTAGCATGCCCGCATCTGATCAGATCAAATCAGCCCTGCCAGCTGATGCGGTAGGGCAGACTGGAATTAACCAACTCAGGGCATGGCCTTATTTCACTGCGCTGCACCTGATTTGCTTTGCACCGCCCAACCTATTTAGATTTTTGAGACCTAAAATGCAGGAAGCATTAAGCCTTGTGTTTATAGAGAGTTTAGCACAACATTTTAACCAAGGCTTGGTAACACAAGGGGGAATCTGAGAGAAACAAGGGAGGGAAACTGTAAGTTGTCTGGGGCTCCTTTATTTTGCATGCTGAGATTTCATACGCATGCTACAGTTGGCATTTTATATTAATTTATAAAAATTATCAGAAAGCAAGGACAGCATTATCAGATGTCAAAGACTGATACAACTCACAGCGCTGTATGAATGGAGAGATGATCCTCAGTTAGGTTGGATCAGTTCTGTCACAGGGGATTGCAACGTTAAATATCACTTCCAGTCTTTCTCACCAGAAGAATAACATTGGTGTAGTCAGTGTCCCCATCAACAACCGAGCAGGGGACTCTCTCCCAGCTACAGCTCAGCAGATCGCAAAATTAATGACTCAGGATTTGGCAAGCGCACAGCCATCTAGTGCACACTCATCAGTACCCGTCCCTGCCCTGCCCTCGCTGCTCCGCTGGCTCCCTGGGAAGCCTCCCCTCAGACAGTGCTGGGGTGCCAGTAAAACCTTCCATGCAGCTGGAATTGCAACTCCCTGACCGCACCCGGCTCAGGCAGGTAACCTGAAAACTGAGACACATGCTGACATACTCCTGCTATTCCCAATTGGAAGGGATGGGGGGTGTGAGAAGGATATTTGCCAGCAGCCATTGAGACACTGCATTATTCTTCTCTGAGACATCTGCTGGGAATCTGTGGTTAAAATACGCTCTGCTGGGAAATAAACCATATATAACAATTAAAAAAGAAGTATCATACTTCTAATAATTTAGGCTATTAAAGATAAATGAGAATTTTAAACATTCGGTATTCAAGCACTCACGATATTTGTGTTACGTGTCACTCAGTTTAGACAGAAAATACACTGAGCAGTTCTGTTCTTTCTTTTGAAATAAGAAAGAAGAAAGGAAAACCACTTTCTGCTCCTCATGCACTAGTCCAGTGTATTTGGGTTTGTTCCACAGATTGTAGAGAAGTTTTTAAAGACAAGAAAGAAGTACTTCCATTTGAAAAAAAATTGTTAAAAAAAAAAAAAAAAAGAAGGATTTTAAAAGTATGCTTTCTTTGAGGTCATGTTGATGAGATAACTTTCCTTACGAGAAACAAACCAGTGCTAAAACTGGAACCTGCACTGAGGAAGAGATTAACACACCTCAGCCTCTGCATCCTGGGTAAAACTGCCCGGCAAAGCCAGAAGAGCAGTGGAGTCCTAATGAAGCCCTTGGAACGGGCCTGAAGCAATGTTGCCTTGGTGCTGCTTCTCCACACGTGGGAGTATGTCACCCCAGCCAGGGGATCCTCAGATCAGAGGTCGGTCTGTCCAAGGGAGAAAAACGTCAACTCCTGAAACAGATTCATTCCACTCCTACAAGTCCTCGGGGATAAACAATACAGGGATGGTTCTTGCTCAAGGCAACATCACATACAGGCAACACAGTGATGAGCTCAGAATAAATACCAAGTTTGTAAAATTGATCTACCAAGCAAAGAAATTCAGCGCTGACATGAAAGGCGAACCAGAGTGAGAAAATACCAGACTTGGCAAACGATAATGCTAAAAGATGGTTTATTCGTAGCCAATGGGGGCGTTGGAATGCCCCATTTCAGGACAGCAGAGGTACAGCCACCTGTCATACGTGGCAGAAGACAGATAAACAAGATGGACAAAGTCTGGTCTTGAGAGCAACCTCCAAATACCACACAAATACCAGTTTTAGGAAAGCAGAGGAAGAAACCAATTTTCATTAGGCTACACAGAGGATGAGCCACATTGCCTTCATCGTGACTCAGACTGAAGACAGAGCCGCAGTTTGCTTTGCGTTGCGGACTTCTGCATGATCTGGGTAAAGTATTCCCACTCAGACGCTGTGAATCCTATACCCAGCCCATTGGACTCATGCTTTCCTTGAAACTATTACACCCCTCCAAAAATCATACTTCTGGGTCTCAGTAGCACAACCCGGATAGTTCAGTATTGCTTTCACACACCACAAATAATATGTTTTTAAAACTTTTTCTTCAGCGACAATCTTGTGATACAACCTCCATCCATCCACACAACTTGACAGATTATGAAAGGAAAGAATATCAACAAAACAAAACAAAACTACAAAAGCACTGCAACAACTAATCATACACGAGCAACTCATGGAACCAGACATAACACTGTAACTAGTAACATATCATTTATCAGACTCACTCATATTCCAACCAGTGTATCCTCAGGTCTTCTTAACTTGGCTTCTCTGCCCCCCAATGACTTTGGTTTTATGCTTATGTTTCCTTGCCTAAATACAATAACATTCATCCCTCATTTTCTCTGAAAGCTGGTGCTGAGATAGAGAAAATACAGTTTTCATGCGGACAACAGTTTTGGTTTGAAATGTGACACACTAAGGCTCATTTATGTTTTTAAGTGACATCAGAGCCGCACTGGAAATGCTATAGAGGTTTTGGTATGCGATTTAATGTACCCAACAACCCTGTTCTGTCAAGCAGAAGAAAATTCCCTTCTGCAAAGCCACATTAAAATCACCTCCACATAACTTGTAAACACTGAACTGGCAACCTAACTGTCCATCTATTTTATTGCTTCCACCTGCTGAAAGCAGCACTGCACATTATACTTTCACTTTAACATTAAAAATCAGCAACCAGATGCTTATGCAACAACATTAAAAAAATCAGTCTTCATCAGCACTTAATCAGGACGTAGGGCTGTTTCAGGGACGTGTAATGGGATACAGGACCTTCCAGTTACGAGTCCCTAGCTTGCGTTGAAGCCAGAGTTACCACTAATGAAATACTCTTGCCATACAAGACCCCAAGACCCACGCTGGTCTGTTGCCGACGTGAAACCGGGATGGGAGCAGAGACCATTTCTTCACAGGTGTCTCACGCCACAGAATTCATCATCACAAGGGCGGCCATTTGGCAGCCCAAGGGTCAGAGCTGGCTGTCAAGGCAATTTTATCTGAGAAGGTACAGCAATTGGAAAACCGACCACTGCTGTGCGTTTGCAGTGGGAACGCAGAGACAGAACAGGCCTGGTAGGGTTTGTAAGGTCAGCTCTAGCCCTGTGCACACGAGTCCGCCATGATCTGGTCCCCAAACACCTGGCAGGGAATAAGTGTCCCCAAGCACATCAAAGTTATCCAACAATACAGTCAGCATGCAAGTGACACAGCCTAGCAATGGAGCCCGAGCTAGCCCCTTTGGTCCCGGAGGCTGTCTCGAGCTAAAGAAAGGGAGAGCACTGTCACTGCTACTCCAAGGCCAAAGTACTGGAAGGCAGCAGCTCCTCTGGTGAGCATCCAGGCAGAGAGCTATGTGGCATGAGGGAATCTCACATACGGAAAAGGCAATAGCCTAACATATGTTCCAGTGAGCATGTTTAATTGACAACCTGAAATAAAAGTCAGCTGTGGGAGTAAAGACAGAGAAGGGGTGTGGAGGGGGGGGGGGAACCAGCTCTGCTTCTAGATAAGACTTTGTAAATTACAAGGTCTTAATTACATTAAATGCATTATGGTACCATATGCACATTGCTAATAAGGCAGAGATGGAGGAAATGGGGCTAGACTCTAAGACTGGAATTTGAATGGCTGCATTGTAGACTTGATCTTCAAATTAGAAAGTTTCTGAACCACTTTGTCCTAGTTTAGCCATCCATAAATCAAAGGCAATAATCCTTTCTTCACAGGGGTGTTGAGAGGTTTAATTAATTAATGTTTACAAAGTCCGTTGAGACTTCTGACTGACATTTGAAGTCATTCAGAATAGTTTTTAACCGCATTTGTTTCTTCTACTGCACCACTCAAATGTCTCCATATTAAGATATCCATAGGAGAAGAAGATGGAAAGAAAAAGTCTGGAGATAGGTACGCAGACTAGTAGAGAAAACCAACCCAACAAATCCAGCACTTCAAATCCACCGCTGTCCCATCAAAGCTATCTGAATACTGCCTTTTCTACAGATGAAGAAGAATGTGTTTATTCAGACACCTGCCGCCTTTCCCTTGCAGATGTGTTAAACTTAGATCTCTGATATTTTTGCCTGTAGCACCATGTTGGTAAACAACAAGGTATTAAATGGCAGAAATAATAGGCAGGCATGTCAGGTTGATTGGATCACCAGAGGAAGTGAAGGGGAGAAGAGCAAAGGGGTGAAAGCACCAAAAGAGAACCAGAAAGTGAGAAGAGAGGGCAGGATGGAGAAAGAGGCAAGCTGAGTGTAAGGAGGTGCCAATCATGAATAAGGGACTCCACGCACCGAGCTGTTCTATGTAATGTATTCCCACAGACGCTCAGGTACGCTGGAATACATTATCCCGAGAGACTAGCCTAGTATGAACAAGGCCACATATGTGTCCAAGTGCCGGAGATAAACTGAGTATTGGGCACACTTAAATGCACAAGCACACACAGGATGCCGCTGGATACCTGAGCTGGGATTTCTGAGTCTCTACATTGTCCCCCATCTCAGAGCAAAACCTTTGTGTGGCCAGTTTCTGTAGGGGGCGTTTGTGGGTTTTGAGATACAATCAAAACGCAGACAGAGGAAATGCAAATGTCATTCAGCTCCCTTTCATTGTCAGGAAGGACACATGAGGATAAAATACTGTGCACTGCATCCCCTCCCCTATTATGTGTCCTGCTGCTTTTGTCCTAATTTATCCCATGCATAATTTATTTACATGTGTATTGTTTCCCGATCAGCAACTTTAAAGAATAAGTGAAAATTATAAAATGTTTTATTAAACAAGTTGTTAATAAAAAATGCAGATGGTGTCAGACAGCCACTACCAGTTCTGTTTCCCCCCACGTAGCATTAGTACTTTAAAAGGCACACAGAGAAAAGCGAACCCAGCACTTGATGTCTATTGTTTCCTCCTCTCACACCCCCCAGGGGCGAGGGGAGGAGAAGGGAGCTAATTATTAATGGCCTAATCCTGCCCTCCCCGACTTCAGCACCAGCGGGATCGGGCCCCCGATTCATTTCGGCACCAGCAGCCCTTCGGCGGGATCCGCCCTCTCCCAGATCCGCCGCCGCTGTTGGGAGCCCCACGGTGTCACGAAGTGCCAGGCGGGGAGGCGACGTCCCGTCCTCCGGCGGGGCGGGGGCCGGCCGGCCGGCCCGGCGTGCTCCCGCGGCGGAGCCCCGCTCCTCGGTCCGCGGCCGCTCTCCGGGAGCTTCCCCGCCGTCCCCAGAGGCCACCGAGCCCGGGTTTCCTCGCTACCGGCAATACCGGCGAGTGGCACCAACGTGAGTGGCTCTTCCCAGCCCAGGTGAGGAGCCGTGCGGCGCGGCCCCCGTTGGTGCGCTTCTCGGGCGCCGGGGTGCGCTGCCTGCGCCTCAGCAGCCCCCGGCGGCCGGGAGAGGCACGGGGAGAAGTTGCTCTCAGCCTGCGCAAGTATTAAACCTGCCGTCAAACCGGGGGGGA
>VXBL01006172.1:45620-71239 GCA_013400195.1 Aramus guarauna | reverse complement strand
GCGTTTTCCCCTTCCCCCCCCCCCCCCCAAATATATCACAGAGTACAGGGGAAGGATAACCCACTCTAACCCACCAGCAAAGCTTTGTTTCCAGGCCATAGTCTTACATAAATACCCTAATACCTCTGCTTAAAGGCTTATGGAAGCCCTATGCAGTTTTCAAAAATTATACCAAGAAAGGTAGGCCCTAGTTCAGCAAGACACTAAAACATTTGGCTATGCACAGTCATTGATACAATTCATTTGCTAAAGGCGAGCTATACCATTAAGTACCTTGTGGAAACAAGACTGGGAAGAGAAGCAACACACGTATCAGACAGGACTGGAAAATAATTTAGGAAGCAATGGCTGCTGAGACTCAGATATTGTAAAGCAAGGATCTAGAATCAGAGTAGGATTATATAGATAACGCAGAGTAACTAAGGGCTAAGAGCCCATAACTATAGGACACCTTTAAAAAACAGACTGGAGTATTTTTGAGTGCTGCAATACAGCTGTGTAAGCCTAGATTCACATAGCTTAAATTCCATATGGGTCCCCGTAACTAGTGTTCCCTTTTCGGTAACTCTGGGAGTTATTGGATTTTGGAGCATAGCTTTAGTCTCCTTAAGGCTGAATATTTGGGCTACAGACATTAAAAACAAACAGAAAAATCCCTGCCAGTCAGATTTTGTTCCCATTTGTAATATGCAATTCTAACCTAAAGGCTTGGTTCTGCCAAAGTTGGCTCCAACAGGAAGAAGGGTTGTCCAACATTGTCACAATCAAACCCAGTTTATACTGCCAGTAAGATTTATTTTGCATGTATAGTGGTGTGAACTAAAGCAGAACATCATCTATGTTTATATAGAAGTTTTAAAACATATGCATGCTGCCGTTGAAATCTTCTGTGCAAATTTTCATGTATGGTTTTCATAAAGTCAAGCCAGCAGAGAAACTGGTACTGTCTAAAGTCAGGACTAAGAGTTAAAAGTCCTGACCTGAAAAGAATTCACATTTTTATATATATATCCATAAGTGCAGGCTTTGGCCTATATAGGGTATTTCTTTATGAAAGCACGGTCTTAATAAAAAAAAAGATACTCTGAAACCTGCTAACAGCAACACGCACGTAATACGGTCCTACTACGCAGCAACTGCTTAATTTATCTGCTAACTCCCCAAACAGGGGACACGAGTGGGTGCGGCAGAATTAAAGCTCGACGTGCATTACGTCCAGTGACCACCGATGGGCGTGAATCGTTGAAGGTGACGGAAAACCCTCGGCTGCCCGTTCCTCCCTCTTCACCCTTCCACCGTGCGGGAGCGGGCGGAGGGGGCCCGGCGCTGCGCCGCCCCCTGGCGGCTGGCCGCGGTACCCGCGCTGGTCCTCGCCAGGGCAGCCCGACAACGCGCGAGTTCCTGCAGAGCCTTAAAGCCAAATAAATAAGTGAATGAAAAGCTCCCTTTCAACTGTAGCGGGTACAGTAACCGTCAGCAGACGCGGGCAGAGCACTTCTGTGCGCTAAGAGGCACAGCGCTGCACGGGAAGCGTTCCCCCGCGGCTGAGCGCTACACGCGTGCAGCGGGGATCCCGAAGGGCGCAGCCAGCGGCTGCACTCGCAGGTACTTCCCGCTCTTAGACCTTCCCGGCCAAAGGCTGCCCTTGAGAAGGCTGGGGGGGGTTCGGGCAGGTCATCTGGTGTGGTGGTGTGTTGTTTTTTTTTTTTTCTTTTTAAAAAGAGGGATGGGAGAGGGGAAGGGGATAAAATAGGGGGTTTTTAAAGTTTTGGCATTTGAACAGTTTAAGCATTTCCACCAGCAAGAGCAAACAAGGTATCTCAAATTCAACAATAATAAGGTTGAGTGACTGCACACCTTCTTCATGGCTTTGAAATTCAGCTGACTCAGTGAATTTGGTGTCAGGTATGTGGCTTTACAAATTTTCTGTGGAAGAAGCACCTACAATGGCCTAAGCCATGAAAAATACCATCAGAAACCTGTTGGGATGCGGCAACTAAACGCCCAAGGATCCCACCTGTATTTTTGCAGTATTTGCTCCTCATGCAGAAGTTAACATTGCATCAGGTAGCAGGGCAGGAAGACCAGCACTCTTCTGCTCTCTGGATTTCCTCTGCTAATGTTGGAGGGCAGCAGAGGAGAAGAGAGCAGGAGAAAGGACTCAGCCCTGCAACCAAAACATGTATTATAATACAATCCACATAAAGGAACTGAATTAAGACTCTGAAGAAAACCTTTGTTCTGGCACCTCCTAAATTTTTTGAGGGTTTGACTTTACAACCTTAGTGCTACTTTTATTCTTTAATACATCATATATATGGTATTATATCTGTATATAGCTGTGATGGACTACTGTGTACCATTCTGCTTTTCCCCAGAACACTGAATTCACATACTAGCACTAGGACAAAGAGGTTACACCTCAAGATTTCTATTTTGACCATTCTTTGTACATATGTACACACACAGAGTCCCTTTCCAGCATTTGGGCATGCACATGCAAGCATGAACACAGATCTACAGAGTCTCATTTAACCTTTGAAGTCAGGCTGGAAGCCTTGGGACAATCTCAAAACTACATCTGAAAACAACTTTAAAAAAATAATCAGTGCTATATACAAAGCATTCTTAGTTTTTCTTTTCACTTTGCTTTACTATTATAGACATTCCTTGAAAGCCAGTTTTTGAAGTGTTTTATCTGCTTTTGCTCTGTTCACTTGAAATCATAGTTCTGTTTGTAACACTTTAATTATTCATACAGCAGCCAACTCTGATTTTATAGGGATGATGATGATGCTTCAGGTGAAGAACAAAACAGAAGGATCAGAGGAATACCTACACAGAAAGTAGCATTTTCATGCCAAAATTTTTAGTCAGGAAAAATCAAGTAAGAGAAGGATGAAAAACATACAAGGCATCTCTATAAAGTTTATAATTTTTTTTTTTCACCATACAATGATCTTTAAAGAAAGATTAACAGCCTGTAATCGAGGTCACTCAGGATTTACTATGTCTGTCAAATAACATGGGATTTGCTAGTCACAGCCTATAGAGCCAAAGAAGCATACAAGACATTTACTTAGTTGAAGTCTTATATCACAAAGAAGCCAGAGTATTTAAACCAATTTATTTCGTAAATATGAAAAAGCATCATTTGGTTTAACACGCACAAAAAAGCCAAAACCTACAATATCAGTCAGTGGAAACCATTGACAAATGCAAACTTAGGATTTCAAGATCAGATTTCTTATTTTAAGAGTCCATACATTAAGGTGCTGTTTCCAGCTGTCAAAGTAGTTTCAAGCTTATTATAGACAGATCTTTCCATAAAGCAGAAAAAAAAAAAATCAGTTAATGCTTTTTTTTTTTCCTCTAGACTGCAAAAAACTCCTCCTCCAAAAACAAAGGGTAAACAAAACACCCAACCAATNAAAAAACTCCTCCTCCAAAAACAACAATTGTCTCCAGGGGGAAAAAAAATAATTCTTTAGCAGTCTAAACATCTCAAGTCCTTCCACTTAGCCCAACTTCTACTGAAATGGGCATAGTTTGAAGGATAGCACCATGAAAAGGATACTGTGGTGAAACAGTTTGCCCACTGGCCTTGGCATTAATGCACCTGGCCCTACTCTCGAGCATTTTGGAAGCTGGGCAGGACACTTCTGCTGTCACACTAATACAGAGCAAATTCCTGCTTTTCCAGTGAACCCTCCCAACTCTTCACACCACATCCAGCCACAGATGGGTGGCAGGGCAGGGTGACATCCTACCTGTCATCCAGCCTGACAAAAAGCCAGTGGCAGTAACCAACCCAGACCAGTGTCCATGAAAAGGGACGTGCATGCAAAGAAAGCCTGTGGTGTGGCAGGTTGAAACAAAATGCAATGGAAAATCCAAATAAATGAAGTCTTGTAATTTTTACATTAACATCAGCAATATTAAAGGACATAGCCAAGTTACAACGCCCAAAAATAACAAGACAGTGCCTGATTCATCCTTCAGATTAACTTAGGTAGTCACATCACAAGTCTGACCCAGAACACTTATAAATTACCAAAAAATTGTAACATGCATATTATTTTGATACTTTAAGTCAATGGGTTTGTTTTGGCTCAGCAAAATGAACTGAAGAGATGTACTTTGGGTGTCTCAGGAGATTTGAATGTTCTTAGATAAGAAACCTTTAAATGCCATTCCAGGATTTTGTACCTAATCCACATTCCATAAAAATAATTCTAGAGAATTAAATAGGCTTTGCATTAGATCTATGAGGGCGTGTCTTCCTACTCCACAGCCAGTCTTGCCTACTCACTAGCTACACCATGACACACGGCAAATCCAGAGCTGTCTACAGCTTATTTGGTTGGCCAGCTGAGCAAGCCGGGCCAAGTTACCACAACAAACTGTACTAGCCAAGTGTCATGCTTACTGCAAGCTTTACAGGTGAACAAAGCCACACGTAATTCGGCGCAAGAAAGGAGCTGCTGGGCCATCAAACAGGATTTATTGTCTCAGGCACTGTTCCATGCAGGTATAGCAGCGGTGGTTATGAAGCCAGAGGTTAATGCTGACTTAGCTACCCTTCCACTGGTGCCATCATCCCAAAGCTTTCATACAAACACAACATGAATGCTGGCCACATCTCTGAACTTTGAAAATGGAAGAGGAAACAGCTGGCTTCCCAAGCCAGTAGAGCCTGTTAATGATGTTTTAAGAAATACTATGGAGGTGACTTTAAATTGGAACATTTATGAGTTCACTCCTCCTAATGGGTAGGATGCATCTAACATGTTAAGACTAGTACAGTTTAGATAAAACACCACCTTTATGGCATCGCTTATATCCTTAGATTATATCTACTATAACACAACTAATAGATTGCATTCATGGCACACTTTCAGCAAACAATCAGAAAGTTATGCATTTCTGCTACACCACACCTTGCGTACTGCAGCTCACCACAGAGCAGCAGCACAACACACACACACCACCCACCACCCCCCCCCAGATTCTATAGCATTAGCCAAGCCTCAATAAATTATTTTTAACTACAAGTACCAAACTCATCCTCTTTAGGGACAGCCACATTCTTTGTGGATCTGCTGCATACAAAACTTTTAATAACATCTTTCTAGTTCCTGTAGCACTGCTTGCCACCACCAGCAACAGCCAGAAAGAAATCAGGGCCACTTAGTAACCTCTTTCCTGTCAAACTTTTTCTTTCCATCAAAGTATTTTTCACTAATTCAGAAAGCCTGTGACCATTTGCTATCAGTCACATTACATTTCTAGTGCATTCCAAGTGATTTCATCAGCACTAGAATTGGGAACCTGGAAGTAATGGATTTTTTCCAAGCTCTCTCCTGAAGCACTCTCCCCCAGTCCACCTACCGAAAGGCCATTACAAAGTGGTGAAGTTTTCAAGAAGGTCTCAGCGAGAATTTCCAATTGACTTGCAGAGAAGCTTGGTAACTGAACTTTATTCTTCCCACACACTCCATAGGAGTCCTCTTTAACATTTTTTTGTTTTGGAAGTTTCCAGAAGGTAAGAAGAAGAGGGGTGGGGGGATGGGGGAAAGAGAGTCATATGACATAAAAAATGGCAGTTAAAGTGTGTGACAAAGTGAGATACATTAAAAAAAATCCTAATTTTGCACGTACAACTTCAGTCTTTGAACTACTTATCAGTCAAGAACAAGATCTTGGGGTATAACCAGGAATTATTTGAGAACAGCTCACTACTGAGCCACAAGTCAAAGACAGCACACTCTGGGCACTGTGCCACAACGTAAGAATCTATATTCTGCAGTAGTCTGTACAGTTTAAGAGCTAGAAAAGGCACAAAGAAGGATGACAAGGATGGTCAAAGGTATAGAACATATTATGCACAGTCAATTGGTACAAACAAAAGTTAAAAAAGACGACTCTTCAGGCTGGAACAGGTGGCTAAGGTAGGTTATAGTAGAAGTCTATAGTGTCATGACTGACAGAAGAGACACAGCATTTGCAATCTGTCCTAAAACAAGGATTTCGTGTGTCAACATTTCTAAAGGGCAGGTTCAAAATTAACACAGGCAGTACTTCTTCACATAGTTAACAATTAAGTTATGGAATTCCTTGTGAGAAGGTGCTATGCCTGCAAAAAAATGTGCATGCACTCAAAAAAGTTAGTTTAATGCAGTAAAGATATAACAATAACTTTTTAAGTCTCCTGGATCAAAAAATTTTAAATCTTTCCAGATGAGACCCTGGGCTACTAGATGCATAAGGCAGAAGATACCTGTTTATGTTCAGACCATCACTGTCTTCCCTGTTACTGGTAACACGTATAAACAACATACTGGCCTAGATGCAACTGTACACTTAAGTACCATTAGAATCTATATTGTAAAGGCAAGGGATCTAATTTTAATAAATTTAAAATTTTAATTTCATTTCTGAAACGTAAGACTTTCAGAGACAAATGTCTCCTTTGCAACCCACCACCTACTGATTTAATCAATTCCTATTTCAAACTGAAGGATCCAGACACACATACAGGTTTGGGGAAGGTGTAGGGGTTTTGTTTGTGGGGGTTTTTTGGTGCTTGGTTTGGTTTTTTCCTAGCTATGCAACTGTGGTTTTGATTAGTTAGTAAAGTTTCTAAGGCCCTCTGATTTTCTTCAATGACATTGGCATTATCCTTCATTGCAGTCACTGTTTACATTACTCAGACTATACCTATGGATTTCTAAGCACATACAGTATATATGCTGTCCCCAAGAAAAAAAATTGAACAAGTAACAGGTGTATATCTGATTGTAGTGTTTCTTTTATCTCTGAAGTCCTGCTTTCAGTTATTTACCCAATATAAGCTTTTTTAGCCTGCTGTCATGGTATAGTCCTGCACAGTAAACATTTCCCACGAACAACTATCAATGAACAGATTCTTCAATACCTTGGTGAGTCTGCCCCATAGCATAATCTCTTTGGTTTGAATTCTATGTAGGTCAAAAAGAATTCCAAAACAAAATATAGATGACCTTCAAAAATATTTTTCCTTATTTCTTTCATCTCCATTTCACTATTTTTTGAGAAACTTGTTAAAACAGTTGTTCTTAAAATTTCTACCAAAATGGATCCTCCCTCATTTCACAGGGCTTAGACTGATGACTGCATGACTGCGAGAAAGGTTACTAAATACTTGCATTCCTCCTAAAAGAAATCTTTAGAGAACAATCTCCTCAAGTCAGAAGTACTTGTCTGTTGGACACAGTATGCATGCAGAGCTACACTGTATAAAGACATTCATCTGCTATTTTAATTTTATCCAGAACCTGTGGGAGCAATTTTACTTCACTGATTTATCACCGTACACCACTCACCCTTTATGTTACTTCTCTCACAGAAGTTCTCCTAGACTTTGACCTTACACATACTTGGTGATCACCTGTATTTTCCTTTTCTTTCACACTTGACATTCTGAACAGAGGTGATAAAATGTATTCGGCATTCAAGGTGAGGATGCTCTACCAGCTGCCATAATTGCACTGTCTGTTAGCTTTAGGAAAGCAGGCATGTTTTATAAAGAAAAGAAATAAATGCTATTAGCCAACTCACACTCAGTTGTTACCTGGGTAGGGAAGAGACAAAGGAAAAAACCACACACCAAACCAAAACCTACACACCTCTCAATTACATCTTGCTGGGTAATTAATACAGCTTAAATCCCATGGTCTGGTAGACTCTTAAAGCCTCTGGAAGCTCTTAACCATTTCACACAGAGTTCTATCATCCTTCCTGATTTCCCACAAGGTTATAGTACAGAATTTGTATTATCCTACAGCCAGTTACTTTAGCTCTTCTTCTTTCCTTGGGACCTGCAGAGCTTTCCAGCTCCCAATTAGAAAGTGCTTTGCGCAGGGATATGATAGCTCAACCAAGCCCATAAACCATCTTCTATATCCTACCTCCTCTTTCTATTTCCATCCAATTAAGCTGAGAGCTAAAGTTTTGTTGGTTGAGGGTTTTTTTGTTTGTTTTTTTTTTGAACTGCAAACTGATATATTACATCTTATATGTGAAACAATTACTGCTTCAGTTCCACAAAGCACACAAGCACTTCAGATTGCCTTTAGACTTTTGAAGACCTTCTTACAAAATACTACTAAGAATAAGACTACCCTATTTGCAGTTTCATTTTAATTTAGTGACTTATCTAATATTTCTTTCCAGAAACAGTTCATTGTTTCCATGTAAGTGTTGTAGGTCTTGGTCTAAAATACCTTTTTATTTCTTTTTTTCCACATGTACACAGAAATGACAGATTATAAACTGTGCAGAAAGTTAGTTTTCTTAGTTTGTAGATACAGGACAGATCCTGCAGTGCTATTCCCATGGGCAGACTTCTGCACTAGGCACATGTACTGAAATCTACAGGTTGAAGTCTATACTGGTAATCACAACTGACCACAGCTCACTGTTCCTGGCTTCTATTCAGTGCCCAGAAGAGAAGCAGTCTGAAAACCCACTGCTAGAAGGGTTCTATGAAGCAGAGAGTCTATGAAGCCATCTACGAGATGTGAAATGGGCATTCCAGTGGATTGAAGGCAGTGCCAAGGCCAATCATAAATGTCAGTATACACATGCAATTAGAGTGACCAAAGGCACAGTAGTCTAAGAATAAAATTTAAGACTGAGGCCACAATGATACATCTGGAAGTATCCAGGATATGAAATAGCATATAAATAGTAATCAAGACATGGGTAGACAATATACAGTATCATTATCAGACTAGGTATCTGTAGATTGGTATCCTTAACTTCCCTTCAAATCCTTCCCCCGCCACCAAACAACTCAAAGAACCCACACATACCCTCTATAGAATCTACTGATATACGGAGACTGATTTTCCATGGTAACCTTCCCTCCTCCCACTCTTCTTTCTTCAGGATGTGCTCCTGAAAGACCTCAAAAGAAACTTACTCTTGATACTTTACACCTCAATAACAGGAAGCCTCCCACACTGGTCTGAGCTTCCTCCTCTTCCTCCTGCATGTTCTCCCTGAGAAAGGATTCAGAAGGAAGAATTCTTATCTCATAAAATTTTCATTCCCTTTTCATAACACACACACACCCCCCAAACAAAAAACCTACCAAAAACCACCCACTTGAAACAAGAAATTCCACCACACATGTTCAAAGACAATAGGGGAGGCTGGGGGGAGTGCACACAACACTAAGTATGTCACTCTTGCATCGTTCAAACAGGACTTTCACGAAGGGTATATCTACAGCACACAATGCATACAAGACAACAGAGGAAGCTCATGCTCCAAGACAGCACTGTGTTCATTTACTGTGCATTTCTGAGAACCACATTCACAATTACTTTTCCTTGGATGTGAGCAGGATATAGACTTTGAGAAATGAGGTGTTAGTAGCCCTGTGACACTGTGTCTTTAGTTAAGTTGCTATAAACTTCAAAGATAAAGTGTTTCTTTCTGAAAGCAAAGCACTGATTTCCAGATTGACATCTCTGGAGAAGGGGTTTTTCCTGTGTTATCGTTGGTCTCTACATCTGTTCAGACCCTTGTGTATTTAATATAAAAAAGATCTACTAAAAACATGATTCCTATGGTCTATGTCACCAATTTTTCTTCCAGGGGGAAATCAACTGTCAGAGCCCTGACATCTGCTATTGATGTGCAAAAGCAAAACAGTTTGCCTCCCTCTGTATAAAAGTACAACTGCACATCCAAAGTAGACAAGGGAGAACAGGAAGCAGCACACATGATTTTGACCCCAAAAGAAAATACTTCATTGGAGACGCTGACCAGTTCTTTTCACTGGCAATTTTTAAATACGAGGCTAGAAATCAATCTTGTAACTGCAAGCACTTTGTGTATTAGAGACCCATAAACTGAACAAATGAGTCTGGAGGTAAAATGAAAAAGCTGCCAGCTGCCACTACTCTAAAGACAACATTATGTATAACATGAACTTAACCTTCCAATGCAGATCTTAAGTTTTCCTCCTGTGAAGATGTGGGACAGCATTATTCAACACAGGTTTCTTCAAAGACCACAGCATCAGGATATTCTACTCTACAGGGACTCTGCAAGGAATATAAGGTCCACTTCCAGTTTTGTGTTCTGGCAGCATAAAGCCTCATTACCATCCCTACCTGCTTGACATCATTTTACCATCTGCAGACATGACCTTTTACATTTCACAAAAGCACTGAAATTATTAACAAAGGAGACAGTGTTTGTTTTGAACTGACCGATGTCAGAACTACAGCACCAGAGGAAACATGGCAGAGCACAGACACCTCTGTGGTCAAAATCATTTGCAAGTCTCATGCCTTCAAATTGGCATTCTCTCACCCATACACAGAGATATGTCACAATGACGTCCTGGTTTTGTAGACTGAGATCTGTTCATCTATGTATATACACACACAATTTACATATACCTACATCACCAGCAGGAGAGGTGAATATTGTTACATTATTTAATAATTCTTAGATTGAGCCCAAAAAAGACATTTTAAAGTTAAGCAACTGTTCATACTGCACATAAATCATATTTAAGATATTGAGCTAAAATACCAAAAATGTTCAAAAGGACTTCACAGATGTTAACCCTTTGCCATCTGAAAGATGACATGCTATTTTGAAAGACAAACATAGTATAAGTGCAGCCATTTCTGGAATAGAGATGTACAAAAAACTATCTGGTGTACAGAAGCCTACGCTACATCACAGAAGTAGCAAGTCTGAACCAAAATGGCAAATTAAGCCCTTCTTTTTACAGCAAAAACTAAAGGACTTTTAACGTCCCTTCAGAATCAGAGTCAACAGGAGCTACTTTAAGATATACACAGTAACCTGCATGAAATTCAGCATCAGAGTTTGGAT
This sequence comes from Aramus guarauna, assembly GCA_013400195.1. Taxonomy (NCBI): domain Eukaryota; kingdom Metazoa; phylum Chordata; class Aves; order Gruiformes; family Aramidae; genus Aramus; species Aramus guarauna. Next base: position 60,337 of record VXBL01006172.1, on the reverse strand, counting down.
TTCAGCTTGTGTTTCCAGGGAGAGAGATTGCAAACATAAATCCACATATGCACAACAGGAGTTACTGTCACAGTAGAGCCCCTTATCTTCTGAATTCTTAGACTGTTTTCACTCTAGAAAGTAACTTGATAGACATATCACTTCAGTCATTTAACCTCGACTATCCACAACAGAGACAACCTGTTGATATTTGCAACTACAGGTACCTCTTTTCCATGTATCCAAGACCATGCCTGTCCTGCAATAACAGATTTTACACACAAGTATAGCAGCCTAGTAATAATACACCTTGGATTCTTGGGTTCTAACACCCACAGAAGCTACGGTAGAAACACTCACATGTGATGAACACCTGCATTTCTCTAACAAATTGGCAAGAGCAGCCACCAGACTTGCATTCTACACCTCACTAGGTTGCTACATGGATCAGAAGTCTCCCTACAACTGCTCCCTCACAGTCTAAGAGCACTCAGGGTTGGGCTTTTTTTGTTTTGTTGTTGCTGTGTTTTGGGGATTTGTTTGGTTTGTTTCCTCCATCAGCTCCAAGTGGCAGCAGCAATACAGCTCTGCATTGGGCTATTGCAGCCACAGGAAGTGACTGCAGTCAGTGAGGTAGCAACCACAGCGCAGTCATCTGTGCCTCCCATGGGAGAGAGCAGACAATGACAAGTAGAAGGTCTCAGATGGGTATTTAACCAGAGACTATCCCCTGGAATGTGCCAGCCTATGTAATGAGACCCATAACACCACAGCTCTATTTCTACCAATATACAAACCACGTAAATTGTTGTTATCTCTTATGCCTTCATATTCTGCACTCAATCATCTGATTATAATCAGAAGCCATAAAGTCCCTCCACCAGCAAAAGTATAACCTAAATATCTATTACTGTCTTTTATTGAAAAGTTCCTAAGCACCTAAATAATTTTTAAAAGGGACTTAATTCTGGTAAGTTTTACATACCAATTGTTGAGAGTTTTTATTCCTTTTGATCCCACAGGAAAAAAGTGTAATTCATTAATCAGCAGAATATTCAGTAAATTATATCTGAACACTTCTGTCAAGAACAGCAGCACTGAAAGAAAAGGCAAGGTTTGGCCAGACTATTTCTCACTGCTAAGGATACTTGAAAGGAAAAGACTGCAGATGTAGTCTCAGAGTACAATTTGAATTTATATCAACTGATAATTTAAAAAAAAAAACAACAAAACCCCCAATATACAAATATATATAAAATGCTAAGAGCTGATATATACAGAATGTAACACAAAATTTCCAGGAGTCACCTACTAGCATACAAGTACTCCATGCCACATTGACAGAAGTACTGGATTTTTAAAAACTCTTAGCTAATGCAATGATATAAACTGTGAAAGTTCAGTTTCACTTGTCAACTTTTCAGGGTTTTTTCATGACCTCCGACCTGCAGGGGAGACAAAGCTCATGTATCAGGAGAAAGAAGCCTCCTCACTTTCTTACATCGAGATAAGTCTGGTTAAAATATGTAACATCGGTGCCCCTGGACCTTAGAGCTATAAATACAAATAAATACACTAAGTAGTGTTGCAAAGGGATTCTTTGGTGTACTTGTGCTTTTTAAATTGATTTTTATACGAACTCGATAGCTGCTGCAAAAGAAATAGCCTGCAGAGCCAGGAGACCGTGGTTTTGTGCAAGTGCACTACTGCCCTCTCCTGGGACGGAGCAGATCTGCTCCCGCGTTTACACCACCCAGCAGACCCTGAAGGGAGCTGCACGCACTCCCATCACCACCAGGACTGCTTTGGGAGCTCGAAACTGAAAACAAACCAAAAATTACAAAAAAAAAAATTAAAAACACACAGCATAAACGCAGGAAGTTCTTGATTATTATGTAAACTGTGATAATTCATCACCTTAAATGCTACAGCAGTTTGTTCCTTCCTCCATGATCTGATGCATGAAAGCCCAAAAGTGATTTTCGGCATCAACAGCAGAGCTAGCCTGTGGGACACCAGAATATTCTGAGAACTAAGATAAAGAATCAAATAGCAACTTTCACTTTCAAAAGCGCCTAAAAGCTTTGGCATTATTACTGCAGGACTACCGCAGTAATAATGCAAAGAATAAGCATACAAAGTTACATAGGCTCTTAATGCAATTGCCTTGATTTCAGTGGCATTAGAACAAGGATAAATCTTACTGTTAGACAAAATCCTGCTTTTCATTACCCTGCACAAGCCCAGGGTAATTCATGGGCCCAGGTACACCTTCCCTTTACCCAAGCTTAATGAGTTGTCTTATGTAAGCTAAGCTTCAACCTGCAGAATGCACAGTTTTAGCCCCAAACAAGCATGAGAGAAAATATATAGTTTAAGCCTCAGCACAAAAAGAATTTAAGCAAACTAACTTTAGTTTTCAGATGTGACTGCTAAGAACGAACACAGGAAACTCACTAAACTGCAATAATGCTAAACCTACATCCAAACCGTAAGTTCTGATGTTATTAACAAAGTTTGGTCTTTCCAGAATGTTCCAATGCAAGTTTAAAATGTAATTGTAAATTAACCAAACTGCATAAATATAGCCTTAAGGTACGTATTTAATGGACTACACAGATATAAATCCAGTTCCTCAAGTCAAATAAGTAGAAAAGCAGCCAGAGCAAACGGAGGACACAACTTGACGGCAGAGTGCGTTCTGCAGGCCAGGATGGCCTTGACCAATCCAAGAACCAGCCTGAAAAAGAGCAGCATGCAATTGCTACCAGCCAATTCCATAAACCCAGACTGAAAACAACAGATTGCATAGCAGTTCTCCAACTAAAACGCTCCCATTCCTTTTGACCATAAGCTTCATGAAAACTAACACTGTTGTACAGCTGTAAAGCATCATACAACTCTCAAACATGAGTACAGCTTGCAAAACACACTCAGCACTAGGAAGGCCTCAGCTGAGTGGTGGTATATCCAGTTTTTGGGAATACACTTCAAGGAAAGATGTGTTCCCCATGGAAAGGGTCCAAAAAAGAAGCAAGAATGCAAAGCTAGAAGTTATCATCTCTAATATCTAAGTGAATTGGCATTCTTTAGCCACTCTTTAGAGAAAAAGACTCAAGTGAGACAGAATTACGGATTTTCAGATATGTAATATGGTTGCAGAAAGCAAGGTAATAAATTGTTTTCTATATCCACAGAAGGAATAGCAGTAATAGTGTTAAGTTGCAGCAATAAGCATTCAGGTAACACATCAGAAAATCCTTCAGTGAGAGATATAATAAAATAATCAGAATAAACCAAACCAAAAGGCTTTAAGAAGAGGTTAGACAAACAATTGCTAAGGAACAATTTTTGGGTGGTATGTGTGTTTTATTTATGTATTTGTATATTTTATTTAAATACATGCATATATACACAGAAAACCAGTGATCTCTGAAATATCTTCCAGTTTATTCTTATCTATGAATTTCCATATGCAATACAAGTGAGAAAACAAACCACTTAACATACTTCTTCCCTGATGATAATTCTATTTCAGCAGTCAAACCCACAGCTTACAAGCAGCATATTGGTCACAGAACCTGAAACATTGCTCGCTAGCATCAGAAATTAAAGAGATGAAATAAAGCCAAAGAAAGGAGTGTAATATTACTTGTAAAACATCAGACATTCTGAGTTACTACCCATGAGCTAGCAAACAACAGGAAAAAAAACATTGCCTAGAATCCTGTTCATATGTGTATCAGCACCAAATTTACATACAGATCATCAAGTACTAATACTATATAAAGCATCATTTTGAATTCAATCTACACCAGTGACAGTATTAACAACAGTTCACAGAAAGGGCTGCTGATGCAGCTTTCTATAGGCACCTTTACTCTTCTCCTGTGACTGTATTAAAATTCAAAATTACCTTGTGGAAGATGAAGATCAGTATCACTAAACCACTATGACAAACAGGCCTAATCAATGAAAAATGCCTTAGAATTAGACCATGCTGGTGGTCTGCCTTATAAAGGCAAAGAAATAGAGCTCACAAACTATACAAGCTCCAGGTGAATTCTCCAGCTGTTCATAGCCTTAAAGGCATACTTTCCCAGGCTATTTTTCACTCTATGAACTTTGAACTTAAAACACAGACCAAGTAAGTGAGAGAAAGAAGAAAAGAATACCTCACCAAAATTAGTGTCCTGCCAACCACCCATAGCAAACTTGTACACGGTCTAAGCATTCAAAGAAACATGTAAAAATCTATTGCCTATTTTCTTATTTAAAATTCATGAAGTGACAAAAAACCCTGACTTTTTGGAAGGAAAAAAGGCTAAAACCTTGGTTTTCCATAATTATTTTGTGAACTATAGCTCATGTTTGGCTATAACCTTAATCATCCATTAGATCAGTAAACATTTTTACCATACTGGCTTTAATTTTTTAACTCCTAGATGCTATATAAGCAGGAAGGAAAAGAGGAAGGCCACAATACAAAACCAGCTAAGCACACCTTTAGTAAATTATTAAAAAGACAGTTTCTTACAACAACTACAAAGAGATTATAGTTACCACTACATTATTTTGTTGCTCTTTCAGCTTTTGCTGACCAGCTGAGGAGCACTGAGCTCTTCCTGCTACTGAATGCTGCAGCCCCAAGTTTTCTCTCCCACCTTGTCCATTTGCTGCACGCTCACCAAAGCTACCTGAGTACTAATGCCCCAATATCTTCTCCCTTTTAACTGCTTGGTGCCCAGCAGTAGAAGGCTCAAAAGATATTTAAGCATCAACAGACCTCAACTGGGAGGGTCACTTTAGAGCCACCACTTTCTTTTCTAAGTTTTTGAGAAATTTAGAGAGGTTGCAACTGCTTCTAACTCCTCAAAGCCAAAGGATAGCCTCTGGCCAACCAGGGACCCAGAGAAGGAAGCAGGGTACCCTCACAGTGACCCCATCCCTCACAGACACACATCTCTACCTCCTTCCCCCACCACACCTTGCAAACCCGCTGCCTTTAACCCCCAGTTCCTGGAGGAAACAAGTGTNCCGCCTCACTCCCACGCTTGCCCTCTCCATAAGCGGGACCCGAGGCTGCCCTTCACACAGAAACACGGCCCGAAGCGCTGACCGCCAACCCCCTCGGGCTCCCCACCGTACTGCCGCCCCTCAGCCACCTGTAGGCTATCACTCCCCTAACCCGCGTCACCTCTCTGCCGCACTAAACAACAACAACCCCTCCTTACCAAAACCCTCACCCCTACACCCCCACGGCTCCCCTACTTGGGCTTTATACCCAGGCTCCGCCCGCCCTACCCCGCGGCTACCACAGCGCCTCGGGCAGCCGCAACGCCCACGCCGCGGGGGAGCCAGCCCCACCCTTCCGCAGGGCGCACGCGCCTGCTGAGCCTTCTACTGTTTGGTGAGGGAGCCGTCCGTCAAGCGGCAGGCGCGGGTGAGGGCCAATCAAGCGCTCTCATCCGGGCGTGGGCGGAGTCTCGGCAGTAGGCTGGAAGCGGCGGGTCCCGATGCAGGGAGCGGTGTTGGTGTCGGTGAAGGACGGGTGGGCGGCCTGGGAGAGGTGGGGGTAGCGCCTGGCCGCGGTCACGGCTCCGTCTCGGGGGCTTTTAGTGGAGTGGAGCGGGGCGAGTCGTGGAGCTGGTCCCGGTTCAGCAGGGACGTCGGCAGGAGCGAGGAAGCGCTCGTAGCGCGGGTGGTCAGCCAGCGGGCCTAGTCGCTTACCAAGCTGTGGCCGGGGGTGTCGGCCCGCCGGTCCGGCCTGGCTGTCGTGTGGCGGGGAGGCCCCCTCCGGCCGCCTGCTCGTACCGCCGTGTGCTCGCGGTAGCAGCGCCCTGCCTGGGCCCGGGGCGGCAGGCGGGCCCGGCCGTCGTGGGTGGCTGGTTCGCCCCGGTGGTGAGAGCCCCTCTGCTCGGAAGGAAGCGATTTTCGCCGGGAAGGTGGCGGTTGCTAACAGCCGGCTTCAGTTCGGCTCTGGGGCGTCTCTGCCCTGCGGACCCGAGAGCCGGGCAGGAGGGTGTTTGCTAGGGCTGCACGCAGGAGGTGCTCAGCGCCGAACCGCTGCTTCAGCCTCCGCTCGAACGGCCCGCGGTGCTGCTCTGCCTTTCTGTTCTTTAAGATCTGATGCCGTTTGGACGTGAAAGTGTTTATCTTTAGAGGTAAACTATTTTCTTCAACGTGCCTCCTTGGTTTTGATCTCTAGGCCACTGCAAAGCTATTTGAAAGTGGTGGAAAAGAGGCAGCGGTAAGACACTGTCGTGTATGCTGGACTGTTCCAGGCAAGTAGCATTGAAGTATGTGCGTATGTTTGCTCTGTAGGTAGAAATGAAGAGAAACTACTGGAGAGGCAAAGAAAAGCATGGATGGAGCAATCGCAAGCACAGCTACCGTCCCCGTCGGTACAGAAGGCCCAATCACAGTAACTGTACTGAAAGGCAAGTGTATGCAGCTTGTGCTTAGCATGGGTTAAGCAGTTAGACGTTACACCTAATTAAATTTGCAGAATGTTTGCTATCTAGAACTGGGAGGGTTGCCATCTAAAATTCTAGCAGACAATGCTTCTGGTATATGTCATCCCTAGCGGAAGTGGAATTGCATTGATTTCTGGACGTTTATCAAATGTTCACATCTGTATGTTGATTTTAAACTGACGTGGCTCCGTGAGCTAGTCCTTTTAGTGTGCCTGATCACCTGTAAGCTCTTTGTCAATATGCAAAGATACTTCAGGGCAGAAAAGTATTTGCGAGTGCTTCATTCCACCTGCCCATTTATTTTATGCCTCAGTGTCTACTAGTGTGTAAATTCTCATTAACTTCCTGAAGTCTGGAAGCATGTTAAGTAGTGTGGTAATACCACAGCTAGCAGATCAAGAAACTGAAACAGGGTCCAGGAATAATCCTCTGCTTTGAAAACTGATACTTTCAGAAAAGTACATTTTAAACTTTAGAACTTATACTTGCCTGTGTTTGAGCTACTTTCACAGCTCTCTTTCTTTCCTGTGTTCTTTCCTTAGTGCTTCTTGCAGGAATAAGAGGCCAATAAGAGGTTTAGTGCCTAAGCATTTTTTTTTAAATATATTTTTAGAGAGACACATACACATATGTATGAGTTACCTCATTAGTTGTATTTGTGTAAGAAAAGTTAGAAATGCAAATGGACCCTAATTCAGTGAATATAGAATTCAAAGGATTTTATTAAAAAAAACTTTAAATTGAAGTGCTTGGGTTTGGCAAAGGGTGGTTTTCCCTTGTAGATAGGTTATGTTGTTTATTTTCAAAGTTGTATCAAACAACTTTAGATCAAACAGCGATAGAGCTGGTATTAGAACTAGAATTTCTTTGTCATTTTCTTTTCAATAAGTTAGGATTCTTGCAAAACATCTTGGCCTAATGCTTTTAAGATAACGTGTAATAAGACCTGTCTTAAGAAGTGAGATTTGTACGGGTGATTGAGAAAACGTCCCAGTGGAATTTTGCTCATCAGTACTGAATGTGCCCATTTAAATGACTTCAAAAAGAAAGCTGCAGTTACGCTGTCAACTGCGATGTTTGTTACAAAAGCAGAGGCTTTTCTTTCTTGGAGTTTTCATTAAACTTTTGTTTATTTTGCATGTTTCTGAACCTCATCAGTGGAATTCTTGCCATGAAGAGAATGGCAAAATGTTTTTGACCTGACATCAGTGTTTTACCCACACTGTCTCTTGCTTTATGCTGTGAAGACTTACATGCTTTCAAGAGTGGGCTTTTCTTTTAATCAGGGGATATGGTAAAATGCCCAGAATTAATTTTTTGCTGAAAAGAGTTAAAGGTGCTTGCAGAATCAGCAGCCACCTCTAATGTTTTAGCAAGCAATTAAGGTAATTTAGGAAGTAATTTAGGAAGTTGGCATCTCTAATGTTCTTGAGAAGTTTCTAAGCTGAATATTTTTACTGTTTCATTTTCATAGTTTAGTGTGTGGTGATGTGCATGGTGTACTTATCACAGCTCTGCAAAATTGTACTCCATTAATGTCAATTACAAGCTGCTTTCTAGATTCTTTGTGGGAAAGATGTGTAGGACAGTTGTGAAGCCGTTTTAAAGGCAATGCTACTTTTCTTTTTTTTTTTTTTTTTTTTTTTTTTAGGCCAGAACAGGAGGAACCACAGATCCCAGTGAATGCAGGCCCCAGCAGCAGTGGAGATCCTTCTTCGTCCAGTTTAACACAGAGCTCTGTACCAGGTAAGAGACCATGTTTACGGGTCAAAAATCAGTGTCTATATGCTGACTGTATGAAGAAAGTTGTAGTAGCTGCGTTAATAGTATGTTGTTACAGGAAGGATATAAGCAGTAAAGTTTGTAGAGGAAGGTAACATCAGGTGATATAAAACGATGTGGTAAGTGAGGATCTAGAGAGCAGGGCCAAATGCACTTTCAGGCCCTCAAGTACTTCTCATGTTTGAAAACTTGTGTGCTTAGCCAAGCTGATATAAACTGAAAAAAATACAGTTCTGGTTCTCCCTCTAGAAAGGTTGCTTTGGGAAGAAAATGAACTTTGTTTCTTTTCTCATATCTGCTGAAGATGTTGCAAAATAGAAACATTAAATAGACAAAATAAGAGAGCATATAAAAAAATTAGAACTTACATCCAGTTATTCAGTCTTTTAAAAGACATAACGATCCACCACTTGCATGCTAACAAGGAGCTGAATTGTAAGTAGCAGCAAGTAGAGGCTAGTTCAAATGCAATTTCTGGTAGTAGATAAAGGTTTAAATAAAGACTTGAAGGTGTTCGCACGCACCTCTTCTGAATAAAATACTTTGTCTTGAGACAACGTACCATTATGAATTTGTCAAAGTATTTTACCTGTCTGCTTCTGTGAATTTACCCGGTCAGTGAAGCACTAAAATTGAATGTTTCTCTCATCCCAGTTTAACTTTGGAAGGAGCCTCCAGGTGTTGTCCAAATGTACTCTTGATTGTATCTAAATCTCTTCTGTGTGTTGAAGAAAAAGCAGCTTGTTCTGGGAAGTGAATCACTTTATTTTGGTTTGGGTGATATCTTGTTGTCAATTTTTTTCTGTCCTTTACCTGTCCAATTTTTTTGGGACTGCGCTATCTAGTCTTTTAACCAAGAGTCTCCCTTCATGATTGATTTATGAAGGAAGGTCACTTTTGTTCTGCAGCAAAATCTTTCCTCTCTGCTTCTTTGATCTGCCTGAATTTCATCTTGGTCAGTGGTGACATCCCTTCTGTACCTGTGTAATGGCATTGCATTTGAAAACTGTATGTAATCTTTTTTCCTTTAAGTGGCTGTCATCTGTTCCTAGTCTGTGTATCATGTTTGGGACCTGCTGGGAGCAAGAGCTTCAAGCCTTCTGACTCTAACATTCCCATGAAGAATGTGGGATGTCAAAGAGCAATATACAAACTTAGTTACCCACTTTTTAGTTTGCCACTTTTTATTTTTCTCTTAAGAACTGCCAGGATTTTACTATGACTCAGAAAAGAACCGCTATTTTCGCCTGCTGCCTGGACATAATAACTACAACCCACTCACGAAGGAGAGCATTCAGTACAAGGCGATGGAATGCAAAAGGCTGAGACTCTTAGAAGAGGAAGAAAAACAAAAGAAGGTACATTCTGAAAAAGATGGCAATTAGGCTTATTGTGCTCTGGCCCAGGACAAATTATAAGCTAAAGCCTTTCAATTCTGACTGTGGTGCAGTTCCCTACACTAGCTGAAGAAATGAAAATTTCTTTTTGCTGAGAATTTATAGTCCTTGAAGCCTTTTGTTTGGTTGTTCCACACAGGAATGAAAGCAAGTCATTACAAACAAAAAACTTGTAAAGAGACAGGAACTGTGCTCAGAATTGCAGATTGTCCAACAGTTACACTTGAGTCAGGACATTGGATGCCAGGTTTCAAATCCCTGCCTTAAATTGGCACAGTGGAGTCTTGGTTTTAAGTTTTCCACATGTTTAATAAATGTATTGATCATATTCCTGGACCCTGAAGAAACGATGGTAATGATACTTTGTGGAAAAAGCTTTTTCATGAAAAATGTTTTTGGACAGGTAAAATCAAAATGGGTCTTATGTTTATGCCTGGAAAGCCTGCATGCTTTTCATCATTGAGTGTTACAGCAGAGTTAATGGTGATGCTGCATGTCTGTAATCTGGGTAAAATACCCAGCAAGGATATTTTTTAATTATCTGAAAGCTGTGTCTTATAACTTTACAAATCACAGCTGAGCTTAAATATGCTGTCATTTGGAAGAAGCAAGCAGTATTTTTCTCCTTAGGTAATGAAGTTCTCACTTCAACCAGCTATTCAGCTCTTCAGTCTTCACTGTGAAAGTGCTCCTCTTAGTTTGATTTTGGCTCTTGGCTCTTTTTTTTTTTTTTTTTTTTAAGCTATTTCCATGAGCAGTTTAGGTTTCATAGATATCAAAAAGCTACTGGCCACGTTGCTGTTAGTGGGAACTGTGGATACACATCTCTTCTCAAAATCTGGCTATTGAATCAGACATCTGAGTTAGGCGTGCAGATAAGAACATTTTGACCCTTAAATACTTGCTTTATCTGAGCATTATCAAAAGATTTCTTACTCCATAACTCTGTAAAGTACTCTATCCTTTGGTTTCTGCAGAAAGTGTTTATGTGAAATTTTTAAAAAATTATGAATGGAAAAGTAGTTTAGTGAAGCAGTAGGACTGCATAGGTAATAGCAGTCTTGTGATAGAAAATGTTGCTGTATAAGAAGAATTTAAGGTGTTATAGTGAAAGCAGAAGGTGACTTCACACCTCTAGGTGATATTGCTGATTATGTTAAATGAAAACAATGGCTGTTGTTTTTGTATTCATAGAAGCATCCCGCATCTCACAGGAATATATTCTTGTCTGCTTAGTTTGGTAGGCCAGGGGGACGGTGCTGGAATGTGTTTCATAGACATTCTGAAAGTTTTAATGTATGTAGGCTAGAGTTACCTAAATATCCCAAACATCTAAGCCATGTTTGAACTGTAAACAAGCAAATAACTGAGTACGCTTTCATGTGATTTTCTTCCAGAAGACAACAAGGGCTGGACTGAACTTATCTATGCTGTTACAGAAAAGGCAGCTGGGTTTGCTTAGCTCCACAAGTTACTGCAGGTACAATGATTTGATTTGTCTGCTGCTTGCAATACCAAGGTCTGCTGTTAGTGCTGTTCCTGTCAGGTTTTTTTCATTTCTTGCTCTTCCACTTAGGATGAAGAGGAACACATTACTTATAATAATAAAAAAAGGTTATATTCTTTTATAATCAGATTACTAAAGTGATGAGAATTCAAATGAAGAGGAGGTTTCCCAATTTCAGATTCATGTAGTTTAAAAGTTCATTGTTTTTTTTCTATGTATGCTGTTGTGCCATGTTGTGCTTTATGAATAAAGTGCAGCTTTTCTTTGGACAAATACTCTTCAATTGATGTGACTGTTTCCCCGCCCCTCATTAGAATAGCTAAGATAGCTCAGATTCAGTAACAGCGCAGAAGGCAAGTTAGTGACTTGCTATGTTGTTGTTTCTGCTACTGAAAATGTGCTAGGGTTCAAACTAACAGGATAAAATTCCATGAATGTGGAAGATGCACGTGTTCATGGGTTATATAAGTGAAATTGCAGCATGCTAGTTGTTCAGGCTTTTTATTTTCTGTGATTAAGAAGTGGTTCTGGATATCTTATCCAGAATTCTTTTCATTGGTGTTAAACCTAGGCTTACCTGAATTCTTCGCTCTTCTCCCCCACCTGCTTTTACAGGCTGGTCCATGAACTAAAAGTGAACTGCATGCAGAGGAGGAAGATAGAAATTCGCAGTCCAGACTCCTCAGTTGCTGGAACCAACAATTTTAAAATAATTGTGGTATGTTACAAGAACTCTTAAGTCCTTTTAGGATAAAGAGAGCCCATCTTCAGTGAAAATTCAGGATCTTGTAATCAAATCCCATAGGTCAAATTTTGCTTTCAAAGATGCATTATTCCTGTTGCGTCAGTTCTCAAAATCTGTGCTTGGTAATTTTAAACAGCTAGGAAGAGGTTGTTCCTTTCCTGGAAAGTAAAATGGTGAAAAGGCTGGTTATAACAGTGACTTTTTTTTTTCTGAAGCTGGTCAACATGTTCTCTTGGAAATTAACAGGAGTCGAGTGGATAATTAGTGTGGGGCTGGGAGGAGGGGTGGAGAGGATTAAGAGAAAGAAGACGACAGTGGAAGAGAAGAATTTTGGGAGTGGCAAAGTCTATGGTCCAGAGAATCTATGTAAACATCAATCATTGTTTTAGATCTCTTGATCTGAAGGCAGTTTCTACTGGTTTTGATGGTATTGCATGTGTAGGCAAGGTGTCTGAAGCAAATACCTTTCATAGTCTATATAGGAAGCTCTCCAGGACCAGCTCCTGGCCTTGTAAACAGAGCACTGCATAGGTAGCTGAAGCAAGAAGGGAGTCAGAAACTTAGTGTCAGAAAAGTTGAAATGCAGCACCAGCCCTTTTGCTGTGATCCAACAGCAGGAAAATTCCATGTTCACTTTTGATAAGGTTTCAATTTCTGTTTTGCATTCTCTAGCAATACTAGTCTGTGCTTAGCCAGACACTTAGCCAGAGTAAGTGTCTAGAAGTGATACAATTGGAAAGAGTATCTATTGTTACTCACGGACTAAATCCTTTTTTTACTCATGTTTTTTCTGTGTGTGCACATAAAAAGGACTTGACCACTGTTTTTAGAGATGAGTGGAAAGCAGATGGTGTTAGAGGTCAGAATTAATGTGTTGTTTCATTTAGACCTAATGCAGCTCCCTCAAGCTGTTTTCTCCTGTAAGTTTCCATTAAATGTGACCAGTAAGCTTTTGTTTTACAGGCAGATGTTGCTTGTGAACGGATATTCACTGTGAACGATGTAGAGCACGGAGGATGTAAATATGGTATCATCAACCTCAGTGGTTTGGGGAAGGAGTCTCTCACTGTGGAGATGTATGACAACCTCTACTTCACAAACCGCAAAGTATTGTGTTCTGTTCCTGCTTCCTTCGGTTGTTGCATTCTTAGAACGCTGTTCTTGGGAGGCACAGGTGGAAATGCATGAGGGCTGGGGAAGGGGTTAGGAGGAGAGAATGGAAGAATCTAGCAATGTGAAGCTTGGATAAATGTAGAATCACAGTAAACTTGTCTCTGAAGGTCCTTGGTACCAGTGTTAGTTCTCAGGAATGTTATACTACAATTGGAATGGAAGATTATCTAGAAGTACCAGCTTCCAAGGATAGTACTTACTTCAGAGTTGCACTTGGCCATAGCTGACAAAACTGATGTTGAAGGCCCGAAGCTACTAAGATTTGTATGCTTCTTTCTTAAAAACAATTTTGGGAAAAGTGTTTATCCTTGAACATGAAGCATTTTTACAACAGGCTTTCATAATCTCTTCATGCTCAGATTCTTTTAAGGATGATCCCTTAAATAATAGGATGTGCTTGTGTCCAGCTTGGTGCCTCAGTCCGTGTTTGGACAGACTTCGTAGTGCTGCTCTGTCTCCTACGTTTAAGGGGAGTATGAGACTAAAATGCTTGTGTCCCTTTAGTGGGCTAAGGAAGTGTGCCCAGCGCATAGTTTTATGTCATCCTTGTATGGAAATACCCTTTCATGAATTGAATAAGAGATAACAAAAATAGTATGTTTTCTTGTGTCTGAAGGTGAATTCTGTGTGCTGGGCATCATTGACTCATCCAGATTCTCATGTTTTATATCCTTTTTTAAAAAAGCAAAAATTCAGTTCAGCTTTCACAAGTCTGCATCACATTGCACAGAAGAGCTAACTTCCAGGAAGACCTCTCATGTAGTTGCCTCAGAAATTAAGTTTCCTGGAAAACAGAGAAAGTTAGAAAAATTGAAAGATGTTGGAGATAGTGAGACAGATGTATGGTTCTGTTTCAGATACATGTAGAATTGTTTCATTGTAATAGTAGGTGAAAGACCACGCTTCATGCCCTGGAGACTTCCCACTTCATTAATAGTGTAGATGCCATATCCAGAATCATCTGATGTTTAGAAATTGGCTGGGGCAAAGGAACAAGAAAGAGGGTTGAGGCAACTAACATTCTCTTTGAAGTGGACCTCTTTGAAATTGGGTTGGTTGGGGTGGGAGGAGAATGGAAGCAATTCATTGGCGTCATGTTCTGCAACTTTGAGAGCATGTTCTGCAGATCTGTCCAAGAAGAGGAGGAAGGTTGATGGTATAGTAGAGGAAGCAGTAATGGACAGTGCAGAGCCCAGAAAAGAGGAAGAAAAGGAGTTTTTAACGTGAGAGATGGCACGTAACCGACGTGCTATTAAAGTGCCAAAGAGGAAATTATATATAAATACATTGTTAATGGATCATGGAAAAAGCCAAGCAATTCAGGACTGATCCAGAAGGTGTCAGGAGTTCGTCAGGTTTGCTCAAAGCAGGTTAGGAGTCAGGGATTGCTTGGTTTGGTTATTTCCTGCTTTCCTCTAGTCATGTCACAGATTTACCCCACTGAACTTGAAATGCAGCTTTCAAATCCTATTTATACCTGGTGTTACCTTTAGAAAGTATTTTAATGTAATCTAAAGTGAGTCTTCCCTGCTTCCCCAGTGTGTGCATCCCTTTCTCCAACTTACCTCCATGAAAATAAGATCTGTAGTAATGCAATGTCATCAGCCTGTAAAGATGAGAAGAATGATCCATGTAGGCTGTGCTACTTTTTTTTTTTT
>VXBL01006172.1:0-45580 GCA_013400195.1 Aramus guarauna | reverse complement strand
TTTTTTTTTTTTTAATATCACTAGAAAGATGCCTTAGTATTCCTCTTAAATTGTCTTTCTGGTAGTGAAGACACACAAGCAAGAATTTGAGTTCTTTCTAGCTCTTTCCTATGAAAGAAATGAAAAGTCAACACTTAATTGTAAACTGTAAGGCACATCAAAGATCTCAGGGAATGTATTGTGAGCTGAGGCTGTGTCAGAGCATCTTGCTTTTCCCAGCTATAAATGTTAGGCAGCCTGTTCCATTCTAGGGAGAAATACTTGTTTTCCTTAACTCACTTCAGCAAGCTGTGTCTCATGGGAATTGCAGAAACACCAGGCTGTGCCAGTCTGCTTCCAGCATCACTGTTCAGCAGCACTAACCCAGGTAGGGTGTTTTTGTTGGGTTTTTCCCTCCAATTTTCTGATAGCAGTTATGGTGTGAAAAGAGCACAAAGTAAAGATTATTTCCACACTTTTCTTCAGTAGCTGGTGAGGCTGTTTATATTCTTGTAAAACTTAGAAAGTCTGGAACAGTTTAAGTAGTGAACAGATGAAAGAACTTACCTTAAGAATTAATTAACAAGCAGTATTCAGTTTATTTTTAGCTTCTGATGATGTGTAGTACTTGACTTTGGCAGGAGAATACCTCACTTGTCAAGTAAACATCTGAGATTTTTTTTCATTAGTAGCTTGTACTGTAAGTAACACTCAGAAGCTGCACACAAGAGGTACTCCCATTTCCTTATAGACTATCTAGAATCATTGCAGAATCCATTCTCATAGTAGCTACTCAAGTATGCTCAGTGGATTAATCGAAGGTGGAAATCTGGTAAATGTCTCAACCCGTAGCTCTTTCTACAAGCTCATGTTCAGTTATGTGTAAGTGTGATTAATTTGGAGAATCCTATGTCTTGAGTCTGATGGCTGTAGCTGTATCTTTATATCTTTCTTTCTTCAATGTTCTTGGGGGCTGGACTTTTATTAATTGGACTTTCTTGATAGACATCAGAACCATGCTTCTTCAAGTCACACTGTACAGTCCTCTAATCCAGTTTCTGTTCAGACATGATCAGTTAAGTTTATACAGAGGAAATCTGTGATAGATAAGAGCTATGGACCTATTTGAAATTTTTAATGTAATACGCAGCCATTAAAAAAAAAAATGCGCAGAGTTAGCATGAACTTGAAAAGTCCACTGGACTTGGACGGCTGCTAGGCCAGCATGCCCAGTTGCTCTGTAGAACACTTTAAGCCCGTCGCCATAATCAGATGCCCTGAGTTCCACCAAAGTCCTCCTTTCTAGTATTTCCCATTAACTGTTTCACGTATTTCCAAGTTTCTTCACTTTACTCTCCTAAATTGTTGGTTTGGGGGAACCTTGCTAAGTAGATGCTGGGAGCAAAGTAGAACTCACCCTGTCTAAAACTATGTTTAGACCTATCACCTGTGCTGCCTGACATATGTATGATCATGGTGGATGTGCCATGAAGGAAGTGAAAACTGAGGACTCAAAATTTATGTCAAGTAGTAGACTTTGTGAAGGAGCTATGTGAATAAGAGTCAAATCTAGGGTATTGTTCTGTATTCAAACTTTTTTTTTTTTTTTTTAAATAGTCAGGCCAAGAAGTGACAGTTAGTTTATAAAATAAATGTTTTGTGCTTCTAGCCTACTCGTCTTTAAAAATGGCTGACTTACTTCTGTAAGGCAAGTGCTATTTTTCTCTTGCCTGCCATGGTTAGCCCTCTGACTACTGAATAAATTTCACAGTCTCTCACAATCATCTATCTATATAGACTATAAGTCTTCAGCTTACAATCATGAACTCCCACTTCTGTTTCTTTTCTCTTGGGTAGTGCAGGGACACTAACTGTGTAACATTTTTTCTGCTTCAGAGTGAAATGTTGAAAGAAATATGGAAATGCAGAGAACCTTTCTGAGTTATCATCTTGTCCTAACATTTTACAGACTCTTCATGTGTTGCTCCTCTCTCCTAGGAGATCGACCTGGAATGCTGTGCAGCTTCAAGATATCCACTGCCTGGTCCTGTGCTTGGTGCCTGAATCCCCAAGCAGACAACTGCTTCAGCACAGGTGATCTGCAAGGCTAGCCACCCCTTCTGTCTCAGTGGGAAAGACTTTTTGCATTAATCTCCCAGCTGCTACACAAATTACAGCTAAACGAACATAATCTGTCTTCCTTAGGCCTGACACGACGAGTTCTTGTGACCAATGTAGTGACAGGGCATCGACAGACATTTGGAACCAGTAGCGATGTATTGGCACAACAGTTTGCCACACAGGTAAGAAGAATATCCTTCACTTCTCAGGGTGCTGCCTCAGTGCGCTTTTTGTTCTGTTTGTGATGGGATTCATCATGCTGTACGTAAGGGTGTGATTGCAATTACTGTTGGATAGCTGTTCCACAACAGAGCTGATGTGATCTGACGCTTGCACACAACTGAATAGCAACAGAGAAGGTTAACTGATTTTAAACTCTCTGGCAACATCTTGTGTTTTAACCCAGTGGGATGGGGGAGAGAGTTGAAAAGAAAAAGGTAAAACTCATGGGTTGAGATAAGGACAGTTTAATAGGGCAGAAAAAGAAGATGGCAATAATGATAAAAGAATATACAAAACAAGTGATGCACAGGATAGTTGCTCACCTGAAACCAACGCTCAGTTTTTGAGCCAAACTGCCTCCTGGCCAACTCCCCCAGTTATATACTGAGCATGATGTCATGTGGTATGGAATATCCCTTTGGCCAGTTGGATCAGCTGCCCTGGTGGTGCCCCCTCCCAGCTTCTTGGGCACTCCCCCCTTCTCATTGGCAGGGCAGTATGAGAAGCTGAAAAGTCCTTGACTGCTTGGCAACAGCTAAAAACATCGCTGTGTTACCAACATTATTCTCATAGTAAATCCAAACCACGGCACTATGCCAGTTACTAGAAAGAAAATTAACTCTATCCCTACCAAAACAAGGACATAACAGGGGTAATTTTTATTAATTGTACACAGGTAAAAAGGAAACGAAGGAAGTGCAAAGAGCACAGTAATAATGCATTGTAAAATTATTTTGGTTTTGGCAGATGACCTCATTTTATTGACACTCAATGTATGTCTCCATCAAGAAGGAGAAGACCTGTATAAAATACTAATGGACTTGTTCACAAAGATTTAGTGAGAAGGGTGAAATCAGAATAGGAGAATTCCAGTTCCTGTTTTGCTGTTGCATTAGACTAAGTTCCTACTTACCTAGCTGAACTTTTACAGCTAAAGTAAGTAGTTGAGGTTTGAATGGAACTAATGAGTTGGCTGAAAAATGTGGTGTGTAATAAAAATTTGGGTTCTTAATGCCAATGTTAATAAAATAATTTGACAACTGCACCAGAGAGCTCAAAAGCTTGACATGGCTTCTGTCTGTATAACTTGTAAGATCCTTTCAGGTGTTACATAGTACGATTCCTCCTCTTGGATTCTTCCAGACCCCGGTGCTGTACAACGGCTGCCGTTCAGGTGAGATTTTCAGCATTGATGTGCGTCAACGCAACCGAAAGGGCCAGAGCTGGAAAGCAATTCGTCTCTTCCACGACTCAGCAGTTACATCTATTCGCCTTCTTGAGGCTGAACATTATCTTATGGCAGCAGATATGGCTGGAAAGGTATGGTTTTGTTGTGTCTAGGGTATTCTGTTCCCTTCTGGTATCTGGGCATTGGCAGGTGCTTAGCCCAGTCCCAAGGGTGGATGCCTGTTCTTTGGGGGCTAGTATGGAACTAGGTGGTGGTCCCATATATGGGTCCTCTTCCAGATCCACTTACTTACCAACCATCTAGTGCTCTCTGCTTTGTTAATAGATCCTCTTTCAAACAATTACTTCAACTTGCAGATAAAACTGTGGGACCTGAGAACAGCAAAGTGTGTGAAACACTACAAAGGTCATCACAACGAATACGCGGTTCTCCCTTTGCATGTAAATGAGGAGGAAGGGCTTCTTACGGCAGGTGGGTTGGCTTTTTTTCCCCTCTACTTGTAGAGTTCATGGCAGTGATTTTCCTATGCCTGAGGAGTGTTTCTTAGCTACAGCTCTTCAAAGCTGTAAAGCTGTTAATTCTTTCAAATTCAGAAGAAACTTAGCCTTAGACATACTGTAATATACAGTGAAAATTAAGAAATAGTAGTGCACACCTACTGTAATCACTCCTGCATAGCACTTTAACGGCTTTATCTGCTGTGTCCTGCAAAAGTCTCATTGTCCTTTCCATAGTGTGTCTCAAGAGTAGAGCAGAAAACACTTGATTTTTGAAATTCAGGGAAACAACATGTAAACAGGAGACTTGGTGATATCTTTAGAGAGAGACTAAAGACCGTGTATATGTTTATTTGGTGCTTCAGTGGGTAGTGTCGTGATGGACTGAAGCATTGGCGTGTAAGTGTAACTTCCTGTAAACTGCCTATACCACTCAGGCTCATTTTGAATGTACTTGGCTACAGTCTGAGATTATTTTATTTGAGGTCCAGGGAGGAAAGGTAACAACAAGTGAAGCAAAGTATAGCCAAGTTTCACGATGTCACTGTAAACATAGTGACCTCCTCTCCTTGGATTTGTCCATTAGTGATGGAATAACGAGAAGAATTCTTGTTAATTTGACAGTAAGGTTTTTGTCCCCTTTTTGGCTTAGGAGCTTGATAATAAGGAAAGCACTCTAAATACTGACTTATTCATACCTTTTATTGCCTAATAGGAAATGTGCATTTTTCCCCACTTTTTTGCAGTATTCAGTGTAGAATTTCTGTTTTGTAAAGTATTGATAAGCACTTTGCCTCTAATGTGGGTAGAAATGGTCAGGGGGTTTTCCCCCATAGACTACCTGTTTCTGTGATGATAATTTTGCAGAGTCATGTCATGTACTTTTCGTGTGATGTTGAGTTCTGGTGTCCTTTCCTTTCCAGTTGGTCAGGATTGCTACACCAGGATTTGGAGTCTTCAAGATGCCCACCTTCTTAGAACCATCCCTTCTCCCCACCCATCCTCCAAAGATGCCATTCCCAGTGTAGTGTTTTCTTCAAGACTTGGGGGTAGCCGAGGAGTTCCTGGCTTACTCATGGCTGTCAAACAGGATCTCTACCACTTCTCATATAACTGACACAATATTCTCCTCAGACCTGGTCTACAAAACCGCCAGCCTATACGTGATTTCAGTATTTTTGCACCAGTCACCATGCTGTTGAATCACTGTGTGCTGCTGTTGTATCTGCTTTACCCATGAAATTCTGAACCTCCTTCAGCAGGTTCAGCAAATCTTGCTGTATATGTCTTGGACATCTTGTAAATAAAAGCTGGACGCTGATTAACTTCTTGGGTAACATTCAACCTCTTTGAAATCTAGCTATAAGCTTTGAAAAGCAGGTAATGTGCAGTAAGGGCCTGACTCATGCTAGCTGAATTTGCTGTCAAAAGGCTGCTCTAAATTCTAGTTTGGTTATACAACCACTGCCCTGTGGCTACATCTACATTAGCAAGTAGGCTGGCTTAGCAGAGTGAAGCAGCCACTGATGAG
The DNA here is from genome assembly GCA_013400195.1 of Aramus guarauna. Classification (NCBI taxonomy): domain Eukaryota; kingdom Metazoa; phylum Chordata; class Aves; order Gruiformes; family Aramidae; genus Aramus; species Aramus guarauna. Next base: position 40,041 of record VXBL01006172.1, on the reverse strand, counting down.
AAGCTGATGCTATAGGTGCTCTGGGGCTTTGTTCAGAGTAGCTGTGGTCTGGGTCTCTGCATCAGCCATCTCTATAGTTAGAGGCAGGCCAGGGAACAGTGGTTTCCCCACTCAGTGTTGGTCCTTTAAGCTGGGCCATGCTAAACTTTGTCCTTTACAGATGACGGTAGCATGCCTGGGCCCTGCCACCATTCCCTTTAAAAGGCAGCAGGTGTAGAACAAAGCCCCTTTTCTGGTCTAGTAGCCAGGCTGAATGTCCCTGTTGACTTAACGGAGTGTTTCCTAACTAGGTCCACACCCCTACCTTGAAGTTTGGGCAGCAGCAGTCTGGAATGGCAGGCTTGCTTATGCAGCTGTAGCAGGAGACAAGCCCAGCCTGGACAGACCACATCCTCTGGGGTATGAGATCACCTGTGCACTCAGGGCTCTTGCATACAGAGGTAGAGCTGGGCCCTCAGCTGTGAAGTTGTAGCACCAGCTCCTGGTAATTTTGACATTTCAGGAGCCTGCACCTGTATTTGAGAACAATTATCATCCCATGAAGGCTCATTACCTCAGCTCCTTCCTGGTAACCAGTCTGGGTTGGGCAAGACCATCCTGCAGCTAGCATATGCAAGAAGCACTGACAAGATCAGGAGCCTACAGGGGGTGAAGGCCCTTGTGAACTAGGTGGGGCTACTGACAGGCTGCACTAGAAAGACATGCTATGCTCAGGTTTTCCAAATTCCTTAGAAAAGGAATTCAGGAACTGCCTTTCCATCGTAGGATCCACTTAGAGCATTCTGATGTACAACTGTGTCATCGGACATGGGATCCCACCTAGGCAGGAGGTGAGCATGCAAACAGGTTATTGTCACATCCTTACTGCACAGCATGTTAAGATGGAGGCTGTGTCTGGCTGACCTGGTGAGACGGCAGTGTTGGAGAGCTAGGCTGGGTGTCTGCGTTCCCAGTGCCTTCTGAAAGCAAGTATAGGCTGTATGTACACACAATGGTACATGTTGCTGGTGACTATAGGTGTGGCCTATAGTTGGGAGTACCCAGTACAGCACTTGCTCCTGGGATATTGTCTGTGTCTTCATTGCAGAGGGGTACCACAGTGCCGAGCATCCTGGGAAGGAGGGGGCTTGCAAGTCCCAATCAAAGCTTTTCTACTTCACTAAATTGCATTCCAGGAATAAAAAACCACAGGGCTAATACCTGTCTCTTGACTGCTTACCCCATTCACTCCACCATAATTTTTGAGCAGCCATAATTAATTTGTTCTCCAAGGCCCTTCCTGGCTCTGCTGTGTGGTGTCCTGTGCCTGTAGTACTGTTGCTGAAACCCTTCTGGGGTTTAGGGCCAACTGGCTTGCTCAAAGGGGCAGGGAAGGCAGCAAGTAGCGGAAACACCTTTTCCAGCAGCAGCAGAGCAGCAGTACTCCAGCAGCATATCTGCTACTGTGTATAAGCAGAGGCAGGGGATGGGGTAACTGTAGGTATGTCAAAGAGCAGTTGTAGTATTGCTACAGCCCAAAGGAGTGAGGGATGCTCTGTTGGTTTAATCGTACCAAGCACTCCTGTTCCTGCCCTCAGAGAAAACCTTCACCCCTACCCTCCTAGGCATGCTACAAAGGTTTCTAGCTCTTTTATTTCTCAGCAGATATTATTCTTTCACACCTAAAGCTTTTGGCTAGAGCAACCTATTAATGGACGGATTGCACCCCAACACTGCCGTTGTGATGTGCCATCAGCTCCATTCCACCTCACGCTGGCGCACGTGCAGAGAAAGCTCTCAGGCTGTAACCAAGCAGGAGTATTTGCAGTTAACCAAGTGGGTTGGCAAAACTGTTCCATCAGTCACAACACGTTTTTCCCAGAGAAGGAGAGCATGAGTTGCAGCACAAGCCCAGCACTGTTAACAGGGATGAGGCACTCAAGGTTGTGGTGTGAGCTCTCTGTGGACGTGGTGTTGCAGCCAGTTCATCCCTTTGCATCCCTGCTAGCAGTCCGAGCTCAGTAAGCATGCTTCATGAGTGTGTCTCTGGCTCGGCTTCCTCCAAAGGAACATCACAAGTGCCCTGCGTTGCAAGTCCAATACAGGGAGATTCCTGTCACAAGGCTAGTGTGAACCTGAGCAGATCTGGGGTTTTGTTTGTTTCCACTGCACTCCTCTCCCCTTCCATAGTTCAAATACAGGTGCCAGGAAGGGTTGGCCCTATTAAAAATCCTCTCTGTCCTGCAGGGCTCCACACCCATTTCTCCTGTCCTCCCGCAACCTTCAGAACAGCACATTGCTTAGGCCTAAGAAACTGTGTCTTCTCAGCAGCTCTTACTGCTCACCATGCTCCAATGGTACGTGTGGTGATCTCCTTCCCTTTCTCTGTATTTCTTTTACCCATTAATCTATATTGAAGACACTAGAGCAGGCAAATTCTCCTCTTGGGAGCAGTGTAGTAACTTTACAGTGTGACTATATTCTAATGAAAAAGCTGTTGCAAGGGTAGTCAAGATGAAAGATGAATCCCAGCAAATATTCAAAACAGTTTCTTCCCTGAGTATACATTCAAAACCCCCAAATCTTTCTTGTATCCCATTAACAGCCATCTCCTGTTTCCCTGTAGGCAGATTGAGCTGTGAATTCCTTATAACTACAGCTCCCCCAATGCATCTGCATTTAGCATTTCTCTGCAGAGCTTGCTTTCTCACACAAAGCAGAGTGGATGCTGCTCACAGCATGCTCTGTGCTGCACCTCCTCTCTGCAGAACTTGCTTACAAGCCCAAGGGTCCTCTGTTCTCCTCAGATGGTGAGTCTTGGAGGCTCTTCCTGTTCCCTCTGCTACCCTCCGATAACCAAGGGACCAGTTTGACTAGTGTGGTCAACTGATTCTTGGCTTGCTTTTCAATTTGAGAAAATACTCTTGATTAGTTATGTTAACTTGGGATATTTTCTGTTGCATGCACAGTGATTAATACATGCAGCACAACTTTCAAAAGCATTTGCATTGACTTAGTTAATAATGCATACTGCAACTAAGCATCTGTTCAGGAAATGGAAATGTAGCCAACCCATCCCACTGCAAACTCCTAATGTTACGTCTGATAATCAACTCAGAGTTGAGTTGGAACATACTTTATATTGATATTCTTGCTAGTAAGCATATGCAGTTCAAACACATGCAGGTAGCAAACCACAGGGATCATGAACTCTCTTAAATCAGAATTAATTTCAAAATTTAAATTAGCATTTAAACTCTTTTCAGTGCTCTTAACGCCAGTAATGCCTGTTCTGCAAGAACAAGACCGTGCAACAATTGTGCCCAGCTACCGTGGGAAACACAAACTAAGAATTATGGCAGAAAGGCATCTTACATAACTGAAAACAGTTTCTTTTCTTTGTTCCCTTTTAGGCAAAGCTTATAAAACAAGATACTCATTTGCTTTCTGTTGTTTCCAGGAGCCAAATGCACACACATGTCCCTGCAAACCCTTTCACCCAACTACTGCTTTCGCAGCCAACACTTCTAATTAAGCCTGCAAGAGCAGTAGGAAAGGAGAGGGGAAGCAGGGCAAGAAGGAGGCAATCTGGCTTCCGTGAAAAACAGCAAGCAGCCCGCAGGCAGTGGCTAAAGTATATTACATCAACCATTTTGTTATGCAGCAATAGCTAGGACCCTAAGACAGCTAAATGTAAGGAACTGCAGCACTCTTCCCATCTGCTAGACAGCATGAAAATACTGTCTGTCTTTGCCTCAGTTTCTTGGCAAGTACTGAATCTAGTAGGAAACTTCAGGAAGGCCAAACCTGCACTCCAAGGTAGGTTGCAGCATCCGTCATCCAGCAGGCACAACTTGTTTGGTCCCTTTTGCTCCCTGGGGCAAGGCTCAGAGTGGACCACCAGACTCTCCCCACTGACCAAACTGCCAGTCCCTCCCATCAACATGACTGATTCAGAAGTCACGGAGTCCCACCCTTGTTCTATTCCATACACCCTGCTTCTATTAGTCATCTCTCAGCCCTGATTAAAAAGGCTCTTTCCACGTAAACCCCCTTAGGTCACATGAAGTTCTTAGACATAACAGGTAGAAATTTAAACTTCTACAGTTTTAACTTCAAGTGTCTAAAGCTGGTCTTCTCCGGTGGGGGGGTTATGGCTCACCTGATTTATTGCAGTACATGGCTTCATGGTCATTCCTCCTCTATTATCCTCATGAATACTGAGACGAAGAGGTTAAAAAAAAAAAATCAATTTACTACTCACCATTTCACTCACATTTTTACATTTCCGAGCTTAACAGGGACCTATTTTAACAGTACTAGAAAATGAAGCATTTGTTGCGAGGAAGTGAGAATTCAAACCAGGATACGTACATAGTCTCAAGATGTCCCCTTACAGTAGCTGCTTTCAGAAAAGCAATCTGGCAGTGGACAATTCAGCTTTGGTCCCCAAACCTTCAGTTGCTGGTGGCTGCTTGCATATACTATGTACGTTACATATACTGTGAGCTGAATCGAGTAGTTGATACAAACCCTAAGTACTTTCCAGACGGGTTCTGGGGAGAGGGGCTGGGGGTTGAAAGATGCTTGACCCAAGTGTTTAAAGCACTTTACGAATTAGTTTCCTGTTTCAAAAATGGAAGCCAAGGCATAAAGTTGATAAACCATTTCAAGTAATGTCTGAAAATATAATAAAGATCACCTGCCTTTTCTTGTTCAAAAAACTTCTTTCCTATCTGCGGTTCTATTAATATCATGGTAGCTGTGAAGCACTCTGATGCCTTCCTGACAAGCCATCATCTGCACATTATCATATCACACTACTGCTTTTTTCCAGCGCTGCTGTAAAACTCCCTTTTAAGCAGAGCCAAAGGATTTAGCCAGCTTTCAAAATGTCAGAAATCAGATAGTTTCAAAATCTCCAGGCATTCCTGACATTAGAATTTCTGTAATGCTGCAATAGAGACATTTCTGACATGAGGACTTTATATATATATACATGTATGTATATATAAACTCGTATCTGTACTGCTTATTTTCTTACTTGAATTACATCCAGTAAAAATGAAGTTAAACTCACTTTAATTTTGGCTTAAGATAACTGACTAGCTGCCATTCTAGTTTAGCTTTGTCTTTGTCACATTACACTGTTGATTTTGAGAGCCCCTACACTGTTTTTATTTATTTTGGCATTGCCACTGTTTCATTGTTGATGTGCCTGCACTATGAACAAAAACATTTTATGACATACTATGTGCTGTAGCTGACAGAATATACATGTCACCATGGCTTTACCAAGAAAGAGTGCTCAGCTAAAGTGGGGGATGGGGACGGGACACAGACAACAAAAACCAGACAGTTCTATCGCTTGTCCAAATCACTCTCTGTTCCCAAATTACTGGCAGGCAAAGACATAGCTGTTGGTGCCAAATTATATTACAGCCCTCAGCAATAAATCAAATGCAAGAATAATGCCACAATGTGTGGAGCTACGGTGACTGACAACATTAGTTGACAATCAAACACGAAAACGAGAGGCTGCAAAATAGAGTGTGACAGTAGTACTTAAATCTCATTGGGGTGCTTGTGCTGGAAGCGAAGAGATGAAGAGGAGCAAAGTGTGTACGGCCAGGTGGGAAGCCAGAGCCCTGCCATGTTAAAGCCCAGGATACCCACAGCAACTGGGAGGGGCATTTGTGAATATCTCGGCACAGCCACAGCAGACAGACACCTGGCATAAATGCAAGGCAGATCTAACATAACAATGGTGTTTATTTCAACAAAGAAACTCTTGCTGACATCAAAAGCTAGCGAGGGTTGTCATATTTTCCAGAACACAATTAAAGGTCCAATTCACAAGTGACACAGACAGGGACATATGGGATACTTTGGCCAACTTCACCGAGTGCAACTTCCCCAGTGAGGAACTGGACAGGAGGATAAATGAGAGGAAAACCAAAAGGGGGAGGGAGAAGTGAAAGCCAAAGCAGGTTTTCTTGTGCAAGTAGCTACATGTCACAGCCTGCTGCTACCCTGACAATAGCTACGTGTTACAGCCGTGCTGTTCTGCCATCTGCTTCCCTAGCTGCAAGTCTCAGGTGCAACGTGCACCTGGTATACATTTAAGCCAAGTTTGGCCTAAAGGATTTGAGTAGGGAGTCTAACTAAAAGTGTGCACATCTATATGAAGCTCACATACATCTGCTTCACAAAAGGAAAGGGAAAACCCACATCAACTATTTGAAGATGAGTCTTTATGCTGAATTGGCATAGGTACCCACAATAGAAAAAAAAAAATCCATCAGAATAGAGCAATCATCTCAGACATTTTTTCCTCTACAAATCTAGGCTTATTGTGTGGTGCTTTGGGTGAGGAATTAGTTTTTCCCTGGGGCACGTCTTTGTACATCAGTTAATTCACATGATTCTTATTTTACTTGATGTTTTTCATAGCATTTCCTAATGAGAAGAGGTGCAGAGGCTGCTGGATCTGCCAATAATCAATCTGACATCATTCTTCTGGCAAGAGACTTCCATCAGTCAACTTCATTCTGTTGCTCAGAACATGCTATTATCTTGCCACATCTCAGACCAATTGAATTCATTATCTTACCAAGACAGTCTGCTGATTTTAACTACTGAAACATTAACATTGCAGTGAACTTCAGTTGATGCAAAGGATACACTCTCATCTCGACCAACTGCAATTTCATGGTAACTAATTAATTTGCCTTTGGTAAAACACACATAATGATCTGGAAATTTCCTTAAAAACAGTCCCCTCCTATCCCTGCCCTTGTAACTAAACAAGACTTTTTCCACACAGGAGTTGCATCAGGGTGTCAGACCCATCTCATGCTGCCATTATGACACACTCACAGTTTGGGCTTTTGCAGAGCTCCAGCGAGGTTACTGTTAACTGCTGACAGGTTTTACAAACACTCACTCTGGCCAGATGCTACCAATACCTCTGCCTGTGAAACACTTCTCCTAAGAGTTTAGGAATAAAACTCTTCACAGGTTTCTACTGCTAGGATTAACCCTTGTCTTCAGGCTGACAGTCCCAGCCCAAGAACAAGATGCTCCCGTGACACTTTAGTGATTTTTTTTTTCAGGATTTCTATTTCCTTCATTTAAGTTTCCTGTAGAGCTTTCTGTGCACAGACATCATTTAGAGTCCTTTTATTGAATCCTTATGTGTTAACACCAAATAGCATTGGGCTCTGCTACCATATGCATCTATTCCCTTTAAACAGCTAATCCATTTAATAACCATATTTTATACTCTGCATACTCACAGCACTCAATACTATCAGCAAAAAGAAAAGCTCTCGTGTACAGAAAGCAGCAGTGAACTTAAAGATATGTTTTTCATTTTGGAAAACAAAGAACCCAAATAATCCTCAACATTGTCCAGAAAGAGTAACACCAAACCTGCTGCAGTTTAAGTACCACCTAAGATTTTGCTTTGTTGAGCAACGGCATAAAAAATTCAGCTCCAGGATAATCAATCAGGAATGGACTCTGCATATTGACAGGTTGCTAAGTTACTAATATTGCATATATACTAAAAACGTTTAGACAATATTTTCTCGTTGACTAAGTAGTAATTCTGGCTGTGACAAGGGAAAAGAAAAATTAAAAAAATCAGACAAGTTGTTGAAACAGATGCCAAAGATTTTATACAAGGAATGTCATGGCTGCTTTCTCTTTGTGCATTAACATGGTAGTAAAGCTACATGCATAAACAGCACACAGGGCACAGCCTACAAACCGAAAACACATTGCTCACCCATTAAAAAAATAAAAATACTTTGAAGCACAGAATTATGCTGTATGTGCAGAATGTCTCTTAAGAGAGGATTTCTACCTACTTGTGCCCTCCCTTGGGCAACTGTCAGTTTATGGCAGGCTTCAGTCCCCAGTAAATTTGGCCGGTACTGCAGGCGTCCTGGAACGTCCTCCAAGTCTACTTCCATGTGTAGGTTGGATGTAGCTGCGAAGGGGCAATCACTTTGTATGTTCTTTCAGAGACAAAGTGAGAACCGCTTGTTACAAGGAAAGAGTCAGTACGCTTGTTCAGAAGATAAAATATTTTATAGCAGTTAATAATACAGTCCTAAATCAGGGTGTTGGGCACTCATCTACACAAGAGCACATTTAATAAGCTGGGGAAAAAATACCACAGTTCCAGGACATTGCATCAAACTCCAGCCACTCCAAGAGGAGACAACTCTCATGTGGTGGAAGAAATCTTGTCTATGTAAGCCAAGAAGGGAGAATTTTAGGCAGTTTAATCCACAATGGTCTCTTACTTCTTATAACTGGAACCACAAATCCACAGTACAAGACAGTATTAGTTAGGTTAAGTGGTGGTTTTGATAATAAAATCAGTGAATTCATTGCAGTCCTTTAATAAAAGGATGAAGTCCAGTGAGTGCCAGTTGCTAGGAGCAAAGAAGAAAGGTTCTCATTTTCCAGGTGGATTTGTAAGTTCGTATTATTAGAAAAAAAGATAAGTCAAATCTGTGCAGTTTCTACGCAACCACATCTGAGAACACAGGGCTCCATAGACTCGGGATCACTTAAAAAGTGGGGAAAAAGAAAAGTCATCACAACCCAAACAACTCAAACTTCATATTTCAGAATTGCCTACGTAACTTGTTCTCTTGTTCCACTCTGGACAAAACTTTCAACTGCAGCAAGCTGGCAGAGAAACTTGAAGAAAACCTGAGTATATGAGAACATTGTCAGGGAGAGCAAGACCCTGCTACCTTTTGATCTGGTATTGAAGTTGAAATGGCAAAATCAGAATGCTTTGCCTTGTGCCACATAATTTGCTTTACCTTTCGGAGCTCTACTGGTCTCGATCTCTACCAGGGGGTATATTTCAACTTGATACCTCTTGCACTGCAAGAGCACTGCTCATATCAAAGTTCAAACAAATTTGCTAATGAATCTGGGTTTAATCTTCTTCCATGGCCAGAAGTACGGCACCTCCAGATGTAGGGTTTGTTGAATTACCAGGTGTAATTCATACATCGACATCGGAGGTTTCCTGGCAGCGCAGAGTCCAAACCTTCCTCATAAGACATCGTGATCAGCAAGACGTTCCAAAAGAAGAATCAGAAGGCCGTAAGTCTGATCCAATATAGTAAGGAACAACACCATCCATCATTTGAACTAGGAATACTCAAAGCTTCATTAGCCAACCGCATTCTTAATATACTAAATTATACATAGATAGATAGATATATAGATATATATTCTTTTTTAATTGGAATAAAAAACACTGGATTTTGGTTTGCTCATTTACAAGGGAGCTCCCTCCCTTCCCCAGTTAATTTGAAATTAAAACCTAAAGGCTGAACATAAGCTCATTCCCAGCGTTCCAAGATGGATATAACACGAGAGGAGGCCAGAAACTGGAAACATGCACTCTGGCTGCAACAGGTTAAGAGGTGAAAGGGAGACCAGATATTTTCATTTGTAACCCTGAGAACATAAAGAATTGCAAAGATCTGGAGAAGAGCCTGGGGTTAAAGGTCACCAGGCTTTTTATTGCAGTTAAAGCAAACTCGGACTGGGTGATCCCATCCACGAGAAGGAACCGCTCTGCGGTCATGTGAGCATTCATCACAGAATCCCTGGCCACAGGCCCGACAGTGGTGCTTGGAGAGTTTGATACTGAATTCCTTCCGGCAGTTGTGGCAGTGCAGGATTTCATGGTCTGGTACCCAGTATGCAGGTCGGGCAGCATCTTTTACCAGACCTACAGAGGAAGCGAGGTGGGAGGACAAGAAAGAAGGAGAAGAAAATAACCTGTGAGCATAAGCATGTCAAGAATGTACTCCAGTGGAAGTACTCACACACTGCCATTGAGGGGAAGAAGACCTACTGACAGAACACTTCAGTGCAATGGGTAGCCATTTAGGCCATTCTCCCACGTTCTGCCTCTTCAAAGGGATAGATTGTTTCTCCTTAAATGGTGGCATCTTCCCTTACTCAGACTCTTGGAGAGGTTGACACACCTGCTTTTTCCTACCTTTAGTTTCAGCTGTGGCCAGAAAAACAGTCACCAAACAAAACATTCAGAAATGCACGTGCTGTCTGAACTGGAAAGGTATTTATTCTGCCTTTCACTGAGTCAGACAACAAACACCCACAAGGGCGATGGCAGGACATGCTGTAGGCAAAGCAGTGGAACAATGATCTGCGCAATGAGTAGGAGGTCAGGCCCAACAGCACAAGATTCAAATACAAAGTGTTTGCTGCCATACCTGAGCTGCTACCCAGCACATGAAAGAGCAGCACACTTTCACTGTACTAAACTCACCATTGAAGATCACGTTACTGATTACTTTCTCACCATTACCAACCTGGACAGCTTCAGATTCTCAGCCCTCCCTTACAGAAGTACCAAGTGCCAGCAGTATCCATGAACACGTTTAAAAGGCACTCAGCATCTCTGGAAGAAAACCAAACCCAATAAAATGCTTCCTAATTGGCCAGTCTTTACGGAGCTCCGGCTGGCAGGTCACTGCAGTGATGCATCAGGGGAGCATGAATTACTCGCAGCTTGGTGTACACACATTTGCACGACAGGGAGAAAAGAGAAGGTATGAACTGCAAAAACAACGTGCTGAAAACCAAGAGGAAACATCAAGCGAGAGAGGTGCAGGGGGCTGTAGAAGTCTCAACCAACAGTGGTACCATAGTGGAGGTGCCAGCCTGTCACACAAACTTTTGAAGTTAATCAGAAGTTTTGCTCTGTGAAAACAAACATGCCTCTAGACAAAAAAAAAAAAAATATATATATATATATCTATCAGAAGAGAACAGAGCTCACCTAAGGGAATGTCCATAGCTGTCACCACTGCTCCAAGAGTGTTCTGCACAGCTTCCCCCACCTTTCTGGCAATAAGTGTCCCCCCTTCCTCATCTGAAGGCTGCTCAGCCACATCTGCATGACACAAGAGTAAAGGCTCAACACCTCAGTCCAGCACAACTTCTGCCAAGTTTCAGTTAATTTACATTAGCAAAAACCAGCAGCAAACCCAAAAGGCAGCTTGGGGCCTCTCCTCAGCCTTTATCTCCCACATCCCCAATCTTGGATGCACTTTCACTTCAGCAATAATGGACAAAATACATATTCTGCTGAAACGCCACATCCCTGCTCTGATGCTAGCTCCACACCATCAGCAGCTGCCAGGAAAACAAAGTAAAGATCCAATTAGAAGATAATTTTGCTAGGGGGTCAGATATCTGATAGCTCATTGCAAGGGTCATCTTCTTGAGCTCCCCTACTAAAATCTCTGTGCCAAAGCCCAGTTTGAACAACACTGTCCACACCCAGTGGGAATAGTTGTGATCCAGAAGGCTGGGACAAAGACCTCAGACTATTGCCCAGGGATAATTCTGTCACAATCAAGTCAAAATTACCTAACTGGATGCCCCTGTTTTCATAGCAGTTGTCACACACACGCACTGGTGCTGGTCCCCAGCCTCGCTCAGGCACCGGACGGGTCTTGGAAGAACAGCCATCACAGAAGCCCTCTCCACAGGCCCGGCAGTGATGTTTAGTGTCATTATCTTTAAAAGGCGTGTTGCACTTATTACAACTCTAATCAGAGCAACATAGAAAGAAAAACTGTTAGCTTGACCTTCCTTAACAGAAAAATAGAGAGCAGAATTCCAGGATGACAAGACTCAGACTGAAATTGTGAAAAATATAGTTTCACCCAAGACTTGGGGTGCTACCAGCCCCATAACTTTACCCTAGGGAAGTAATTCAGACAGGTAGATGCGCAGTGGTTAAGCCAATAGATTGCTATGATCCCTTCATTCACAATCACAAATAATTGCAGCCACATCATGCAGGGCTGAATGGTGGGTGTTTGATCTTTTTTGGGGGTAAGAAGGCACTTTTCATTGAAGAAGTATCCATTTCCTGCAAGGTACAGGGAATCCTCTTGTAGTTGAAATGTTTTGCATCTGGTATGAAACCAGAATTTAATCTCTGCACCTATAAAAATAGAACTATCGACTGCAGTAGCCAGATTTAAGATGTTGATTCTTTGCTTTGAAGAGCAAGCTCATGCAAGCTAGGATTTTCTGGGATACTGCTGGGAAAAGAGGTCACAAAAAGTAGGGAGGAAACAGTCTCTTTAGCAGGGCGGGCAGAGTCTCTGTTCATACTTTCTCTGGCTATGTCAAGAATGGGAAGATCTGAAAACATTTCAGTTTTCTCAAAATTGTAGGAGAAGGGCATGCTGCAATAAAACAAGAAGCATTTGGAATCTGCAAAATACTACATTACTTAAAGGGTGAGGAAAAGGGGTTTTAGCTACGCAAAGCTTTTCTCTACAGCAGCTGCTATTTACCAGGATCTGAGAGTTGGGTCTCCAGTAAGCTGGGGCAATCTGGTCTGTCAACCAGGAGGTCACAGCTTTTGTGGGTCCCAGGCTAAGTTCAGATACTGATTGTGCCATGAAATTCATCCCATCCAACAAACGCTGGGCTGCATTATTGTTGTCTTTCAGAAATCCATCAGTCTGGAATGAAATGGATATCCATTTGAGAATAAACCAGGGAAAACTCATTTTTTTTAGAAGCAGATGGCTCTGCAACCCACTGCTCCTATTAAACTGGAGGGCAAGCACGAGAAAAAATTCACCAGCCCTGCTTTGAAACACAGGGGTAGGTTTTAATGGTGTATCATTCACATGAAGAGTTCATAAATTGGCAACTTAGCCATTTCAAGATTGCCAAAAGATGACTGAAGGCCTTTGCAAAGGTTCTTTAAACAGCAGAGACAGGGACCAGCTCTAATGAAAGCCAATCCATTTTCTTCATTAAGGTCTAGAAGAACCAACATAAACACGCATGTGGCTGCACACATACACAAAGACAATCCAGCAACCAGACTTACCCCTGGCCAGACATGCTCAATTTCTGTCCTCACTACAGTGTTCACAGGATCTTGGTTGCCAAACCAGTACTGCCGGCTGCGGTACACCACCCCACAGTTGGGGCACTCAATCACGTATCTGGAGAAGAGGAAGACAGATTACCTCGGTGAGATACTCGAAGTCCAGCACGGTGTAGAGGCAACAGAGAGCAGAGTGATCTTAGCTGCAGCACTCACCCTGACCAGGCATACTTGGCAAGGCCCAGCCAAGGGGAGTCAGTGGAAGCAGAGGTTTTTGGCACCACGCTGACCTCCATCCCTCGTTCATAACAGGCCTATAACACATCAATTTTTCTTGTCAAGGCCATGAGCACCTCTCCCGTTTGAAAAAAATGCAAGAAAACAGGCACATGCCTATGACAGTCCTCATTTATTGGGCCATTCTTTCCTTCCCAATTCTTCACACCTTGTCCTTGTGTCACCACTCACCTTGCAAGTGTAGACTCTGTTATCATACTGGTGAGAATATCTGCATCGACTTTTGGATTCATGAGGGACTCCCTCCTTTGCATGGTTCATGCTCTTCTTACAGCCACACCTGAGTATGCAAAAGCAAACCGTGAGCTGGTGCTGTTAGATACAGGACAGATGTTAACCAACATTTATGTTACTATCTTGCATTTGTATAGGCATTGTAACCGCAAACCACTGTCACACCCGTACATACAGCAATGACATATGTCACCATTGAAAGCCAGGCTCTTTGGAGGGAGGTGTAGCAACTGTTCCACAGTACAAAGCAGCACCACACAACAGTTTAGTGCAGGAAACGATCACTGTAGCCAATTTAAATTTCACAGAGAATTTTAGGATGGACTAACCTTCCTAAATTGACCAGGACAGAGTTAACACTGCAGCCTGTGCAAGGAGCTGCTAGAAATTCTCTGATGAGCACAAAAGAGCAGGAAAGCAGCACTACATCACATTTGAGAGAAAATGTTTCCAGAAGCATAATCAGCCATAACATCACACTGCTATAGACTGCTCACAGACTCAGAGCACTGACTGCCATCTACTGCCCTTCCAGGCTCAATCTTTGGGCTCTTCCCAAAGAGCTACGAGCCAAGCTCTAATCAGACCTAGGGGTCCCCTTAGATCGAGTCACTGAACACAGCCCAGGGCCATCATGATGTGTGCTTTAGGATTGCTTATACTGTCTAAGTAATAAAAATGGCAGGAAAAATCATCAGAGGAAATTTCAGGGGATTTCTTTAGACATTCCTTTCTTTCTGCCCTGTGTGCATTGGGGAAAAGACCTGGGCAGAACAGGTTTGTAGCCATACACAAAAATAGTGTAGGCAAAGATCATGCATCCAGCTGGGGCGCGGCAATAACAGCTGTCCAATTCATATAAGAGTTGAATTTCAAGAAAATTCTGCCTGGAACTACTAGCTGATGATAGGTGATGCCAGGTGTCAAGATGTCACAGAAACTTCATGTTCTGTGGCTGCAGTCCAGGGCAGCACTATCTTCTGGAAGAATGAGAGTGTGTTTCTCATCTACTTACCCACAGCTGAGGCACACAGAGGAGCATGTGAAATATTCATCTGGAAAGAAAGAGCTGTGAGCCATCTGGTCATCGGGGATTTCCCCACTGAACCGGTCACTTAGAGCCTGCCAAACAGAAAAGAATGAACTAGTAAGGGACTGAGAGCAACACAGACATTTTATGAAAGTTTTTGCAAGCAAAAGTATGGGTTCTTCTACTGGAGGGAGAGGCAGAGAGTACACAGCTAACAAAAAATCTATTACTAACCTGGAAACTAAGTCAAAGATTAGAAACCAAGCAAGAAGACAATCTTGCACTCGTATGGAAGGGACCTGAATGCTTGTAAGAAGATACTTACTCTTTTCTTCTCCTCCTGCCCCTACTTTGAATTTTATAGCAGAAACGGATGGTAGAAGATTGCATCCACCCCTGTGCATACAACTCATGCCCAAAATAGCAGGGTGCTTGCTAAAAGGGCTCTGCATTCTGGAAACCTCCAGAAGGAAACTCAAAGAGTCATTTCTCATGGTACATGAGGACACGTTCTTCGCCCTTCAGCTCAGAAAGTGCTGCCCTCAGCTTTCCTCTGGCCCCTTGAACAATTGCTCTTCTCTAGTGAAACTGCAAGACTGAGACAAAGGGATTTGTTCCCTTTCCTGGGAGCATCTGTTCTCAGATTAAGTCAGTCCTTAGCCTTAGCACACTTAACTTTTTCAGTTCTTTTGGGTGTTATGTTTTTAAAAAAAAAAAAAAAAAAGTAAGCACTGGAACCAAGCAGATGGTTAGGGGTTTTCTTGATGGAGATCTTTGAAGGCATAAGGTCTAACTGAAACTCTTCCTACAGCTGAGGTAACTAGAGTGGCTGCCCTTCTCTTCCTCCCTCTCCCCTCCCAGGGAGTCTGGGTGGGGGGGGAGCATCTCTGCTATCTGACAAGGGTTGACTGCATATACACACAGACGTACATATATCTCTCACCACAGCTTCTCTACATAGACATCTGATTTCACAGAATTTCAAGGAAATTATCTCTAAGATCTCTTTCAAGCTTGACTGATACTAGCCAATGGATTCAAAAGTTAGAGGAGATGGACATAGATCTCTAGCAAGCCTTGTGTCCTCAGGAAGCAAAGCAAAAAAATTCAATTTGTAGTCAGTAGTGATCTGAACACAGCAACCACTTTACTGGACATGAATTTAAGTATACTAGCAGCTATGCCTGAAACTGCATTACTTGATTATTGCAATAAAGTCCTAGAAATTAAACTCGAATTAACCTCTCCAGCTGTTTTCCCTTTGCTGCCTGTCCGCTCCCTAATGCAAGGAACTGTGTACATGTCACCCTGATACCTCTCTCTGTGCTTAAGCTACCCCATATACAGAGCAGCTGGAATTATCTGTTCCAACAGCTGTGACTAACATCAGAAAAGACTGCTAACACTACCTTTTTCTGCAGATATGCCCCAGCTCTGCCTGCCCCTCCCCCATTGACAGCTTTGGGCTAATGAAAATATGATGCTACTCAGGTAGTGGTAGCATTGTATGGAAATTTGTAGGACAGACTGCAAATTTGAAGACCTGAAAATCCCTCTGACATCCTAACAAGGTGAACCTTCTAAGAAAATCACCAGCTGCTCTCTCAAATTCCTTTTCATCAGCCTTCTGATCTGATGCTGCACCTCTGAAATGATATATCATTTGGCTTGATCCCATCTAGTTACCTACCTACCAACACATCTCCTTCCTCCTTTTTGCCTCCTAGCCCTTGGGTTACACTACACTCAGTGCTAGCTTTTGCCAACCATTAACTGCCTCCAAGTCTCTTGCATTCCCTCCCCTTGTGCTGAGGCCATCCTTAGGAATTTCACCAATAACTCCTTCTGGGCCTCCTCTTTGTAAATTGCTGCCATTAAGTGCTTGTCACTCACAACATCAGTTATTTCTTTCTTCCCCAGTCAGTTTCTTCCTGGCTCAGTTTTTTTTTATTTTGCTCTGTTTTCTCTTCAACTTTTCTTGACCTTTCAAGGTCTTTTCTAAGGTGTTTATTTTAAAGTAAAAAAACCTACCCAGCCTACCTGGCTGTAATACAAATATCATCATCTTCATGGAAGACTTGCATTATCTCCAGACATCTGCCAGTCTGCATCATTGGTTCATGTGCTCTACCTTTATTAGCAGCAACCGACAGTTATTAGCCACATTGATATGAATAAAGATTGTGACGAGTTCTTCTCCACTTACTTTTAGTGCTTTGTAGATAACCCCAGGCTGTCTAGGTGACCGAGTGGTATTGTTCTCCAGCTGCTGTTCCACAGCTCGCCTAAGTCCAGAGAAATCTGTTGGAGGATTGTACGTCCTTGTTCCCTTGTAGTGGATTGAGCTGAAAGCCTCAGGAAAACAGCTTAGCTTCCGAAATCGATCCTGAATGAGCTTCTCAGGAACCTCAGAAGGATGATCTATATATAAGAGTATCAGCAAGAATATAAACAACTGATTGCTTAAAACATTTAAATCGCACGGTGCTTTCATATTGCAACACAGTGCTAGTTTTCCTAATCAAACCTTCCAATACATCTCAAATGCAGTTATCATATTTTACAAGAAGGAAAAGAAACAAGCTGTTTCCAAAAGCAGTCTCTGTTTTTTGATACACAACTTTAGATTCAAAGACCAAGTTCCATACATAAAACCAGAAGCATCTAGGTTTGGAAACAGAGATATCCAGAATAAGAAGTGATTTATGACATAATATAAGGAAACTCTGTGTCAGCACACTTCTCTTCTCACCAGATGATAACTTGGTATAGCTAGTCACAGCACCTGACATGCGCTGCTTATTCTCCATGTCAAGCCTGTGCCAAGGAAGACCGAGCCTCTATCAACCCTTTGTACGTGGTGAAGCACTTCAGAACTGGCCACATCAGTTCAGGCTCCACAGAGCTGACCGCATTCTGCTGCCTGCTTCCAAGTGCCTGCAGTACATTTTGGAATAAGGCAGGCCCCTTTTTCCCTGCCCTAAAACTACATAAACACACTTATTTCGATTATCCATCAAGACAGATGGTTACAACTTGCTGCAAATCCACATGCTAAGAGGTTTCTTTCCTAGTCCTACCATGATCAAAAGTGATCATAAAATATAGTTTTTTTACTACCCTGAGTTTGCACACAGGTGCAACTATCATTACAGGTCACTAAATCTGACCTGCTGAAACAGCAAAATTCAACAACTATATGAAACTCTGCATTGCTAATCAGCAAATTGGTATGTAAAACAAGGAACTGCCTTGGCAGGTAAGTTAAAAGTAATTAAGAAGGCACTCTAATAATAACCAGAAAGAATGCCAAGTTCTTCTACTAGCTCAAGACCTCTACTGATTGGAAAAGCCAGAATGAGAATGTGGGCCAGCAGGGAGCTGCTGTGGTATTACACAGCAGAAGACTCCCAGATGTTCACAGACAGCAGGACTAAGCCTCAGCCGCTGCAGGCAAATTCACTGGGGCTCCTGCTCATCAAAGCATCAGGAATGGACAGAATGAAGAAAGGTTTCATCATGCCTTTTGAAACATGGAAAAAATGGGGCCAGGAGAAGAAATTTACATCCCTATATAGTCAAAACTAAAATGTGCTGTGACTTCCATAGGACAGTGCATTGCACTCCAACATACAAATAAAATACCGTTTAAATATGCATAATCCAGTATGACACGAACCAAGTTAAAAGTAATAGTGAAGAACACAAAACGATGGGAATAATAGCGTGCCAGGCCTGTTGCTTTGGCCACATCAGACACTTGCACAGAGAAAAGTGTTAAACCATCAGCTCTGTGCCACCACAACCTCAGTCCCAACCTCACACCAGCCTCAGAATGAGGTCGGTCCACAGAATTTTAAAAAGTAGAGTGAGGGTACTGTAAGTATTGAAGTTCATCAATTTCATTATTCTTGCTCATCCTAGTTTCTACACAGAGTTTTATTTTAGGTTTTTTTTGCAACAGGATCCTCCATATCCCTGCCAAAATCCCAGGGTGTCTCAGTTTCCACCTTCACCTGCCGTATCACCCATACTCATGATCTTTTACGATGACCCCTCCTATGGCTGGCAGAACTCCCATCATGACTAGTCAGTGTCGATGTCCAGCTGGCTAAGAGGACTACTCTAGCTGATCTGGGGTAGTCAGATCTCCATCAGGGAATGCTCTGCTATTTCCATAGCGTGGCTCCCAGACTGGGACATGTGAGAGCAAAGCCCAAACCATATCTTCTATGTGGTAGTAAAGAACGCTGGATATTCAGTGCAACCTTATAACTTATAGATAGCGTTTAGCACATTGCAATTCAGTTTCTTACTGCCTACTCACCAGAGCCCAGTAGCTTGGTATACACAGTCTCGTGAAAGATGATGACACCTGGACCCAAAGTTGACAGAGGAACATCTAGGCCACAGCGGGCTGTGGTAGCTTTTAGCTCCTTGGTGAAATGTTTTAAATAAGCCTCCGAGGCATCACCAAGGAATTTGAAGAGATCATTGTGGAGCCTGTCAGCACGAGTACGGTAGATGACAAGGTCAGAGATGGCCAGGACCTTCAGCAGCAGCCGTGTTCTCTGGCTCAGGTTCACAGTGGCCCCCAGGAGGCCCTCTGTATCAATTACCACCACTTTGCGGACAGGGTCATAGGCTGCCCAGACTCCAACTGTGCAAGACTCTTGGGCTGGAGACGTCTTGAAGACTTCCCGGCCATAGAAGAAAGTGTGGTTAAGGGTGTGAGACTTGCCATCCCCTGTGTTCCCAAAGATGGACACTACCTTTAGATGCTGGTCAGGACTGCAGTCCAGTTTCTTAATAAAGTCTTCTTCATTCCTTACCTTCCAAAAAAAAAAAAAAAGAGAGAGAGAAAAGTATTATAACTATGCAGTTGGAGTAGAAAACACTGAAAACACAGCTGGTTTCAGGATTCATAAGATTAACAAGAGTGTTTACTTCCTGTTCAGATTTCATCATAAGTTTCCAAAGCACCAACAAGTCCAAAGTAAAAAGCTTAGAAAACAGTTTTGTAACACATACACATCAATGGGATTTAGGCTGCTCCATCGTGGAGCTGTTTTGGAAGTGATGCCTCACAGTGATTACCTGTCTAGTGAAACCTCTTGTACCTCACCCCACTCCCTGAGGCAGCCCTTTCAGAGAAGGGAGCACAACCCTACTTCCAAGTCTGCCAGAACAGCTACTTGGAGCACGGCAGACAGTGCACTGGTCTCCTGGCAAGCATTCAAATTCAAGTGCAAAACAGAGGAGTGCTTTTGTCACCTTAAGGTGCCTCATCCACAGAGGCTGAGCACCTCTTTAGGTAGAAAAAGCTTCTCTGTGCAGCTGTGCTGCATCTACCCACAGCCAGGGGCTCTCACATCCAGCCTGTCCCACTTCCGCTGCTCTCCAGCTGATTGATCCTTCAGCTGGAAGGAGGGACAGAGAAGAAGAAAGCAAAGTTGTACGCTGGAGTCAGGTGTCTGAAGTAGGTTAAACTGGCTTTTACAGAAATGTGACAACTACCTCAGTGATCCATTTCATAATTTACTGTATTGTGCTTTATCATTAAAAAAAAACCCCAACCAAAAACCCACAAACCACAAAAAATCCAAACCACACAAAACCAGAAGAGTAGACAGCCTTCAGCAGGTAACTTCTCTTTGGTTTCACATAGATTAAATGACAAGCGTCATGCTATTCAGATTAGAGAATAGGGCATTTTGTATTTGGGTACTAGAGCAACAGGGAACAGATGAACAAGCAACAAAACAGGTTAGGGCTCTGTACAAGAGGCTGCCTTGTTTTCATTGCAGAATATGGCCTTGGCTTTCCAAGGTTTCATGCTTCTGGCTATGGCTGTTATCACTCACTTTTTCTTCTTCCAACAGGTTTTATCCACATGCTATGTGACAGAGAACATAACAGAGGCACTTTCTGAGAAGGATTAAATTCACCTCTTCCATCACAATTCCCTCCTCAAGGAATCTCTGTCAGCTGAGAGGACCAGGGCTTCCATCCCCTCTCGCCTGCCTCTCAACTTCTGGAAGCTCCTTGGCTATTTGCCCCCCACGAGTATAGTTGGAAGGTCTCACGATACACAATCCACAGAGGCCATGAGGTAATAAATGGTTTCTTTGAACAAGTTTATTCTTAGATCAGCAAATTAGTTTAAGGCTCAGTCAGCCCCATTTGCTCTGGTCAAATCTATTTGCAGCATCCAGACTTTGAAGGAAAAGAAAAAACAGCCAGTGTGAAAAAAAAAAAAAAAAAAAAAAAAAAAAAAAAAAAAACAAAAAACCAAAAAAAACCAACCCAACCTAACTGGTGTGCCAGATTGTGGTTGGGAATGGCACTCAAAGAAAAACTGTGGACTGCGGGGCTGCAGTAGCTTCTCATGGACTCACAGTATTCAAAGCAGCCTCATGGTGTGGAAGAAAACAGGAAATAGAGAAATTGAAATGCTCCACACACAACCTTTTCTGGCGTCTGTGGGAGACCATCAAGATACATTCAAGTTACATGTGCACAAGAGGGTCTGCTATTTTGGTAGCTGTGATTATTAGCTTGTCGTGAGGAAGGTAGTT
Organism: Aramus guarauna; assembly: GCA_013400195.1. Classification (NCBI taxonomy): domain Eukaryota; kingdom Metazoa; phylum Chordata; class Aves; order Gruiformes; family Aramidae; genus Aramus; species Aramus guarauna. The sequence continues at coordinate 18,992 of VXBL01006172.1, read as the reverse complement.
TAGATGACAGATGCAGTTTCTCTTAGTGTCTCTGGAAATGTCTCTGTGGATTAAAGGAAGTTCTCGGTTCATGGGATAGCTCCTAAAAACATTCACAGATTTGAAAATATATTAATGTTAGGTGCATGTAAGAAAAAAGGAATATAATTTCTTCTCCAGATCATTGTGATTTTAACGCCCGCCTCCCAAACTTCTTATCATGAGAGTGGCAGACCCTCTTTTTGTCAGAGTCAGTGGCTGACCAGACCAGATCATTCGGGTTATGTACTCCCTGGACAGCCCAAAGAAGTATCACTCTTCAAACAGCTGCTTAAGTATTGGCAGGACAACTAATAACTAAGATCTTTCTGGCAGCACTGGTTATTATTCTGGTATCAGTTTGGGAGACTATGTGGAAGCGCCGAGTCAGTAATGTCAGAAGACACAAAGGACAACAGGGATCACAGTGATAAGGGTAGCTCTGCAATGCATTCCCACCAGTAAGAAACAGGAATCAACCCACACAAACTCCACTGCAGCTGAAATTGCATTAGCTCAGCTTGGGACAAATGTCCACATCACCAGCTTGCTTTCGTATTCAATGTACTTTAACAATTGCTGATGCCAGGGTGACTTATTGTGGAAAGAAGAGCTGGACTGCTGAGCCAAAGAGAAGAAAAGTCGGTTCCAGATCAGTAATCCAGATCACTCCAGCAGAGAAGTTACTCTGAATATCAAATCAGACACCCAAAGCACTGAGCTCTTACCCCCTCCTAAGGCTCTAGGCTCTTTCAGACTGCCTTGCAGGACAGAACTCAGGAGTGATTCAGACAAGCAAGTCACTCAGGAGCACAAGAATGTCTTGAAATCCAGCTAGTCCAACGTTGTGTGTCACAGGACTTGGTAATGGGTAAGAAAGAACTTAGACATGAAATGAGTAAATGTTTCCTAGTATGCTTTACCAGCTTTCTGTAGTCAGATGTCAAAGGACTTTCCAAGCAGTGGTAGCATCTAAACACTCATGCTTGGTAGAGAACCAGTGGATCTGTCCTCTAGGAGGTTGTTTAACACCTTTGTGAACCTAGTTATAATTTTGGATCCTGCAACATCCTGTTACAATAAATTCCATGTGGGGGAGGGTGGTGTGGAGAGAAAAAAAAAAAAAAAAACAACAAAAAAACAAACACAAACAAACAATAAAAAAAACCACAAAACAACAAAAAAACAAACCAATACAACAACAACAAAATCCCTTCCTTTCATTGAATATGCTTGCACGTCACGGCTGTTCCTTGCTCTTGTGCACTTGTCTTCTTTAACCAATGCTGAGCACAGGGATGATACTCTCAAAGAACCATCCACAACAATCCCCATATCAGTAGTCAAATTTAATTCCCTTGAGCAAGTTCTTTTAAGACTTTTAAAGTCAGAGTGAGTGTAATAAGTGTGTTGAAGTACAATACCCCACTGGGCTCAAGTCCCACTTTTCCATTTTGCTTCTCATCTCTAATGAAGTTGGCGTGGGACTACCTGCTGCTGCATGTGCAAAGGACTGATATTTCCATAGCTGTGTCTGCTGCCACATTGCCCAAGAGCTCCACATCTCTGAGATGAACAGCAGAGGGTAAATACACAACCTTCCTTAAATTGCACAGCAATGTCAATTAAGAATGAAAACTTTGTATGTCTAACCTAAGGCAAGAGGCATATCTCTCTATCCTCTTCTCTATTTTGCCATTTGTAGTATCAGAGACTCATTTACACTTTTGTTATACATCTTAGAAGACAATTCTCTTCTAGAAATAATAGGTTGTACTCCATCACAGATTAAAATCATGGTTAAGCCTTCTTTTATAGTTTTAACTACATTTCTGTCAGCAACTGTCATCCAGCCCCCCATGCAGTCACTCAACCCAAGCTGAGCTGAACTGAAGGTGAAGGTCTTCAACAGGAAAACCAGAAAACTTTACAGCTAAAGTCCTCTCTAAGGAGGACATAAAAACTCATACCACACTGCCATGGAACACATTTAGATCTGAAGCTTCCTTGTCACCCATACCTGAAAATCTAGTATACCTAAAACAACAAATTACCTAGATCCAAGCCATAATAAAAGTAGAATAAAAGATACAAAACACAAAAGCTGTTAAAATTGCATTCCTGCCTATTAATTTCTTGGAAACAATGTTATTAAAACAATAACATGTTAAAAGCTTAGGAACAAAAATCCATAAAATAGAATGGAGTTTCCAATGACCTGTACTCATTCAACTTTAACTCTGCCTCCAGGCAAAACAAACACATCAAGTGAATCAGACATTTTTATCACATTTTCCTCCTTTTAAAATTCTTTATGAACCCTTTAAGGCTTACTAATATTCATGGAAGCGGTACACAAAGACAGAGCTGTGCCATGACGACACAATAGCTCAAACAAAAACGAAGAGTGCTTGGCATAGTATTCATCAAATTGCCTTCATTTGCTAGTCTTACACTGTCATTTTGACTTGCAGTCGTACTTTTGTTGTTGCATTTTGAAATCTTACTCTTTGCTTGACCTGATTTTGAGTATTTTTAATAACTAAAATACATTTTCTGCAATCAAGAAAGATAGCATCATATACATAAATTTATGAATTCTCAGACTTGTCGGAGAATGAGCATATGACAATATCTTCTGATATACAACCACTAAATTAATAAAGAGGATATAAATTTCACACACTTTCCAATGAATGGAAAAATAAGCTACAAGATTTGTAACAGCACATCCAGATATATACCACCATAAAATTGCAAACATCTGAAACAAATTGGTCTTCAAGGAAAAGTGGTCAAAACAAACAAGTGGAAAAAAACCCCACTATTTCCCTAAAAGCATTACTTAACATTGGCAATACAAGCAATTCTGCTCACAGTTCAGAAAACATTTAAAAAAAGATAATGCTTACAAGAATTCAAACACCTGAAATCAGAAGGAGAAATGGCAAAGCAAGGTAAAACAAGATCTGCAACCTTTCAAGCCGCCCTTAACTTCTAAAACACAAAATTGAGACAATTTTAGGTAACTGATCTTAAGGACAGAGTATCAGATCAATCATTAAACCAGGAAACAGAACAGATCTGTCAGATCTGCCCACCTCAACGCTGCTTCTAAATTTTGGCAGCTGTGTTTTAACTCTAAAAAACTGAGTTCCTATCCAGAGATAGATTCACACAAAAATCTTATGGGTGCATGCATAAAGCCCCAGGTCCTACCATTAGATCATTACATCAGAATTTCAGTGTATATTGAAAACAAATCAGAGAGAGAAACCTATAAAGCAGCTTTTTTCCTTTAACTACAGCCTATAAGACAAATCTGAGAAGAATAACCTGCACCACAGTACAGTGCTCCCACCAAACACATCTCTGCAGAGCTCCTCGCAATCACTCCTGGAAAGGCAGTGCATGAATGCGAAGTGCAGCTGGCTTACCCCAGCAACTCAAGTGCAACAGGCTATTAAAAAAAGCAGCTGGAAACTCCCTGCTTTTGCCCCAGGAGAAACTCTCGTTGATGTTCTGAAATGTTTGTTGCTACCAAGTGAGAAAAAGGATTAGGTAGCTCCCTTTAAGGAAGAGAAATTCTCTTCTATGAAACCCATGACAATAGTACAGCTGTGAGAGGGGCCCTAAATTATCATAATCCAAACCCTGTTTCTGCTAAAATCAGAGTCTAATTCAGGCTGGAGGGGACCTCAGGAGGTCATTACTCCCTCCCAGATCTCAGAGGCCTCGAAACAAGAGAGAAGATTTTGATCATAAGCAGGTGCTCAGAAAGAATCAAGGTCGACTTAAGTCCAAGCAGCTCTAGTTTCCTACCTTAGTTTGTCTCCCATACTTTTTCTTCTGCATGAATTCCCATGGAAAATGTCATTTATGCCATTACTCAAGTGTGCCACATATAACTTAAAATCCATAATCCAATGACATAGCCATATTTGACAGAGAAATAAGTGCCTCTAGAACATAAATTTCCTAAAAGTTTGGTGAAAATAAACAGCAGAGTAGAAAAGAAAGACCGTAATAACCTTTCTGAGGAAAAAGCTTGTCTCTCATCCACTCCACACAGCCACCAAGATACAGTACCAAGCTGAGCAGTCATGCCCATGCTTGCTAGCTCCTAAGCTGGTGCAGGATAGCACACACACTGCTTCCTACCCAAAAGACAGAAGATGCGGGTAAGCGCTGGATAATGGCAGGCAGACATTCTCAGAAATTAGACTTCATTAATTCTACTGCTCAAAGAGTTACTTGTTACTATGTAAATGTTTCATGGTAGCTTGGGAGAGTTTTCCCAAGAAGGCTGTGTCAATGGATTAGCTTATAAAATTGCATAATTCATACTAGTAGTTACAATCTGGTATTCAGGAATAAGTTATTAATAATTGATCCGGCAAACATGTAAATATATTTATCATTATTGCCCTCAGTAATGTCCTAGACTTCAGCCAAGCTGACAGTGGACATCAGCATTTTCAGGATCAGTCCTACAGAGGCTCAAGCCCAAGTTGAGTGACCTGACACCAGATGCAGGGACAGCAAAATAAAGGAGGGAACAAAAACACCCTGAGGATTTAAGGTTAGATTCCAACACTCCTCCTCAGCTTCTGCTAGTTTTGATCTTATTCCCCATGCTGGGTGCAGGTCTGGCTCAACCAAAGGAAAGCATTTGTATTAGGGGTGTTTTCTAAACTGGAGGGTTTTGTACCTGCTTATTTGCCTTTGCTGCAGTACCACCTATAGATTCTGCTGAGATTTGGTCTATTAGGCTCTGTACACACCCATGAAAATAGTGTCCCTGAACTGAATACCTTTTTTACACCAAAGTTATCCTGCTCCTTCCCACTGCTCTGGCAAAGGAATTCAAGGACAGTATTGTCATGGGTTTGTACAGAGCTTAACAGAATGAGTCTCAACAGGACCTACAGGTCCCTGCAATGAAGGCTGGAGGCTGCCCATGTCTATCTATCACAGGACTCTTTCCTGAAAGAGGCAAAGAGAAAAGAGTTAAATCCTGCTTAACAACCCTACCCAAAGAGAGAGACCCTATTTGAAAGGTTGTAAGACAGTGGTAGAAAAAAAAAACATAAGGGGATGGGAGGTAATCTGATTTGACTGGACTCCTCCCTAACCCAAGAGGCAATACCTACTGAAATATTGCTATTACCAGGTAAGTTATCCTTGTAGATGACAGCTGAGTTACCTGAAACTGCTGAAAGCAGAAGACTAGCCAGACCACTAACCTGTTTGCTAGCTGAAAAACTATTTTTGCAAGAACTCGAAACTAATAAAGACTTCAAGGTAAATGCAACGGCTGCAGAAATAACACTAATTTAAGAGTGTCATGTAGCACTTAAAGAGAAGAGTAAACAATGAAGCAGAAATTATTATTCTGTATCCTAAGTACCTTTCAAGTTCTCCATGGATTTTAATTTGACCACACAGCTAGAAATTGCCACCCCAATGTCACAGCCATAGCAGCAAAGACCACATCCAGGTGAAGAAACTTGCCCAGAAGACAGCAAGTCAGTGAGTGAGTTCATGTTGTAACTATTAATCTTACTCCACACTCAGGATAACCAAATTACCTGCATGGACACTACTTTATACCACTGTCCTTGTTAAGAAAAGCATTTAGAAACTTACTTGTATTACAGTTCCGCTCTTCCTAGAAAATAGTTACTTTGGTTATTTTCCCAATTGCAAGGTGTTTTGACAGGCAAACCAAAGCACCATGAAAATTCTGCCTTTATGCAATCCTACAGCAAGGCATTAACAACCCAGGTAAAAAAGTAAAAGGTATACTGCAGCAACATCTGCCTCCCAGTGACCCCTGCAGAGTGAGAAAGTGGAGGAGATGGAAAGGACAGAAGGGCTGGAGGACAGCAAGCTGCCAGCTCCCTTTTCTTTCTTTGAACACACCCCAAAGCACTCACATCCTGCTCCTGCTGGCTGCACCCAGGAGCCCAAAGGGATTCATTGGATAAGTGGAAAGAGGGGTACAGCAGAGGAAGTACTAGAACATCCCCTTCCTCCCATCAACCCCAGTTAGTTCAGGAACTCCTTGAATCAAACAGTGGGTAATTCCAGAGTTGCTTGCTGCCAGCTTTCTCGCCTTTGACATGCTCTCCTTTGCTTCCACACCGGCATTTATTTCAGCATATAGACAAAAGAGACAGGAATCAGGCAAGGGATTTGACTTTAATTACAGCCCAGGAGAGCTGCATCATGAAGAAGGTGCAAGAGCAGTTCCAGGGAAAGCAGTATTTCTAAGTGGCTATGTTCAAATTACCTAGGATTCAGCCAGAGACTGTTAAAGGAACTATGCATTTGTTGAACGGATAGTTCCTCTCCCATCTTCTAAAAATATTCTTCAAAATACTAGTATACGTCCAGTGGAAGAAAGAACAGTCCTAACCAGCAATTGCTTAGTAGTTTCTCTCCTGCTTTATTCCAAGGACAGAAAAAGAGTGCACTTTAGTGTAGGAGATGGAACTGCAAAACTGATAACAGACTGGGATGGGAGGAATACTGAAAAATATCAATGTAGTAAGAGGAAAAATTCCTGGAGTGCAGTACAGCGAAGTCCCAAAAATACTTTGGCAAGAAAACCTCTCTGAAGGACAAAGAGGAAGAAAACTCATCAATGATACAACAACAGTGAGGAGGGACAGAAATGACATATCCTGATCCAACAGAACACACTGACCTAAAATACTTGGATCCTTCTACGCTAATTCTTCCTCCTTTGCATTTATGGCAAATATACCAGCTGTGACTCTTCAGCTTACAGGATATGGACTAAAATTCCCAGAAACTTACAGCTAACTCTGCTACCCTACAGCACAAAACAAAAACATTCCCCCCAACAGCATATCAAGAAAGAGTATCATAGGAACTAGTACGATTTGCTAGACAATTGCTTTTCTACTACAGCCACAAGCAGTAAGACTTAAGAGATTGTGATCTTCTCTTAGAAGACATATATCAGCTTGCATTGACTGAAAAAGATTACTTAACTAGAAAAAGCATTCCTAGTTCCTAAGCATTCTCTCATCCCTAGGCTTTGGCCAGGCTCAAATCAGTAGGTAATAAGGAAAAATCACTTTCATTAGTCAACTTTCATCACGGTCAACAAGCCAATTTCCAGATGGAGATTGGTGACAAGTGGTGTCCTTCAGGGGTCTGTACTGGGACCAGTACTGTTTAATATCTCCATCAGTGACACAGACAGTGGGACCGTGTGCACCCTCAGCAAGTCTGCAGACAACACCAAGATGAATGGAGCAGCTGACACACTTGAGGGATGGGATGCCATCCAGAGGGACCTGGGCAAGCTTGAGAAGTGGGCCTCTGTGAACCTCATGAGGTTCATCAAGGCCTAGTGCAAGATGCTGCACATGGGTCAGGGCAACCCCTGGTATCAATACAGGCTGGGGGTGAAGGGAATGAGAGCAGCCCTGAGGAGGAGTGGGGGGTACTGGTAGACAAAAAGCTGGATATGACCTAACAATGTGCATTTGCAGCCCAAAAAGCCAACCATATCCTGGGTTGCATCAAAAGAAGTGTGACCAGCAGGTGAGGAGGTGATTCTCCCCCTCTACCCCACCTGCAGTATTANAACCTGATCTAGTTGGAGATGTCCCTGCTCATGGCAGGGGGGTTGGACTAGATGGCCTTTAAAGGTCCCTTCCAACCCCAACTATCCTATGATTCTATGATCAGGTGTACAGTGGGAGTGAGAAAAGCAAGGCAGCTAGCACCTCTAAAGAGTTATCACTCTGTAATTTTTTAACACGAGGGGACAGAGGAGGACACATGGACTGTTACACTGCTAGAGGCCGGTTATTTAATGATCGTATAAAATGGACCGCATTTAAATAGGGGCTATGGGTCATTCTGCATCATCTAAACTGACTACAAAGCATTACACAGATCCTGCTCAGTATTGCTGAGGGAAAGAGCTTAACACTTTAGGTGTCTAACTCTGCTAGCAGGAATAAAAAGAACTCAAGAAATGGGGCTGGATTTAGGAAATGGCATTATCTATTGGCAAAATAAAAAGACTCTGCTACCTGAAGAAAGGGAGCTCATAGTGGGTATCTCAGGCAAGACCCAGTAGTAAATGTATGCTCCTTTCTCCCACATAAAATTATATTGGTGAGGATATTATTTTCGTGACTAGCTAGAGGAAAAACTTTCTTTTCTTCCCATCTCCTTAGTAAGACAAGCTAGAAAGCTGGTACCTTTTAGTTTTCTTTGCAACCCAGAGACTGGGTCATTTCTTGTGACAGAGCTAGCTTCTGGTCAAAGATCAGTGAACTCTTTAAGGCAGACTAATAATGATCAAGCATGTCCCCTATCTTCTGGGGTCAATGAAAGACTTTCTCTACTTCTACAAAGTATGCGTGCTGCGTCCTTAATGAGGGCTTTGGACAAAATGTTATCATAGAAGCCACTAGTGACAGTACAACTAAGTTCTGATCCTGTGGTAAGAACTCTCAACATATGCTCCCCAAGATAAAGATATCAAATTGTTATTATGTGTTGTTAAACATTTCTTCTCCCCTACCTCAGAAGTAGTAGTAAGTAGAGTTCACTGTACAACTGATATGTAATTCTCTGCTTTATGCTAAAGAGCTCTATTGCAAAGGTGTTTTATAAAGACAAAGCAAAAATGGATACTGTTCCAGAAACTGCGTAAACATAAGTACAAGAGACAAAGACAGATATAGGCGAGTGGAAAAGTTCAAGAGACAGTGAGACAGTATTAGGACTAGAAACACCATGCTAATGCAGAGTGTTTTTATTGTTTTGTTTTGCTGTGTTTTTCTTAATAGATCCACAAGTATAGGGGAGTTTTAAAAAAGATCAATTAATTGTTTCTGTAAGTTCTTAAGGGAAGAGTCTCCTGCATGCACGGGGCAGCATTAGTGACAGTACAATGATGCTTATTTGAAAACTCAGCAAGTTACAGGTAAGAAAGGAAAGCTGACATCTTGACAGGGCAGATCAGGAGATCCAGTTGGGGAATTTGCACACATGAAAAAAGGCAGCATGCAGCTTGAGTCTAACACAGCAAAGAGGAGATGTGGAAGGTGTAACAAGACCAGTGAGATGACTGAGGAAGTAATCCCCACAATATCATTCTGAGTAGATATGAGCAAGAAAGATAGACTATGTCAGAGCCAATTAACAAATAGACGCTGCAGTTATCAAGAATAATTTGATTCAAGTCTCAGCTTTAGATACGCAATAGATAAGGCCAAAAGTTAAATATTGTGTAAAGAGAAACTGCATAATACAGTCTGAGAAAAAGGACCTAGAATGGGATCTAAACTACAGGTGGTGATGCCAACTTGTAAAACATGGACAAGATTTGTTTTCTGATAGAAGTAATCAATAAGGTCTTAAGAGGGGCGATAAGTCCTGGAAGAAGGAAAGGAAAATTTGTGGTGTAAGTAAAGATGGCTGGGGACTACCTCACAAGAGTCACAAATCATCACACTGTGTGCTGTGTGAGACAGCTGGGGTTGGACTCCATGAAGAACAACCCCTCTCTCTGATTCTTCCGCAGACTTGCAGCACGAACTTGGATTTAACCTTTAACAGCATTTTCTTAACATGAGATAACCAACTTCTTTTTGAGGAGCTCCAATATAGTGCTGTTATGATGAACATCACAGAAAAGCTTGCATTTCACAGATAAAAACTTAAGCTACCATCAGTTCTCTACAAACAACTGCTCCACAAGCAGTGGCTTAAAATGGGACCTTTCCTGACTAAGTGGATTTGAAACAAGCACAAGAAGTCCTCAGCTTTCTGAGCTTATGGTTATGTCTGCAAAGCACAAAAAGCACCAAACTACATCTGAGCAGGCCAGCACATCTGTGCAACATGGCACAAAGACAATTATGCAGACCTCAGAATTGTCATAGTCGTATCAGCGCAGTACTAAGCCCAAGCTGAGAATCTCCACCTCTCAGCTAAACTACTTTGGTCAGGCACAACTCCTTATAGATTAACCTACATTGCTTCTGGATCTGGAACTACCTCAGTCATTCCTTACACACTACAAATGTCCTTCAGTTTCAGAGCTACCACCTCCAAGAAGCCAACAGGAACAATGAGATGAAACATTGAGCTTAACAACTCCAAGTCCCAAAGAAAACTAAAAAAGAAATCTCTTTGCCTTATGTTCCCATCCCATTGAACCACTTTGAATTTAGAGGTTTATAAACGCACATACATCAGTGAGTATCTCTCAATCCATCAGGTATGCTCAGCAGCCTAACTAGTTCTGCCTAATTTTGTAGGACTAGTATTTAACATTGCTACGGTAGAATCTACCACTGATAGCAAGTCAGCAGTTTCCTCTCTTATTTCCTAACTAATGCAACAATCTTCAAGTTCCAAAGGTCAGAAAACAGACAGTTAAAGATAGCTGGACTCCATAAGTCTGATAAATCCTTCTCCTGTCTGCTCAAGCTTAAAAAGCCACATCCCCTCAAACCCTGAATCTCCACAATTCAAGTTATTACTGTTTTGGCATTTTTGGACAAGAAGTTGGTTTAAATAAGGAAAATTCTAAGGATTTCTCCCCAGGTAATCTGCAAGAATTTTCCTAATGAGAAGCACAAAAGAAAAGATTGAGGATCACTTTCTTATAGCTAAATTGGCTGTTCGGTATTATCAAGAGCAAAAGATGCTACAGAAGTTGTCTTCAGAGCTAGCTAGTCATCTGACAGCCCTCTCGAAGTAAAGCTCCTCATGCTCACTAGCAGAAACATCACTATAATAGCAAGCACTCTTTAAGTTCCAGCTGCCAGAAAATATTTTAATTGAAAACTCTGAAACTGCTTTGACACTGGCTGTGAGATGTCACATAAGCATTCAGCTATGAGGAAGAGAGGATCACTCCAGATGGAAGAGCTCTGATTCAACATCTTGGGAGTGAAGCAAGATCATTTTTGGAGAGCATTTTCAACCCTGTTCTGATCAAATTGCTATGATCTGATAAAGGACCATTGCTGTCCCAATAGGGAAGTCGGCTTTATTGCCCACGACATTTAAATGGCAATGCACTTGCTTGCAAGAGGCAGCCAAAAGCCTGCCTCAATAAGGCTTACAGATTCATGAGTATAAAGATAACTGGTACAACCAGACAGCCACAGCATCTGAGCAGCTTTCCAGGGCAGCCCTGTTCAGGGGCATTTCAGAACTTGGTCTAGTGGCTAGATGAAGGCTATTGACAAGCCTGCATCTTAAAGTTATAGTAGCATCTGCCACGCATTACAAGGAAACGTGTGTGCGCTTAGGAGAGGCGTACAAACTTAGGACTGCTACTACACCTGAAATTCAATCACTCAGTTTACAGCCCCTGATCTCCGGCATAGTGTGTTTTCTACGTCAGTACATCATGAGGACTGCCATCCTTTTCTCCCTTTCTCTTCCAAAAGCCATGAGGATTTGTCAGTCGGTACACCTGAACTGACCAAAATGTGACCCAAGTATCTCGCATTTATTCTATACTATAGTATAATTACAGCGTACATATATATACACACTCTTCTATAGTACAGAATAGATACAAGATACTTGGGTCACGTTTCCTTGCAATGCATGGCAGACACATTGACTGTTACTATGACAGATAGAAACAGCTAGTCTATTAGCTGTTTGTAATCAGAACATCATCACAATTCTTTTTGCCACTGGTAGCATGAATATGTTAAATTAAAGCAACCAAAATGTGACAAACCTTTTCTTTAAGTGTCTCCTGAATGAGGTTTAACATGAAGGATGCAAACTGCAAGCCAGAAGACAAAGCTGAATTTTTAGTTGCATAACTAACCTGCTCTGTGACTTTCACACGTTGCTGTTTGTACATTTGTAAGGTATTTTTACATTGTAAAGTGCTTACGCTCTCCAAATGTAAGGGTCAACAGAAAAGTTAATTAACTGCATATACTGAATGCTAGACTCTCTAAAACAATGCCTCCTAGGAGGCTGTTCCTACTCAACTAGTATTTCTGTCATTATTACCAGCAGGCCTACCCCAAATTGATGGCCAATTTCCCCCTCTTTCTGCAAAAGGCTAACATGGAATAATATTTGTGACAAGCAATATAGCTTAACCGTGGTGTCTGTAGGACTTGGATGGTACATTCTGGACCCTTATTTCTAATTTATCCCATTCCAAAAAATCAGATGGGTTTACGGATGCTAAGGGAGGGTGGCAGGGGGCTATAGACTTGCATTAGCACTGCTTGGTACAGCGCCCACTCCTAGTCATATGGTAGGAGATTGGCTGCCAGCACTCCCATTTGCAGGATATCTACTGCAATACTCTCAGTTCAATTTTGTTCAGGAATGATCAGCATCCTGCACAGAGAGCTCTTATCTTAGTTGTGTGTGTCTCGGTACAGAGTCAATTCTTTCACCAGCTTCACTTACCAAGCCTCTCAGAGGCAGCTCTTGTCACACGTGAGGTTTTAATGAACTTGACCTTTTCGGGAACTTGTGAGCAAGGCCACTCCAAGGCACTGTGTCATTTTGGCCCAAGATACTCACTTAGTGCTGCTTAACTGGCTCTTCTCATTTCGCTACCATTGCTGCCAGTTACACTTCAAGTATGAATCACGCATCACAGCAGTCTGTTAGACTAAGAAACTAAAGTATCTCACCCATTCGAACCAACCACAGCAGTTCTTACCTGAATCTCCTCAGTTTCATCCACCAAGAGGAAACTCACAACTTTCTCTGTCATCTTCCTTCTCTTGGTCTCCTCATCCATCCCCTCCTCCTCTTCCTGCTCTTGGGCTTTACCAGCATGGTACACAGTGACAGGGTGCTTCCTTCTGTTTCCCCCAGCATGCGTTCTCTTCTGACACTCCACGCAGAGGTTGATTTTGCAAACCTGGCACCTCACCGCTGCTATCTGCCTTGAGCCCGTCATACTGGCGTGCATTATGTTCCCATTGGCACCTTTGCAGGAGTCACAGTACGGGACATGGCCGGGTCTTATACGGGTCCGTTCGTGGTTCCGTAACCTTTCCGGTTGATGCAGCTCTTCTTCGCAACGCTGGCACTGTAGGCTCCTGCACTCATCACACTCAAAGATTGCTTCATCTGTCCCACTGCAAACATAGCTTTCCTGGCACAGGAGTGTTGTATTCTGTCCTTTCTCTGCAGTTTGTGTGTGGGCGCTCATCTTCAGATTTCTTTAGAGCAATGGTTTTCCCTCCTGTTTCTGTTTTGAACAACGATACGCGTAAGAGTCAGTTGCAAATTTACTATTTTCTCAGGGGAAAGAAACACAACGGGAATTCTGTCCGCACTTAATTTTAAATAATTAACAGATGTTTCTGCAAGATTCATACACTGACCTGCCTCCCCGGAAGAGTCTTGTTAAGCACAGATGAAGTTTTCTTTCTCCAAAATAAACTTAAACAATGTGGCTGGTTTCATTTACTGTTATACCCAAATGCTGGTACGCATTCTTTCTCTGCTTAGCTGTATAACGTGCTTTCAGTGATGAGAAAAACCCCAGTCTGGTGCACTTCAGCTGACAGGGCAAGTAGTTCCCTGAAGCAGAGCATAGAGGGAGACGGTTGGTGACACAGAGGCAAATAAGGCATTGGAAATGCACAAGTGCTCACACACACACACACACACAGAGAACCGTGTCAATACTAGAAAATTCTCTGCTTTCACTCCCAAGCTAAGCTCCTCCTTCAGAGTTCACAGTACTTATTTGCTGGGAATTTCCTGATGTGCTTCGCCAGATAAACAGAAATCCGCTCTCTTTGTGCGCTCCATCGAGTAACGATCGCTACGGCGGCCGGGCTGACAAGACGACGGATTTTCTCCCTCTCCGACCCAAGTTGCCAACGCAGGCCCCCGAAGCCAGCGCCCGCTAAGGGCAGGCTGCGCACCAAGCCGCCTTTGTCTCGACCTGCTGCCTCCCGGCTGCGCGGGGCCCCGGCCCTGCCGCCTCACACCGGCCCTCGGCCGCCTCCCCTCCCTCCTTCCCAGCCCGCCCAGAGCCGCTCTCGCTCCGGGCTGACCCTCGCCGCTCCCCTCGCCCCGGCTGCTTTCGCAGACCCGGCGCGGAGCGATCGCCCGCGGCGGGCAGCCAGCCGCCAGCGCTGCCCCGGCGAGGGGCCGGCACTTGTGGCTCGGCCGCTGCTGGGCCGGGCGGGGGCGACGGGCGGCCCCCGCGACCCGGCCGTAGTTACGTAACGCCGGTGCTAGCCGGCGGCTCGCTCCCGCGCCCCGCACCTACCTGGGGCTGCGCCCAGCGCGGCGCCGTCTGATTCTAAGCAGCGGCCGGGGAGGAAGGGGGAAGTCCCCGGCTTCCTCCCGCCGAGCGGCGGCAGCGGGCGCTGAGCTGCCGCGGGGCCGGGGCAGGGAACAAAGACGGCGCGCACGGGGCTCCGCGAGCCGGGCTTTTGTTTACAAGCCGCCGGCCACCGTTCTTCCCCTTCCTCTCGCCGGCACCCGGTGACTAAGGAGTCGGGTCCCGGCCGCCGCTTCCTTCTCCCCCCTACCCGCTCCGTTCCCGGGGGGGGTGTCCCGGTTCTCCTCCCCCAGGGGCCGAGGCGGCGACCCGACCATGCAGGCGAGGCGCCCGGGAGGGCTGGGCAGGGCAGGACCCGCGCCCCCTTCGCCCGCTCCCCTCGTTGTCAGCCGGGATCAGCTGATCGCGGGGAACTTCAGGGTTATTTTCTCACCGCGGAGACGGGAAGGCGGTGGGAAGGAGGCGGGGCGGCGCTGGCACGCCGGGAGCTGTAGTCCGGGAGCCCGGCGCTGCCTCATGGAGAGCCACCGGCGGACTCCGCGTCCATGCAGGGCCCCGCCGTGGCGCTTGCCGGGAGGTGTAGTTCCCGGGACGGGAAGGGGCGGTGAGGCCCGACATGTTGTTCCCGGGGCGGAGCAGGGAGGTTAGCGGGGCAGAGGCGGCGGCGGCGGGTGACCGCGGGGGTCCTGAGGGGGCTGCGCCTCCACGGGCCTTAGGAGGGCGCGGCGGCCACGCCGTGAGGAGATGCTCCCGCCGCCCGGCCGGGGGGAGGTGCGGCGCGCCTGGCCCTGTCCCCGACTCCTGAGGTTTTCATTTCCCTTCGCTTTACTTTTGTCCCCCGCCCCGCGGCCGGCGAGTTCTCGGTGGTGCCGGCAGGGCCTGTCGGGCTCGCCTGAGGGCGGGCGGAGCTGCGGGCCGCCCTGTGCCGGAGGGGTGGAAATAATCCCCCCTAGCAGGTGTTTGAGGGATGAAATTCGTAGCCAAGCTCTTTCCTTCCACCTCCTGGAGAGCAACCGAGGGGCCGCTCCCCAGCCTCCAGGTCTGGCAAATAAGCGAGTCATGGTGTCTGCCTGAGAGAGACCTAGGCGCCCAGCTCGCTTGTGCCAAGGCACAACGAAGTCTCGACAAGGAGTGCCATCAGTCCCTGTCATTATCGTCCTTTCTTTTTCGTGGCGGCAGCTACAGCCGACGGGTGAACTGCCGCCATTTATCTAGGTGAAAGAGGCCACAGATCCGAAATAGAGGCGCACGACTGCCAAAAGACCGGTTAGATTCACAGTCGGAGACCGGAGCTGTGGGAACAGGTGATGGATGCACATGGAGATGGTCAGGGAAGCCCCAGGGTGAGGAAGTGACCTCAGCCAGCGATGGCTCCAGAGAGCCTGTGGCTCACGGTACTGCCTGGAAAGGGCAGGGTGCTACAAGGAAAGGGCACGTTATTTTTCATTGGCAGTGCATGTATATGAAAGTATATGATTTAGATAATATGCAAAATTATTTTTGTTGTAGCCTAGTCAGTGGACAAGCAACTTCTCTTCTAAAGTAACTGGAGTTTTTGGACGGATGCTTGGATCAAGTGGTAACGGTTACCTCACTGGAGAAAGGTGATGCACTGTTTGACTTCAGTGGACTTTACACGTTGATAAGCATAGACAGGCCTATAGGTATAAAATGCCCTGTTGTTTGGTCCCATGGTTTGGTTGTATTCAAATAATTTTGAGAGGGAGCCGAATTACATATCTGAATATCCATGTAGACAGCAGTGATAGCGAGTTTACCTTTTGTAAGGTGAAGTATTATCACAACACAGAAATAAATCAGTAGGCCCAATTACCATGAAAATGAAGTATCAGTGAAGTTTCTAACTCTAGGAGTCACCAAGGCCCTGTCAGAATTCAAGTGTATTGCTGAAGTACTTTTGTTCTACTAGATTCTACTATATGTATTTGTGTAATTAGGCATATACATGGTTTATCTATTTCTCTTCTATACAGGTTAGTGATGATGAACGACTGAAGATTGGCACAGTAACTGTCTTCTCTGATTTCTTCTATACTATTACAATAATGTATTTTCATTCAGTAATTTGCAGAAAAGATTAATCAAAACAATTAACTAAATAGACTGGCAGCTATAGGAATAAACTTCTGCTGAATCAAATGTCTTCAAAGTGAAAAATTCCTGGATAGTGGACATACTTAATACATACGAGGTAGAAACTTTGAAATCTCACAGTGCTATTCACGGAGAGCCAAGGAATCAGATCAATGAGAATTTGGCATCTAAGGGATCTGCCTCTAAGTGGCTGCATTTAGACTGGTAATGGGATCGAGGGAGCAATTAAAAGGTATAAGGAACAGAAGACAAATGTAATTACCTGTAATTACCTGTTTTGTGATGTTAAAAAAAGTACACTTGAAGGCTACTTTTACTTAAAATACTACAAAATGTACAAAGTGGTGCTAGTTATTACTTTCTGCATAAAGCCTAAACTTTCATTCCCCACTGTTTTTTACTTCTTTTAGAAAAAATGCAGCACTGCTGCTCCTGGAATAGGAATGTTTGTACAGTGTTTCTGTACATGGTCCAAGCTGTGTTCCCCTGTCACAGTCAGGCCTTAGGGGTTTGTTCGTGGTTGTTTCCTCCACTTCCTATGAATTTCCTTGTTTACTACATGTATACAGCATTTATATGTAGATTTGACTTCTCTTTTGGATGCCTGGCTTATAACCATAAATTTGATTTTGTTATATGTCAAAAATCAATTCCACCTGCTCCTTGAGAACAAGTTTTACTGATTTCTGTGGGAGTAACAGCATATACTGAAGAGAGAGAAACGTGCGTTGGATAGAGCAGATAGGCAGTGAGGATCCAGGACCCCAATGATTAGTCACCATTAGATAAAGTCTGTACTCCTTCACCACTGTAGTAGATCCTTTTTACTCAGTGATTTTGGAGCTGTGCACTAGAACTCTGTTCCACCCCTAAAACATTTCAAATGTTGCATAGTGTAGAAACAATCTGACCTCTGTACACTGAGATGCTGCCTAGCATGTTTGGAATGATTTCTCACACTTGAAAACAATCTATAGACATAAAAAGCACCTCTTTTAATTTTGCCCTTAATTTTAAAAGCCCTCTACTGCACTCTTCTTGATTGGCTTGAGCATGAAACTCTGGAGTCTGCAGCAAGTAACTGAATACAGCGAACTGTGATCAGTACCTGGAAAGTGGGATTTCAGTTTCACAACCAAAGGGTGAAAAGATAACATGTGCAGGTTTAGGGGTAGGTAATTCTAAATTCAGTAGCAGAAAGAGTAGAGATGTGGAAGTAGCTATTTTTACTGGATGCTTCTGATGTTATTTTTCCTTGGTTAGGAAGGATACTGGAGGCTAAAGTTCATGATTTATATGAGGCGAGTAAAGGCAAAACAGTCTGTTTCTCTGGCTGAACAAAACAGATGAACATCTAAATCTGGAAAGCCTTTGAGATGTTTCCTGTAAATAAAAGGGCTTGTTACAGCAGTATGAGTGCGTTTGGATTTCACGTTTCTTTTTCAAGCAGGTAACAGTTTTACTCTAAGACAGCAGCATAGAAACAGGAAACTCAGAAGATTCTTTTTATGACCTTTCTCTTTTCCTTGGTTTTCCTGCAAGCTGGAAAATGAGTACCATTTTACCTACCTAGGTATAAATGTTTGTACATTATTTGAAATATTAACAGTAGTCAGTATTGCATTTACTAAATTTGTATTCATTGAAGGGAGATATGCATGGAATGAGTTGTAATTAATAGAAAGCAAAGATGCTGTTTCTGAAAGGGGTAGGAATTGCATTCAATCTTGAAGTATTTCCTAATTTACCCTTGCACATCCTCTTATGAAGCAAGGTGATGAACAGGACCTTAGTTCCAGCTCACTTGTTGCCTGTTCAGCAGCAGGTATGACATCAGTCAGGTACATTTCATCTGCTTTCTATTGCAGAAGTCAACAGTATCTGCTTCAAATGTTTTTCTTGCCATTACAGGTGGAGGGGATTGTTTGTCTTCAGGCTCTGGTCTTTCCCCTACTTTTCTTTAAACAGTGTATATAAACAGTGGGAAATGTAATATAGAGATAGTCAGTTTGTTGGTTTTTTTTTTCCCCCTAGGTGATTCAAAATGTTTTAAACAGCTTTGTGCACATGCACTTATGTTGTGGTCTACCTCAATTACCCCTAAGACCCCCTTCCTTCCATTCACAGTCACTTCCTCTTTCCATTTGCGATTGCTTGCCATCATTGTGGTAGCTACAGTAATTACTGTCTCGCCGGTAATGTTAGGGGGAATTGTACATTTTGAATTGTCTTTTAATGTAGTCTAAATGCTGGAAGTAGGTCAGGGAAACTACCAGTTGTAGAGCATGGCTAAGCCCAACTGCTTTATAGCACAGTGACATCTTTCTGCTGAGCATATGGCTGCCGAAGATACTGGTGTTGGCTCTTTTTGCTCTGTAGATGCTTAGTTTTTTCAGCAGAGATATGGTCTTCCGTGACAGCCAACCATATCCCAGGCTGCATCAAAAGAAGCGTGACCAGCAGGGTGAGGTGATTCTCCCCCTCTACCCCATCCAGCTTTTGGGTCCCAAGTACAAGAAAGACATGGAACCGTCAGAGGGAGTCCAGAGGAGGG
>VXBL01006170.1:356353-368492 GCA_013400195.1 Aramus guarauna | reverse complement strand
AGAGATGAGGGTGGGGAGGGAGGCAGAGGCAGGAGGCGAGCGGGGGGGCTGGCTCTTTCATCCAGGAGGGTCTTTGTGCATTAACCTTGGTCTCCCCAACACATCAAGACCCCTACCCCCTCTTCCCCATGACAAATGACCTCCGGAAAGGGTAGGAACGAGGCCGAAGGCTCCTCGCACCGTGGCTGTTATTGACTTACCCCGAAGTGCAAGCCCACTCCACGCCTGTGACTGATTTGGGACAGCAGCAAAGGGAAAGGAGATGGGGAAAGGGAGAGCGCCAACTGATGAGAGGGAGGGGAAAGGGAAGGCTGTCAGTCACTCTGATGGACAGGTAGCAGATTTCCCTCCAGATAAAACCTTACAGATGTGAAGTGGGTATTGATTTTTAGTTAGTCATGATAATGCACCAAGAAGTAATAAATTATAAGAAAGCAAGGTCAAAAAGAAAAGGTAAAAGGACTTTTGCATTCTTGAGGAGGGGATTTCTCCAGATGCCCCAGACTTTCCTAAGTTCAAAAGTTGCCTGGAAAATGAGTTTATCCAGCTGAAACAAGAAGTCAGATAACACGGGCCTGCCGAGGCTGGAGGGCTTGTGTAGGGTTATCGGTGCTGAGTGGCTGCAAAGCAAAGAGGAAATAGAAATCTCCATTTCACTCTTGTTATTTCTAACACCTTTGTGTCCTGGGCTGGGCAAGATCCGATGCTGTCCTCTGATAAACCTGTGCAAACAGAGTCTGAAGGGAGCCCAGCCCCAAATTGCTCTCAGCGTGCCCGGAAGAGGCAGATACTTCCCACCATTAGCATTGCTGAAGAGGGAACGGAGACCTTTGGGGGTCCTGGCTCAGCTGAGCACCACAGCCGCTCTCCGGGTTCATCTGCAGCACTCGACCACCCTACGTCCATGGGAGCTCCGGCAGGGATGTGCCTCTCGTAGCCACCTTCCAGCATCTCCCCTCTCCAACCTCCGTACGGTTACCTATCTGTTCACCACCCTGGCATCGTCGTGATGAAACATTGGCATCCTTATGTTTCACTATGGATTTCCAGAGGGACATTCAGCCCGTCTTTTTCAGAAAGGGGTCTTAGGATGGGATGAATTGTCCTTCAGAAGCATCAGTCTCTCTGTAGAGGGATTCTAGAGGATTAGCAGGGACTAGAAACTTAACTTCACATGGCTAAGGTTAGCTGAGTTGCGTCCTAGCTTAAGTGACTTGCACAAGCCCTTGTGAGTCAGTAGCAGAGCTGGGATTAGAAATCAGTCCTGATTCTGACTGATTAAAGCCAATTACTGTCTTTAGTAGGATTTGCACAAGTGTCTTCTCTGGTCTCTGGTCCTCTGAATTTGAAGAGTGTGAATCTGGGTTTCATTTACCAATGTTGCTTTACATCCCCTTTTCTTTTTAAAAGGGCCTTAGCGGAAGTGTTAATATGACTTCTGCTTGCTTTAGGAGCCTTTTAGTTTCTCTGAGTAATATAAAACAGCTGACTCTTTTGGGGAGATGGCCAGGAGGGAGACCACTGCAAACCCCTCCGGTCTGTGAGTGGTTCCAGTTGCCCTTCATTTTATAGCACACGATTTCTTTTCTGCGTCTGCAGGGGTTGGCGCTGCAGGCAGCACGTCCGCAGGCAGGCAGCACTGCCAGACCCGGACAGCTCAGGGAGGGAGAGGCCAAACAGCCTGGCTTTGCGCTGCCCGAGCTGGAGCTTTCCCAAAATAACTCATAATTCATGTATCTGTGCTTTTGCACATGCAAGAAGGATGTTTGTAGTTTCAAACATCTGATTCTGCTTGCAAATGAAATCCAATAATGTCTCGTGGCTGCTGTATACGCGAGCGTCCTGGATATCTGTTGGGGCAAAAGGGTGTGGGGTGTAACACCTACAGCTAAGGCAGTGCTGAAGCTGTGAGATCTGTCTGCAGCCGGCAGGATCGAGGGGCAGAGAAGGAGGATTCGTAGCTGAGCCAGATCAAAGTTCGTGACCCGGCTTTAGTGGAAGGTTAGAAATAACTTTGCAGCTGGAAAACCTACCTTCAGGCTGCACTCCCGTGATTTCCCCGCTGCGTAAGCCTTGAGGCAGAGAGGTTTACGTTACATCCACACAGAAAAGCATGACTGCCCTATTCTCAAATTAAGCCACTCTGTCTTGCATATTTAAATGCAATTTCCTTTCTTCACCCCCCTATCTTTTAGTCTTTGGGCTGTCATGGGGCAGGGAGTTCCATGGGCACGTTTTGCACAGCGTTATGGCTAAACAACTTCATCTAGATACCTCGAGGCTTAATCACTGTGATTAAGAAGCTGTGCCTGGAGGGTCTGGAGAGCTGAAGGTAATTTAGGCTCTGTCTGGAGCGCTGTCTGCCCTGCGGTGTAGAGACAGCTAAGCTAGGTTTAACTTTTGGGGACCAGTAGCATACTGGAAGCTCAGTGCAGGCTGAAAACCCTGAAGGAGGAGAGGATAAGTGAATGCTGTCTGAGCTCTGTGCTGCCACCACTGCGCTGCTTTTACTTAGCTTGTTCAAAGCTCGTTCTTGTGTCTCTGTACCACACTGCAGACCAACCCAGTGGTCGGGGTTAGATTGATTTTCCAGGCTTTTTAACTAACCCCCTCCCCAGTACCTCCCAATAGCCTCCCCCTCCGTGGGGGTCCAGCCACCCCTGCTCCCAAATTCCCCTCCCAGACAAATGCCTGGGAAGGATCTCAGGCCGGCTGAGTCGGGAGGTGGCATCACATCAAGAGAAAGCATCTTTGCAGGACTCCTGAGTCCTTCCGGGGGGAGGAGAAGCTTTAGAAAGCAAAGGCCAGTGCGTAGCTGGTCATTCAGCCTAAGCCCCCACTCCAGCAGGAAGGTGAGGGAGGAGGGGACGGGGAAGGTGTCGGGGTGAGCAGGAAGGGGAGACGCCGCTCTATACAACCCCGCTTGTGTCCTTCTAGAGAATGTATCCTCCGCACAATAGCTCACCAGGCCGCTGGTGGGGGATAAAGGGCTCATTTTACCACTTGCCAGGCTCCAAATATTTCCAATTTGCCACTTTAATTGATGTCAATAAGGTTATGCTAAATTCGGAGATTTTCAACCGCTCGGCATCTGAGCGCTGGCCTGGCCCCCCGAGGTGACTGGCTGTCCCCTCTCCCCCCGCCCTTCCCCAGCACAAATACAGCAAGGCACGCCTGCGGCGGCTGCGGAGATCAACCGAGAGGCATCAGGAGTTCCCTTCCTTCCCTCGCCCCGGCCCCGCTTCTGCAAACTCTTTACACTCCTAACTTGGCAGCCCGGGGGTAATTTTGCTGATTGCAGGAGGCAATTGCATTAAAGCGCTAGTGGGATCAGGGTCCTTGTGTGAAGGCCTGTAGGCAGCAGCTTACCCCAAACTCACCCGCAGGAACAAATCTGGCATTTTTTTTGCAAAAGAAGAAGAAAAAAAATAATTGTCAGATCGTAAGTTCATCTGTTTCAGGTCTCAAAGCAGGAAGATCGCTTGTGTGCAAATTTAATTACATTTTCAAACCAAGCACTACACTGAAATGAGCCGAACCGGGACTTGTTATCCTTTAACATTTGAGGATAAAGAGAACTTTGACATTTCAGTTCCTAAAGCTGAATCTGCATCAAAGCCAGAAAGAGTTTGCGTCTTGTTTGGTTAGGGACCTTTGCAAACCAAGCCCCACTCCAACTTCCAAAGGGCTGTCTTCAGTATCCCTTTTTGAAAATACGGATTTTTGCTCCCTGTCTTATGTGTCTCCTCTTTTGCGAGGGCTGTGCATAAGAAGGGAGAGGGTGCTAGGTCATGGCAGCGCATGTCAAGCAGGTTTGTCCCAGGTTTATTCCTTTCTCCGGTGTTCATTCTGAACAGCGCTGCTAATGTTGGCAAGTTAGCAAAGAAAGACCAAAGACTGAGTGTGCTGCGAAAGAACTTCTCAATTATCCTTTATTAAGGTCTTTCAGATAACGCATTAGAGACAGAGGAGCCACTGGTGGGCTCTGTCTGTGGTGACTAGGTGGAAGCAGGCCTTCATCCTCCAGCCTGGCCAAACCCGTATTGCTGTTGTGTATCATACTGATAGGGCACCAGTATACACAGGCTGTTTCTCCCTGGTGTGCATGAAGGCAGCTGCACGCGTACCCTTTCTCCTCCAGACGTTGACAGGTTGTCTCCTGTGTTTCTGCAGGTGATGAGCATCCTGAGCAACCCCAGCGGGGTACCTCCACAACCCCAGGCTGACTTCTCCATCTCTCCCCTTCACGGCGGCTTGGATACCACCAACTCCATCTCTGCCAGTTGCAGCCAGCGGAGTGACTCCATCAAGTCCGTGGACAGCCTTCCGACTTCCCAGTCCTACTGTCCTCCCACCTACAGCACCACCAGTTACAGTGTGGACCCAGTGGCTGGCTACCAATATGGACAGTACGGACAAAGTAAGTGCCCTGATTGTATTCCCCTTGCATAGGGAACAGGAGAGGAGAGGGAGGGAATGTAAGAAGGTATGGATATTGTACTGGAAGGGATTCCCATGGAAATCTGTCCATCTAGAGAGAAAAAGGGAATCTGCTCACCAGACACAGATGGAGATTGCTCCACGCAGCTTCCCCAATACCCTTGCAGTCTAATTCAAAAGTCCAAATTGAAATATTTTAGGTAAAACATTTCTATTAGAAAGGGACAACTTCCAGAGCTCTCTCCTTCTCCCTCTCCAATTCTTGTTTCTCTACAAGTCCTACAACATGTTCACCCTGCCCAGCCAAAGGAAAGCTGGGAGTTTAATGCCACCCCTTAGTGATGCAGAGCTATATGTGTCACTCCCTCCCCTGCCCTTGGTAAGGTGAGGGTTGGGCCCACGCTCAGAGATTTTGCTACTAAAAACGTTAAGCCAATGCCTGTCAACTGGGCTGTGGTTCTGCGGAAGCTGAAGTGAGGCTGGAATTGTAATCCTGAACCCAAACCTCACACCCCAAAGGCAGGGGGACCCAGGGAGGGTCTGCTTCTCCTCCAGAAAGGCTGGGTCACAAAAACACCAGCGAGCCTGGCAAAGGGCTCACCTGCCGGTGTTAAACTAATAATAAGTGTGGTGTTGTGAGAGAGTGATCCGTGGAGGGTTAAAGGTGCATCCTCTTCCTCCGGGAGCGCTCCTGCTTGCCCAGAGCTTGTCCTCAGTGACCTTTCCTTCCATTTGGCTGTGGCTTTTTATTCCCCTCTCCGTCACAGCCCTTTAATGTCTTTAACTTCTACAGCTAAATGAGAACCGGCTGTGGCGGCAGACGGGATCAATAGCAGCTTCCCCCCACCCCTCCTTTTTTTGTTTTTCGGGAGTTTGATCTGTGACCCCTTGACCTTCCCCTCGCTTCTGGATGTGAGGCTGGACACACGTGCTATTGATAAAAATCTTAAACAAATTCCAATACCATGTATTTCCAATAAAGATTCCCTTGGGCAAGACGTTAGTCACACCCATGTGTGTAAAAAATAAAATAAGGAGGACAAGCTACGTTTTCTGAAAGAGAGAGACCAGCAAAGGAGAAGGAAAGAGAAAGAAGGGTTTGTCTTGGTTTGCTGCAGGAATTTTTACTTGGGCCTCTCCTTATGCTGATGAAAAACTGCTCACGGAGCTCTATCTATGTTGGTTTATTTACCCCCTTTCCTGATTTCTGTCGCACGGCTCCCTCTTTTCTGCTGGACACCCATTCAATTTCCAAGGCTCAGTTCAGAACAGGAATGGTTCCCTGTTAATAGTCACGAGAGTCTGGGCTGCCAGTAGGTCTGCGCCGAGCAGCAAGTCTTGCGTGGTCGACAGAGTTAGTCCAGACGTGTCCCATGCCTAGAGACACGCAGGTAGCTAGTCATGAAGGCGTTCTTCCTGCTGGGGTGAGGAAGGTAGGTGAGAAACCATCACGCACCATCCACGGTGCCACTGCTTCCCAGTGCTGGGAGCTGGAGTCACACCCAGCGGGATGGCAAGTCTTCCAGCCACAGCCAATGCCGTGCTGCATGGCAGATGCAGCACAAACCAGCAGAAAATTCCGCATGTGTGCACATGTGCGTATAGATATTTGTATTTACAGCTCTCTATAGGCAATATAGAAGTCCACTTCACCATAAACCTTCCTTATAATGAGCCCCATTTATAATAATTTCTGTGAGGAAACAGTTTTCATTGGTAATTAGTCCTGTTAGAGCAATCACTTACATGAAGTTGACCTTGATATAACAACATTTTTGCTTGTCTTTCTCGGTGCATGTTGTATTTAGCAGATACTTCCGATTCCTCCTGCTTTTTAATTCTTCACTGCTTTTTTTCAAAGGCTATTTAAATGCTGCTCAGTGTGAGGTGACCTCCACAAGATCATTTATCGATGTTCAGTTCAAATCATATGTTTCTTTCTTCTATGATGCAGAAAAAAAAAACCAACTAAAACTTGTTTTAGTGAACACTGATATGATAAAGATGGGAGGTTGTTATGGTGGGGGCAGGCTCTGTATAACCAGGGACACAACTAGGGCTTGTAAAGAAGAGCTGTGTAGCTTTGGTAGGCTTTGGACCTGGCCTGCAGGGAATCTCTCTCTCCCCACTTCTCTCCTCCTTATTCTCTGTTTTAGAAACACAAAACCAGACACACTTTCTCTCTCACATAAGCAAATAAACACCCAGACAGTAAGTTTCTGGTTTTACTTTGGCTTCTACTGTATTAAAGCAACAAACCATGTCTTTGACTTCTGGTGTGGGATACCCTGGTGCCTTTGAACTCTTCCCACAGGCACAAAAAGCAATACTGGGTTTAGTGTGTTTTTTTAGGATGGGATTGCCATCAGATTTCCCTTTTGCTGGGTCCTACCCAGAGCAGGATGACTGGCTCCGACTGTTCACCTCCCTCCTTTCCCGAGCACCCATCTGAATTCACCCTGAGCACAACCACGCGTGCAGCGTGTCCAAGGAGTGACTCTCCTCTTTCCCTCCAGCCTCTCAAAGCCGTTATTTAATGTGGTTACCTGAAATTATCAGGGGACCAAGCTGATAAGGTCTGGATGAGAGTCATAGCTTGGGGTCTCAATCTGTGCACACCCCCCTTGAAGCTAGAGGCACCGTAACGCAACGTTACAGAGCCCAGTCCCCGATGAGCACCAGCCAGTGTGCCAGCTCCGCTTGCTTTACTCAGCTCCTTTCAGACTCTGCTGCCTGCAGAAGCCGTGCTCCCCACCAGGCTTTGCTTCGGCCCCCGATGACTCACCCTGAGCCGAGCCTGCCCGTTTCCAGCGCGCCAGCCTGCCAGCGCTTGCACAGCCTGCGCTGTCCCAGCCGGTGAGGAGCAGAGATGCCAGATTAATGTGGTCCTTGCGGTTCCCAAAGGCCGGAGCTGTGTTAATGATGCCGGTGATGGAACGCAGAAGCGTGAAAGGAATTCTAATAGATATGACAAGTCTAATAAGAATTTGTGTCTGGAAGGGACCTCCTCTGGGGCAGGCATCTGACAAGACGTTGATGGCTGAAATTTGTTTACTCATTGGCACCGATTGTACATCTCCTGCCAGCTCCTTATTAATCTAATTTGAGACATTAAAGCTAGTGAAAGGGAGAGACTTTGACTGAAGCTCCGCTAATGAGCAATGTCACCATCCTGCCCTGGTCCTCTTCCCCCTCAGACCATGGGGCAGTCCGGCGAGCTGGGATGCAGGTTCAGGGATCGCCTCAGGCGTTGTGGCTGTGTTTCTCACCCAGATGGAGATCAGCAAAGCGGTTTCCCTTAGGAAGGGTGGATGAAGACAGGCAGCAGAGCTCGCTGAGATGAGTCAGCACACAGCAGATGAGTCAGATTCAAGCCCTGTCCAGACTTGGTGAGCTTCCACCGAAATCTCTGGAATCATTTACACCATCATTTACACTGAGTGCAGGAGTTGGCTTTGCCACTGCGAGATGATACAGGGCGGTGAGGCTGGAAGGCTTATCCTTCTGGCTCTCTGCTCAGGCTCATCTTCAGGCAGCTCCCTTGGAAACATCATTTTCCATGGCAGAAGTAGAATTTTAGCTCTTTTCAGTAGGTCCGTGGAGAGATGCAAGGAACTGCAGCAGCACATGCAGAGGACACTCTGCACATTGCAGCTGCGCTTAACCCCAGCAGCGTCTGTCCTGTCAGGTGTTTCTGTCCGGACCCTCATCTGTTTGCACTCTGTCTGCACTGGGAGTGCAGCAGGACCCTCGTGTCTGTGACAACCCCTGCAGGGGGCCTCTCTTTGGAAGAGTCAGCTGGGTCTGTTGGTTACACACCCGTTGATGCTGAATGCCCCCTTTCCGCTAAATGCTAATGTTGTGCTGTTTTCTCACCCTCCTGTTTTTTTCCCCTCCTCTTCAGCTGCTGTTGATTATTTGGCCAAGAACGTGAGTCTGTCTACACAGCGTAGGATGAAGCTGGGAGAACATTCAGCCGTACTGGGCCTCCTACCAGTAGAGACAGGCCAAGCTTACTGAAGAGTCCGACTGTGCCAACAACCCACTCCAGCAACTTGGTACCACTGGAGAAAACACCACCAGCCTTCCAGGGATCTACCTGCACCTGGACCCTACTCCTTCCCAATTCCCTTCCACCTCGCACCAACTTGAGCTGTGAAGGAGACGGGAAAGACGGGGAGGGCTCTCCAAGTATCCAGCTCCTCCTAGAGCACTCTTCTCAGAGGCAAGCCTGGCCTCTGTGACCTGACTCCTCCTGTGGCCAGAGACAACGGGTCGGGTACATTTATTAACGCCCTCCCTCTAACCTCCCTGGCCATGGCATTTTGCCCACACTTAAGGACTTTCCATTGATCTAGGTAGTTGGCATAGTCAAAGCCAAATTGATCCTTTTNAGAAATGTTTCATTTTGTTTCCTTTTCTTTCCATTGCTGTAAATTTGGTGAATGTTGTATAGGAAGGAATAACCAAGCTGATCATTAAGGGTGATATAGTTCGGGACCACAGAAGACCTATGGACCAAATATAAGAACTTGTTCAAAGAGAAAACAAAACACAAAGACAAACAAAACCAGAAAAGCGTATATTAAAGTGACAGCAAATTTTCCCCACCCCACTCTACCCTTCCGTTCTCACTGATGGCTTCCCAAAGCAGGGCCGAAGCAGGCCAGATTGCTGCTAAGCAGGGGCAGGATGTAAGTCCGCCCAGCCTGGGACCTTTGGAAAGCGTCAATGTAAATTGCTGCATGAAGACTGGAGATTATGGGCACAGGGACGAGCAACGTTTACTTTTCCTCTTAGGGACCAATTTAGACCTGATTATCACTGAAAGGACGCGGGCATCAGATAGCAGCAGGAGATGCAATAGCGAACGCTGGCCTTGCGCGCACAGAGGAAGGGCATCAGATACACCTGATCGCGTCAGAGCTTCTGCCCATCCAGCCGAGAAGGGCGGGGACTGTCAGTGGCCCTTCTTTCACTCAGCGGGATTGAAGCTGGCCATGAGAGCAAAGACAAGAGAGGGAAGAGTCAGAGGTGTTCATTAGCCGCCTGCTTGAAGAGGTCAGTATGCAAAGCCAGGTTCTTCTACAAGTAGAGGGCCGCCTGAGAAAAAATGGGGCTTGTTTCTGAGGTGCTTTCTCACAGCTGCCTCTCACTGAGGATGGATGTGGCCGTGGAGTCAGAGGGGAGATGACCTGAAGAGTCTTTCTAACAGCACCTAGGAAGGAAAGGTGCTCTCGGCTGCAACGTTGCACCTATTTGTACTGCAGGAAAAGATGTACCTTAGCAAAAGCATTCTTTAGCTGCCAGGAGAAATGCTTGCCCCTGTCCATCCTCCTGGCTCTTCCCTCACCCCTCTCATTTTGTGTACTGTTCTGTACAACTCAGCCTCTCAATTTCTGCTCTCTGCTTTTCATTTTGGTGGTAGAGCCCCTCTCTCTCTCTAAGCCAGATCTTGTTCTCTGGATTGCTTACCTCACTTTTCCATAGCAGCCAGCGCGCTCACTTTTGTATCGGCTCACGATTCTGCTCATCGCACTGCTCAGATAAAAGCAGCTGACAAGAAGAGGTTATTGCTAAGTCATGACCCACATGGGTTTTTAAATAGTTTCCCTTTTGCCTGTGGTGATGATCCTTGATGATTCTTAAGCAGATGTCTAATACAGACCCTTTTCCCGTCACCTTCCTGTGTTGAGAAGGCTCACTTCAAGAACGCGCTGAAACTTGACCTGGAGAGGGCAAGGAAAGCTGCCCCGGAGATAACCACCCTGATGCAGAGTCTGTGCCAGCCGGTGGGCCAAGTCCAATGGCAGCAGGCGCTACTTAAAGTCATCTACAGGCTGTTAGGCTTTAGAATACACTTACTATTTTACACGTCTGCTTTAGGATAATGAATGTCTGCTTTCGTCCACTGGCAATAACAAGGGACCACATGGTCAGGTGAGTTCTGGTCTAGCACGTGTTCCTAGGTTGTTAAAGGAGACACTTCTCTTGTGCTCTCTTCTGTTGCTGCTGCTGCTTCTGTTCTTCTCAAATAATCTGATCTTGGTTTTGCAGCTGAAACAACATTTTCCTGGGGAACTATCCCCTGCCTTGCCCCAGCATCATTTATCATGAACCGCCAAGCTGCTTTCTCTTGAGCCATGTGGACAAGTACCTGTTCGGACAGCAGAGTTTTGCTTCCTATATTGCTCGGCATCCGATCAGAGCCACATATGGCTTTCATCAGCTTTGCTTTACAGCTCTGACAGAGCCTGCTCTACATTCCTAAAAGCATATTAATACGCTAGTGTGGCCACGCTGCCTCTCACACACTCCCGTACAGGTTTCTGTGCGGGGTGACATCTGCGTCCAGAGGCTGTGTTGCTGTCGTT
Organism: Aramus guarauna; assembly: GCA_013400195.1. Taxonomy (NCBI): domain Eukaryota; kingdom Metazoa; phylum Chordata; class Aves; order Gruiformes; family Aramidae; genus Aramus; species Aramus guarauna. The sequence goes on along the minus strand of VXBL01006170.1, from coordinate 357,678 downwards.
TATGCTCCAGGGATCCCAATTCAGCCTCTGCTTGTCCGGCTGTATCACACAGAAAGCTTCCCTCTAGTTAGGAAAGACTTTTCTTGGATCACAAAAGCTTTTGAAGCACTTGAAGCTTGCATTCTTCGCATCCTTTCTCAGGGCGATATCTAGCACCTACAGCTGGATGGATAGGTGAGGCCGAAGGTACCAATTTCCTTGAGGTGACTGAAGAGCCGAAAGGCCTTGGACCGGTTGCATTATCTGAAGCACTCTCCCTGCTTTGCACCACTTTGAGATCTCGGAAAGCAACAGAAGATGCGGGTTTATGTTGTTTATGTTCTAGAGCTGATCTAAGGAAGAAATCCCTTTTGAATTCCAGTCCTGGCATAAATGTCATTCCCAACACCAGTAACCTTCAGCCACACCTGAACTGGGGGACTGAGGGTGAGAGCAAAGGTGTCTCTGCGACAGACACCGGCATAGGGATTAATGACCAAAGCACCTCTTTGAATTTGCTCCTGTGCCTCAGTATCATTCTGAGCCGCTTGCTAAAACAACAGAGCACATGATTTTCTCAATCGTATTTAAGAGGCCAAACGCCAATAATCACCCAGTCCGGGAGCACCTTCAAATCTCCATCCGCCTTTGCCCCTGCAAGATGGAGTTTGTAGACGGTGACTGTTGGCCCCATATCTGCCCCAGACATTTGCAATCCCTTCTTCTTTATACTGAAATTTCTGACCAAATGCATTCCTAGATGCCTGCTAAACTAGAAGGAAAGTTTCAGTTTGTCATGAGAATTGCTTGTCCGCTGCTCCTGCTCGCAAAAACCCGTCGGCTCTCTTCTCCCCGCCGTGATCTATTCTCCTGTGCGTGCATCCCTGTCTCCCAAGCATCCCCCAACAGCGGACAGTTGGTCCTCACCGCGAGCGTGTTGTCGAGGAGGACTGAGCTCAGCGCAGAGTGCAGGACCCCAAAAGTAAAAAAAAAAAAAAATATTAAAAAGAGGGAGCGCTGTAGAAACCTATTTGCCAATTATCTTCGCCAGAAAGTCCGTCAACACCCGGGCACTGCTGTAAATAGAGTTCTTAGAGGAATATGAAAAACACCCCATGCTAGCGCAAATAGCTATTCTCTGACCTTTCCCTCGTGGTCGCACTTTGTACATTAGTTGGAAATTTGGTCATGTGCTGTATGTTTATAGAAAGTTGACATTTTTTATACTAAAACCACAGTGAGTGCCGTGCTAGTTTAAAAAAAAAAAAAAAGGGGGGGGGGGGGGGGGGTGAACTGTAGAAATTTGCCTATCGTGTGTTTTCAAAATACATTCCAGAATTTTTGGG
>VXBL01006170.1:337042-356343 GCA_013400195.1 Aramus guarauna | reverse complement strand
TTTTCAAAATACCTTCCAGAATTTTTGGGGGGGGGTTGGGTTTGTTTTGGGGTTTTTTTTTTTTTTTTCGTTTCTTTGTTTTGTTTTAAGGTACGTTCATGTATGAAAGTCAAAGTATTTTTTGTTTGGTTTTGTTTTATGGATTGCCAACCTCGGTTCTGCTGAAAAGAGACAAACTCAGGGGGTGGAGTGGGACGGGGAGTGGGGGGACAGAACGGAGGGAGGTGCCTTGAAGGCAAAACAAAACCGATCATGGAAGAGTAGCAATCGGCAGCAGACAAGCGTTGGACAGCAGGACCCTGAAGAACACGCGGTCGCAGTCGCTCGAAGCAGGGACTGAGCAGATACTCAACTCCTGGTTGACTCGGAGGGTGCCTGGGAATCCAAAAATCCTTCCGCACCTCGTCCAAACAAACCACCAAGCGAAGGGACGCCCTCCACAGCCGTTCTCTCAGGTCGACATTTCTTCCATGCCTGCGGACGAGAACCGACACCCTTGGGGGAAAGGAGAAACGCCGAGTGGATTTCTTTTACCTCCCCACGCCCCTCCCGCGCCCCGGCCTTCGCCTCTCAGCGCCGTCCTGAGACCACAAAACGGCCATTTCCTCACTGTGTCCAGTAACTCAGCAGACTGGCTCCTGTCGCTCAGAGACTTTGTGTATTTAATGCTTCTAACCCGTCACCCCTAACACCTCCATATACCCACCCGGGGAATATCTACATAGCACTATAGGACATTCCTTATTCCTAGTAACTGCGGATATGTTGCTTCTGTGTTTGACTCATAGCCATTTTGCTCCATGTGTATGCCTGCGTGTGAGTATGTGTGCGTGCGCGTGAGTGCCTGCGTGCGTGTGTATATATATAATCGCACCATAATTTATTCAGCTATATGGAGTAGTATAGTAGAAAGAGAAACTGGTATTTGCTTTAACTACCTGCTGCCTGTAGGTGTCTCTCTGTAACTCAGGCATAACTGTTATACATTAAAAAAAAAAAGGATTAAAAGTGGTTTTGAGTGGCTTGTTTGCTTAACTCGCTCTGCAGCGTGCCAAGCACAAGGGGAGAAGCTGGTAAATCGAAAATATTCACACATACACACACACACAAACTACAGATGTTTTTGCTAAAAAGCAAAATCGTGTGCTTCATTCGCTAATGAAAATGTGGAAAAGCTACGTAAATAAATAAAACATTTAATTTCACTGTGACTTTTCGCAAGGGAAGAACAATTACCTGGCCTGTTCTGAATACAACCGTTTCTTTATGCATTCATTTTCGGCAGGGTATCGCACGGGCAGAGGAAGGCAGGCTGCGCGGGCCAGGCTGGGACCGGGCTGCCGTGCTAACTCCGAGCTCGGCGGGCACCTGGCTTTCGTTAAAGGCCAAAGCGCTGCACCAACAAGCGGAAAAATATTTGGAAACTCTACGGAGGAATACATGGCTCGGGGCTTCGGCAATCGGTAATAAAGTGTTTTGCCTTTAAACAAAGCACTGAATTCAAAAGCCGGTCCCATCTGAAGACGTTTTGGCTCTCTGTAAAATAAGTTGATCTCCATCCAAGTTGTGGTGGATGAACATCCGCTCGCAGAAACTAGCCTCATTAATTGCTGGGGTTCCCCCCCGCCCCGGTTGCCTTTCAGCAGAGGGATCGGCTAACTGGCTTCCCAACCCCAGATGGGATCGCTGTCAGATAATAAAACATAGCGACTGTGCGAGGAGATGCTGCTCACCCGTTTGGCTTTTGTGGGCAAAACAGGCAGCGATCCGCTGGCCGGGAGTCGCCCACCAGCATGAGGAGGCTCGCCGGAGGAACAGGGGCTTTAGCATTTGCAAACTTGGCTTGTGCCGGTGTTCCTCGCCTTGCACCAGGGTTCCTCGCCTCGCACCAGGGTTCCTCGCCTCGCGTGCACACTGCTGGGCGTGCTCCTTCCTTGGTCCTGTGGCTTTGGAGCAATGCAGAGCCAGTGCCCGGAGCCCGGGGTTTGGGCAGAGACCGTTGCTGGAAGTCGTGTGCTAAAAAGCCTCTTCCAGTCCCAGAAAAGCAGGGTCTGACTCCGCTCCACGCCTGCTCCCGCTGCCTGGGTAATTCGCGTTCAGGGGGGAAGAATGGGGGACACGGGAGCCGAGGGCTGGCCACCCCAGCGGATGGGTTTGCAGTGGGCTGGGGGGCTGCGGGGTGCCCGGCCCGGGGGCTGCCCAGGTCGAAGCTTCGGTGGGCTCTGAGGGCTTGGTGGGAACCCCTGGAAAATATTACAGGTCTGCAAATGGGGAAGAGGCTGGAAACAACTGCTCCTGCATGATGCCAAGGGCACCGTGCTGTCAGAAATCCCCTTTTTTGGTGGCAATTATGAAAGGGAGAGGCTCGCCTTTGTGTAAGAACCAGAACCGACTTCAGCCGTGAGAGCAGGACCGTTAGCCCCAGCTTCCTAGCTGCATCCTAGGGGAATTAGATTTGGCATCCGCAAATTTTTACCCACACCAAACGCCCTCTTCCCACCTCAGAGCCGCACTCCTCGCTAGCGCCACGTGATTCTTACCCCGCAGCCGGCGTGTTTCGGCGGGGGCTGAGCCGGCCATGCTGCGCCTTCGCACGTGGAGGGGTTTGCAGAGGAAAGGACCGTCGTTTTCCAGGAGCCCTGAAACAAGACAACATTATTTCTACCTACGTCCCTGTTTTTAAATCTGCTGCTGCTGAAAAGTAGCAGCTTTGTGCTTCCTCGCCAGCCCTCCCAGAAATGACTTTGCTCCGGCAATGGTCACGTTCAGGCTCCGTTGCTGCCAGCCCTGCGGTTGCAAACGTTTCAACACTGCCCTCAACCGTTCCCTGAGCTCCTCGTCCTCTCTCCTAACGACCCGAACCTTATCTGAGAGGCGCAGGATACTTCCCAGGCCTTGCCAGAGTCGATCCGTTGCCCTCTGAAAGACATCAAGGGCGCAAGCTAGCTCACAAGGGAGCTGCTCAGGCCGATACAGCTCCCGCTACAAGTATCACCGGTCAATTATGGCTCTAAGCTGTCGTCAGCTTTAATCTGCTGATAAGCCGGCGATAAATCAAATCCCAGTCAATTTGACACCAGCTGCTAACTTTTGCAGAGGCGTTGCACGCGGCGGGCTGGGGACGGGGCGCTGACCCCGGCCGGTCGCTGCATCGTGTCCGCGTCGGTCCCGTGTCGTCGGCCGTGCCTCGCGGTGCTGCACGTAACCGCTCGCTTTGCACCAGAGAGGTTGTTCCTCTGCCCTGCTGGGGTCTTATTCTGCTCACCCTTCCTGCTCCGCTTTGAATTTCGGGGTTTATCTTTTTATTCGCGTTGTGCACGTACCGTCTCCGGCTTCCAGCAAACCCCTCCGCAGCCCTCTGCGACCCGAGCCATCGCCGTGCGCTTACCGCAGCCCCCCCGGCCCCCCCTGCACATTCCCCTGGAGCTGGGAAAACCCAGGGCAGGGCGAATGCGAGCGAGCGGAGACACGGAGCACGGCTAGACGTATCTGTATCCACACACACGCCTCAACGCTACGTGGTTTTGGAGGGCAGAAGCTCTTGGCAGGGTAACTAGCGCTTTTGAATGGCTTAAAAAAAAAAAAAAAGTTGACTGTGTTGATGTTATTTTCCTGGACATCCTCACAAATATTTTTTTTTGAGGAATATGAAAAAAAAAAAAAAAAGATTTTAAATACTGAGGTTGTTTCCAGTTCTCTGTTTCATTTTAAAAGACCTGCGAGAAATAAGAACAACCTGGAAGGGAAGAAAAGCACTTTTGCCTTTCTAACCTGAGATCTAAACCCCTTTTTTAGCTAAAACTAAAGAAATTTAAATTTTTCTTCCTTTTTCTTTATTAAAAGCTGAGTAATTGAAATAATTTGGAAAAGGTCCTTATTATAAAAACAAAATATTTCGGGAAAAGTTGTTTAATTAGAGAAAAGGGAGGCAGAAAGCCCAGCCCTGCAAGGTGTGAACACTACGAGACGTTTTTGGGGGGGTTAGTGTTCTATCTCGTATTCTTTTTTTATATTTATGCTGAAAATATGATCTGCAAGTATGATCCAGGGACGGCAAAAGTGTGCAGGTGATGCCTCACTTAGGGAAGCCCCCCTTGGGAGATGAGCCCAGCACCTTGCCCTCCATCGCACTCTCCAAGCGCCAGCCCCTCCTCTTCAAAGCCACGGCACCCAGACTTTTCCAACTCGCTCGTGATTTCTGCTCGGCCCCAAACGGCAGCAGTTGCTCGAATTTTCGGGCAGCGCAGAGCACTCATCCTGTGCGTGCTGGGTCCTACGTACAGCAGGAACCCAATGGAAAATATCAGCCTTGAACCCTCTGGTTCAAACGCGGCCGTAAGTCCCCACCGAAATGACCTCAGATGTCTCACCTATAGCAGGTACGACCTGCTGGCTAGCAAGGCAGAGGGGACGCCCAGCTTTTTGGGGAGGACAGTTCTTGCTTCTTGCCGGCTCTTTTCACGAGCATCATCACTTTTCCTGCTGCCCTACAGCATCCCCTTGGGCGCAGGGTCCCCCTTGTATTTCAGCTACAGGTATTTTAGCTGTTTACACCTGCTAAATCTCTGTGATGAGCCGGGGAGATAACGAAGGGGGCTGCGACAGGCACGATTGCCGAAATGCTGACGCCCACGCGTGCACGCAAAGCCTGCCTAACCCAAGGCATCCCTGCGTGAGCTGTCCTGCTGCCGGCATTTCCGTACCTCCCTTTCCGAGAATTAATCCTCAGGGGGTGTTTGCCTGGCTCGGAGGTCAGACCCATCTCATGGCCCGTGTTCAGATCCGTTGTTGCTTTTCTCGGTGGTTGTAGCTACTGTCGGGCAGCGACTGTGCCGGCGGATTTGGCTCAGCAGCTTTTAGCTTTGCAGCGTTTCATGAGCAATTTCTTTTCAGAATAGGTGTAGAGAAGTTTATTATAATAGGCTGTGGACCTGCATAAAATCAGGCTATTCTGAGCAGGGAGAGGTGTATGAAAGGGAATTAAATGACTGAAAAAGGATTTCCTTGTGAGGCCGATTTCTTTCTTTTTTAAGGATTAATATAATTAATATCCTGTCCCAGGCAGGCCACGTTCTCACCTGGTGCAAACCAGCCCAGAATTTTAACTGGGTTTGCTGCTTTACAGTAGCCAGCGAGCTCATCCTGCATTCCGGTAACATTCCTCTAAGTTCATCCCTTAATGCTGTGCATCCTTGGCACAGTATTTCCAGTATTTCTACTCCAAGCTTTTTGGTTTTGGAGTTTTCCCAGCTTAGCGGGGTGCTGGGCGCTCTCGGGCTGAGGCAGAAGTGGGAGGTGAGGAAGCTGAGGTGCAGGCGCATCCGTCTCCGCCTTCCCGGGAAAGGGCAGAGGGCTGGGCGGGGAGAAGGGTCGCTCTCCGTGGGGGGCTGCGTGGGTGCACCGGAGCCCAGCTCAGGCTGCCCGGAGGGGCGGCTGCGATTCCCTCGATCCAAATTCCCTCTTCCAAAACAGCAAAGGAGCTTGAATATGTGGCGAGCAGGGCAGAAGACAGGAGATTAGGAGATGTGGCCTTTAACCGGTGCTCCGGAGGATCTTGGGCACCGCGATTAACTTCTCAGGCTTTATTTCACTCTAGGCATCCCTAAATCGCACCGGGGATCAAAGCAGATGCCAGGAGAGGCGAGGCTGCAATTCACCCTCGGATAGGCAGTATCGCGATGTAAAACATCGGGGCTTTCTCAAAACCGCGGGCTGGAAGCAAAGTGACCTTCTCCCCTCCCGTCCACCACGGTCCCAAATCTCCGAACCACCAAAGTGCCTTTAATCTCTCTCCTAGGTCAGCGCGAGGGTCTCTCTGCCCGCGCCTGCCCGCGCCGTCCTTCGGGGCTGAGTTTTATTTCCATCAGCTGCCGCACAAAACCTCACCCCTCATCCCATTGCCTTCCTCCCCTCGTCCTTCCTCTTCTCGCGTCCCTTATTCCCCAGCAATATGCAACCTCGAGGTGGCTGGCTGAGAAATAAATAAATAAGCAGGAATCCTGAACGCTTTCTGCACGGCCCTCGCCCTATTCTACACAGAATTGTCTTTTGTATATACCCAGGCTAATTATTATTAATAGTAGATATGGGTTTATTTCAACCGGGGGGGGAAAAAAAAAAAAAAAAAGGACTACGGGGGGAAGGGGAGGGAGGATGAGAATGGGAGGGAAGAGGGGAAAAATGAGAAAAAGAGAGAGAAGAAACCCACAAGAAACTGTTCGCATTTCCCGAGACATCGACAAAGCTTTTATGAATATAACTGGATTTGTAACAAGCATTGCAGCTGCATATAAGGCATTCAGACATGGAGACAATTTTACTAGATAATAGACTATCACGCAGGATACAATTTAAATTAAAAAATGCAATTTTCACCTTGAAATGAACAAATGATTACAATTTCTATACAAATTAAGGCATTCAGGCTCTCTTTCAGTAGTGGCATCAGTCCATGAAATATGACATAATTACCATGAAATACATTTTCAAATATTTTGATTTTTGTCCGCCGCTTTTAAAAAACATAGCCCCAGCTTCTGTGTGCATGTGCGTGCGTGCGTGTGTGTGTATGTGCGTGGGGGGGGGGGGGGGGGCAGCTCGCATTTTCCCACCTTCTGGGGAAAAACACATTAAAAAGAAAAGAAAAACTACCCAAAGATTAAGCTTCCCCCCTCTCCCTCCTTCTCACTCCCCCTCCTCTTGACTTGCGAGATAAAATTGAAAAAAAAATCAGACAGAAAGAAAAGGAACGCAAGCGAAAGGCTCTAAAGCCTCCAGATTTATCTAAATTACTACGCTTATCTGCAAAAATCACATCTGCTGGTTATCTACTAGCTCCGCAGATCTCCTGGCCCCCCTCCCCTTTCTCCCTTAAAATGATGGGTTTTATTCCTCTCTTTTATTTTTTAATTATTTTTCCATTATGTTCTCTTTTTATAGCTGGCGATACAAGGCGAATCAGAGAAATTGTGACCCGCGCGCTTGCCCGTGGAGGGGGAGGGAGAAGCGGAGCGATAACCAGGGGGAAGTTTGCAGAGTCGGTGGACTTTGGTGGGAAGAAGAGGGGGGGCGAGAGCCGCCCCGAGATCTGCCCGGTGCCGAGGAGCCTTTGCAAAGGAGCGGTGCCAAACGCTCGGCCGGTTTCCTTCCACCAGCTTTACCCACGCCGAATACTTTTTCTGCGCCGAGGCGATGCCGCGATTTCTTTCTTTTTTTTTGTTTGGTTTTTTTTTCCCCCTCCCTTATTCAAGAAAATTCCTTGCGGGGACCAGAACAGGAGCTGGGCACCCAGCTCTGAAACCTAAGGACAATTATTTTGGGTAAAATTTCATACTCAAGTAGCTAAAGGTAGGGTACCTCTATCGAGGTTTCACCAAACCATCCTGATTTCTAGCTGGGGGGCTTGTAGCATCCCACCTCGACACCCACTGATGGGGCGGGTGTCGGGCTGGGACTGGTCTCTGCCCCCTTGTCCTCCTGCCTAATTTGCACTCGTATTTAACGTATACACAAATTAAAGGCCATTAGTGGCTCGGGACAATGAACTGTGCCTGGAAATTAGTGATGCTATCCGGTAGATCTGTATCAAACTGGTCCTTTTTTAATTCCTCTCAAAATGGCTCACAGGAATATTTTACCAGGTGGGCGCGTGCTGTAGCGGAGAGCGCGGCCGAATATCCTCAGACGGTAAATGCAGGATACGGTCCTGTGCGCTCCGCAGCTGCGAAGGGACGCAGAGCCCTTTAGAAATGCCTTTGCGTGGCCACACGCGTGCTGTTCAGCCGCAGCCGCTGAGCCCGGAGGTTCGGCACCGCTCTTCCCTACCCCGGGAGGAGCNGGGGGGGGTCCTGCTCGCTTTGCTCGTGGCCTGAATCGAAACCGTGGCTGGGTGTAAAACCATTTGCGTGGAGACTCGGTGGGATAATGCGGGATAGCGGCCCCTGAGATCAGCACAACAGCATGTCGGGAAGGGGGCAAAAATGAATCTCCTTTCAACTGGGTGATTTAGATGAGCTCGGGGCAAAAAGCTCTTGCGGATGGCAGAGGTGAGCATCCCCCGTCCCGTCCCACTGCGGGGGCTTGGGCAGTCTGAGCCCCCACAGCTCGTTCATGATCTAACTGGAATATTTAGCCAAATTTTGGAAGGCTTGTAAGTTGTCCACGAGGAAATTAGGGTGGTTTGGGTGCTCGTGAAGAAGGAGGAGCTGAGGCTTGTTCGGTGTGACCACAAAATCCGGTTACCTGTGGCAGGAGCAACCGGGCAGAGGGCGTTAGGATGGGCCAGGAAATTATCCACCCCCCAAGCTTTTTTAATTTTGTTAACATATTCTTCTAAATTTTCCCATCTTCCTCTAGAAAATCTAGAACTCTGTATATTTAATAGCAAACATTTAGCTGAGTTTAGAAAAAACCCATGAGCAGAAAAGCTCTGAGTGTTGTTAATGTAACCAGCAATTTCAGCTGAGAAACGATCATGAATTTGGTGAGGAAAAGCGTTTTAGCAGAGGACGGACCTGCTTGTCCGACACTCCAGCAGCAGAACGGGGTGCACCAAGTGCTCTGGGGGCATCAGCTGCATCCGTGGGGCCAGGGGCATGGACCAGGCTTGTCGTCCTGCTGGGACTGAGGATCAGGCTGCGGCCACAGCTGAACCGAGTTTGTAGGGGCTCAGCTCAGCCCCAGGCACCGGACTGAGCCGGATCTAGCTCTGGCAATCTCCACCGCATGGCAGCCACGACATCCGCTTCCCCAGTCACCTGAAATATGAAGAGGGAGGTTCTGATCTCTTAGTAGCTGCTCGGGTCAAAACAAAACACCGAATACCCTGAGTTCAGTGAAGCTGCTCTGGGGTTAGAGCCGTCCTAAAGAACCTGCCCCGGTTTTGCCAAGCCCAGTGTCTGTGGAGACGCTGCAGGGTGGCAGAGAGGGGCTGTGCCCACAAAGGAACGAAATTTTATTTCCCTTAAATGAGCTCAAGAGACACCTCGCTTTTTCTTCACTCCTCCCCATCTCCTCCAGACGGAGAGGGCAGGAGGGGGCTGGCAGGGGGAAGAGAAGAGAGCAGGGCGGTGGGCTGATTAGGATGGAGTTTGTTCTTTTAATTAAGGCTGAGACAAAGGGGTCTTTCCAGTCCTGGGCTCAAACTTCAAATCTATACTAAGACGAAAACTTCACATCGGTGTTTTCGCTTGCCTTCTAACCCCAAAAAAGCCCCCACGTGTCTCTGTCGGTAGAGGTGCAGTCCCAGGAAGCCAGCGGGCACCTTGTGATCAGGATGCGGGCAAAGCAGGTCCGCATCCAGCTCCAGATGTTGGAAGGGAGCAGTTAGTCATTACCGGTCCCCAAAACCGCCGCCAGCCAGCCAGATTTTCCCACACCCAACGTACATCTCAGCCCGACCTTGTGACGGAGAGGTGACACCTCTGCAGAGCTCAGCTCCGCGACTTCCCAAACTTTGCAAGAGCATTGGCACCCCTGGAAGAGGTCCAGCCTAGCCCTGCCGAGCCCCTGCGGTCTGGTAACACCGGGAAGCGATGGGCTTCGGTTCATTATTCGGGTGAAGCCCCCGGTTGGTAGTGGTTTGTTCTGCAGGACCGTGCCTAGCCTGGGAACCATCTGATGCTGTCTAGAGCCGTGTTCTTCCCAAACCTTCCATTGGAAGGGGTCGCTTAACCTCACCGGTGGCTTCAACTCGCTCCTGCTGTAGAGCCGCCGGACATCGGAACGTCTGGGGTCTTCCCAGCATCCCATTGCTAGCTGGGAGTCTACCCCCACTGCAGATGGTGCCTTGGGAGGGAACCAGCTTTGAAGGACCGCTCTCGGGCTCCGGTGGTCAGGGAGGGATGGCAGGAGGGAGGGGTTCGCTGCGGGTGAGCCCTTGGCCGGGTCTGGCCTCGGCTGGGTTTTGCTGGGCGCTCGAGGAGGTTTGGGCTTAATTTCTTCTCCAGCCGCGCTCAACAGGCACTTTCGGCTGGGCTGGGGAATCCTCCTTCCCTCGCAGCCACCGCTCCCTGCAGCAGGGCTTCGCAGCCGCGGCCCTGGGGGGCGGTTGCAGAGAGCCAAAAGCGTGAGAGTTTTGGTATTATTATTATTATTACTATTATTATTATTATTATTATTCAAATTGCAAAGCAATTAATTGTAATTAAGAAAGATAAAACTTCAGAAGGGGAAACGCAGCAGTTACGCTGGCAGCAGTTCCTCGCCTGCAGAACAAGGGTGTTAACGCAGCCGTAATTCCCGGCTGCAAGTTTTTAACCTCAGGAAATACCCAACCACCTGCCATCCTGGGCATCGGCTCCATCCTCCCAGGGCAAGAAAGGGGGATTTTTTATTATTTTTTTTTTTTTTAACCAAAAGCATGAAGCACCCAAGCTAGCCCCATCCATCACGCGGTACGGGAAGGGGAACCCACCGTTGCCCCAAACAGGCAAACTTTTGGCTGAACTCAAGCGCATCCCTTCCTCCGCGTTAAAACAAAGGATGCTCGTCTCCGGGAAGCCCACCAGGGAATGGAGCAAGCTCCGAGGCATCCCCAAGCAAATCCTCACCTCCGAACCTAGAGTCTTACTTAGGTTTTTTGGTGTTTTTTTTTTTTTTTAGAAAACCTCCCTGTGCCTTTAAGGCTGGCCCCAGCTGGGTTTGCTGCCCTGCTGAAGAGGATGCGAAATTAAGTTATGTGAGGCTCCTGCCGCTGAACCAGATGCGACTAAACCCAACCTCTTTATGTATTCATGAGCTGTGTGGAAGAGAAATAAAAGGATTCATTACCACGCAAACTGTTACTAATGACATGTACCTGGTGCCGAGCACCTCTGGAAATCTAATGCGACACACTGGAGGAGAAAATGTATTCGCTTTTCAGAGGCCGGCGCTGAATGGAAAATTTCCCCTCCTTGGCCCTTCCTCATTCTGCATTCACTAAAAGCAACATTTACAATTCTTCTGCCATTATGTCCTACCAGGGCCTCTGCGCTTTTTGTCACGACCTTGATATTAGCTGAAAATTGGAAATTCGCTGGCATAGCGGAGGTGGGGAGGGGTGGGAATCAACTTGCTCTGCCTCCCAGTTTGCCATGCACTGAAGAAAGAAAGAAAGAAAGAAAGAAAGAAAGAAAGAAAGAAAGAAAGAAAGAAAGAAAGAAAGAAAGAAAGAAAGAAAGAAAGAAAGAAAGAAAAAAAGAAAGAAAGAAAGAAAGAAAGAAGGAAAGAAAGAAAGAAAGAGAGAAAGAAAGAAGAAAAAGAATAAAAAAAAGCAACGCTTAACTCTTTTTAACTAGCCAGCAGGAGAAGGGATGGGAGGCGGAGGGATGAACGTGGGCGGATACAGCTCAGCATCATTTCACAGCCCTGGGTGGACGTTGTGTCTGCACGGGCTCTTCTGCTGTCGGACAAGGTGTTAGGAAAGAAACTACTTTATCTTATCTCACCCCCAAAATCCCTTCCCGAGCCTCCAGGCAAAGAAGCCGGTTTCTGGGAAGCCTGTTTGGCTGTGACGTGTGTTTGCCAGCAGCTGAGCTCTGCGCCGTCCTTTCTCTAGCCGCGTCGCTTATAGAAAACTCTTCGCCCCTTCACGCTCCTCTGCCGTACACCCAGCGTGGGGTACACCTACCCCGAGGTAATGCCAGATCCCGAACGGGAAGGAGAAGGGGCTCGGGGGGTTCCGCTCTCCCATCCCTTGACACTGGAGCATCTCCAGGGGCTTCAGTCAGGTCGTTCCCAAGAGCTCCCGTAATTTTCATCCTAACTAACTGAGACATATTGCTTGAGGAGGGAGCGAGGAGGGACAGGGTGGTGGGGAGAAGCTGCACAGGAGCCCATGGATGGGGTGTGTAGGGAGGGGCCCTGACGCTGGCGGGCGAGCGAAACCACCTGCCTTGTCGCCAAATTGCAGCCACTGATTTTTAATGGGCATCTCGGTCAAACGCAATCTATCGGCACCGGCTGTGACCCCTCGGAAACCGGAGTCGGTCTGGAGCTGGCAGAGCCGTGCTGGTTTGGAGGCCGACCGGATCCCAGCCTTGAGGCTTTCTGTGCCTGGAGCCGGGCACCGGCACGGCGGGAAGGGGCCGCACGCCTGCCGGCATCCCTTTGCTGGGCACTGGTGACTTTCCGATGGCTGCGGCTCCTCTAACAGGAAGGAGACACTTTCTTTCTGTGTTGGCTTTTTAGGAAAATGTTTTGGAAGGAGATCGCCTTTCCCTTTTGCCCCTTCGTCCCTCTCTTCTCCCCATTTCTGGCTCTCTGTGCCTCCCTCCTCCCTTTTCTCCTTTCTAAATCCCTGTCCCTGCCTTATTCCCTCCCTGCCTCTCCCTCACCAGCCCCGTCACTTGTCAAGTTGCTTCTTATCCACTTCATTAGCCCCCGTTCCCTTGTTTACCGAGGGGCGTTCGTATTAGTTGGAGAGCTTTCTAATTTAATCAAGGTTAGAGACGCAATTCCAGGTCTTGTTTGCCCAGCATGCTGGCCCTGCTCTCTGATTAATTCACAGGGCGTCAGATGTGCTGTTCTGCTTTGTTTGTCATTTTTCCCATCGCGTCCTGCTCCATCCTCCCTACACCAGGTGCACAGGGCTGGGAAAACACGCGGCTCGGGATGGAGAGACCAAGCTGCACCCAAATACATGGGGATGGGGCTGCTTGATGGCCTGATCTCTGCCTCCCTCGAGGTGAACGTGCCACAGTTATCGGAGTCACCCCGAGATGAAATTGGTGTAAAACAGGGCGATATGAGGCCCAAAGATCTCACAATTAGGAGTCAACTTGCCCGAATTAATGGTGTCTTCACAGGAGCTAAGCCCTCTCTTCATGTCCCTCCATGGCGGGGAGGTCAACCCAAAATGGGCGACTGGATGTTCTTAAATGTGAGCAACCAAGACTCAGCTGGGGAAAGCCACGGCTGACCTGAGCTGGTCACAGTCCTGCAAATGGGAGGCTGGGCTAGAAACCCCTGCCAGCCAAACCCTCTGAGAGGAACAGAAACGTTTGCTCTGATGCTCTTTGTAAGCCACGAACACAACCCTCTGGTCCTCTCTCCCCAAATCGGCAATTTCCCTTTTCTAACCCAACTTCTCTCCCTTGTCCGTGGGGACAAGCGCTGGCTGCAAGAGAAAGGGTCACCTCCATCACTGAGGACCTCTCCGGGAAACCATCCGCCCTCCCTGTGCCCGGTGGAAAGACTTCTCCTCTCCTCCTGATGGGCTTCAGGTCATCGGCTGCTGCTTCCACCTCTGCTGTAAATGCGATTAAATGCAACGGAGAGGAACGTCAACCTTCTCCAAACCACCTCTCCCAAGCCGAGCTCAGCCCACCAGCCTTCCCACCATCCTGCTGCCTTTTTCACACCTCCCCAGCAGGTAAGCTGTGGAGGGGAAGGGGGGATGAACTGGGCCAGCTGGGTTTTTCTGTGTGGAACACGCCAAAATTGCGAGCGGATTCCTTCTTTCTGGGGAGGTTCGATGGCATCCAGCCCCCCTCGGTCTTGTCCCCTTTCTGCTACCCCCAGCATCAGGCGGACAGAAGGAAGGTGAAGGGAGAAGCGAATAAATAAATGATTTGTGTCAGGGGTGGAAGAAGGGAGCTGGCGAGAGCGTCACCGCTCTGATCCCTGCAGCATTTCACAGCTGCTGAGAGCTGCCTCCTCCTGTCGCGGTGACGAGGCAGAACGGCAGCCACCGAGCAGGGACACCGCACCGCGGCCCTGCCCTGCCACCAGATGGGAGAGGGACGCATCCAGCCCAGCCCGGGTGCTTTGGAAGCGGTGGCGTGTTCCCTTTGGAGGAAAAGGTACAAGATCTCATTTCCCCTAAATCCTTGAAACTCATCGAACCGCGCCGGGCAGAGGAGAGAACAGAAACCAGCTTCGCTGCAACGTCTGGGAGCCTCTGGCATTCAGGGTTTTTTTTGGGGGGGGCCAAACTTTTGGTTTGAGTGATGGTTGGCACATGGAGACGGAGTCTGGTGCTGGGCTCTCCGAGGAGCTCAGACATCTTGACGTCTGGATTTCCTGGTCTAAAAGAACCTTCCCGCCCATTTCTATCCCCACCACTGAATTTATTGATCGTGTTGGGTCACAATTCGGGGATAACGGCTCTCAGCTGTGTCTGAACCTGAACCA
Source organism: Aramus guarauna (assembly GCA_013400195.1). Lineage (NCBI taxonomy): Eukaryota > Metazoa > Chordata > Aves > Gruiformes > Aramidae > Aramus > Aramus guarauna. The sequence goes on along the minus strand of VXBL01006170.1, from coordinate 342,228 downwards.
AAACCCGAGCCCCGCACGGTTGTCAATCCAACCTCGAGCCAAAGCCCTACGAGTGAGATTTTACATCTGTGTGTCTTTCCCATCGTTGAAACCCGATGAGTTGAGGGGGGTTGTGACAAATCGCTAATCCAAATCATCCGCTGCAGGGGATCGAGGTGCACGGTCCCTGCCGGACCCCGTTCGTTCAGACCTGGAGAGACCCCCAACCTCTCGAGCAGCCGTCTCCTACTGTAAAACATAAAAGGAGAAAATAGGACGAGGAAGAGGTACATTATTGTAGTAAAACTTGTGTTGTTACTCACTTTTCCTTCCCAAACTACTCGAGCAATATCCTCTGGCCAACTATCCGCACCGGTGGGATGCAGCCACCTTTCTTTCGATGCTGGGCAGGAATTAATGCCGTGCCCGCGTGACGAGGCTTTATTCCCATACGCTGGTTATTGACTGCATCTTGTGCTACAGCTTTCTGTAGTACAAAGTGGGTGTAAACTGTTACTACTCTGATTCGGTGGCATTTTGCACTGGGTCCTTTGTTTGCCAAGCAGCACTGAAGTATTATTTTGCACTTGGCATCGCCCGGAGGTGCTGAGAGATGTTTCAAAGGTGTCTCTGCTGCGCACGTCGCCCATTGGCGTGACCTATTTTTGCACACGAGCATCCGTTACCCGGGTGTGATGCCGAATATTTGCAAAACTGGGGAATCCACTCGGAAAACAGCAGCCCCGGCTGTCCCTCGACGCCCTGCTGGGGAAATAGGTGGCTTTGCCCCACGGTGTCATGCCTGAGCTATGGAAATCGCTGTTGTGATGTGCTGGGGGAGTTCCTCAGTGGTGAAACGGGGATGAGCTTACTGGAACAGCAATCCTGGGTGGCTGCAGGACTTAAGTTTGCGTCCATTTGCCCTTCCCTATTGTACTGGGAAGCTATGAAATCCCTTTGCACCTCGATTCCACATCCATAAAACAGGGATAAATAGTGATTTCGTCTGTCACGGGGGAACAGCACGCTACTACCTAAGACTGAGATGCATTGATAGAGTTAATTATTAATTGGGAGGTTCATAAATGTGGGCTCTTTGCCTGGGAGCTGCAACCCCGAGGAGGTATAGGAACGTATGCCCAGCACCAGTAATGCCCTCAGCAGCACCGTACGGGTACGGTCGCAGGGAAATGGAAGAAGAGAGTCTAATTTTTAAGGACTATCTTGGAATGGTTTGAATTACCGTCGCCAAAATAATGGCGTGGGGAAGGAACGGGTTAATATTTCTGGGGAAAAGAGGTGCGGGATGTACAGGGGCTGCTTGTAGGGTGTGGGCTGGGTGGCCTGATCTCACCCCTAACGAGGGAGGAAGAGTGCTTAATTTTTAAGCGAGGGCTGCGAAGGTTAGGGTGAGAAAAGGGGAGGGAAAAGGAAGGGGAGAAGGATGGAGGAGGGAGGGGGGGGGAGCGAGAGCGCTTGGCCACTCGAATTTCAGGGCTCTCAGGGAAAAGCGGAGCCCTGAACTATTTTCCCAGGCTGCGAGAAGGCGGCACAGCTGGCTTCCCCCCACCCCGGGACAGGAGGGAGAGTGAAGTGGTGCCAAAGTCTCGGCGTTCGTCATGAAACCGGGAGGTGGAGAGGTTACGGGCGGGCTCTCCCTGGCTGGAGCAGAAAGATGAGACTTTCCCCGCGCGCAGCTGCTCACCACATTGCCCGGCTCGGGGAAAAAAAAAAAAACAACCCAATGTCAAGAGTCTCTGACAAGTTATCGGCTGCGGTTAAAAGGAGCTGACAAGTGGGGGAGGCAGCCCGGCCAAGCAGACCGTAAATGCAGGTGTTACTGAGGAATTATCGCCTTCCCCACAGCCCGGGCAGTAGTAAATCAGCCCAGCTACCATGTCGTTTGGGGCCAAGGATGCTCGGAGCCAGCAGGGAGTTTTGGTCCAGGAATGGGCTTAGGGAGCGGACCCCAAGCTGCGTCGTTCGGCACGGATCGCGTCCTAGTCGGGATCCAGGGGCTCGATGGGCACCTACGTCCTCTGAGCACACCAGCCGCGAGAAAAGCCAGGCAGTTCCCGTTTTAGTAACCAAAGCATAAGGAAAAGACAGTGATTTCACCTCCTTCTTCCTTCTTTTCTCCTTCCGTATGCAGTTAGTCTCTGCCCCTCAACGGGGAACAAGAAATCCTCCTCCAAGAGCCATTTATCCACTCGATGATAAACCCCCCTCTTCAGCCCTGCGCGAGGTGGAGAGCAGGATGGGACCCCGAAGGTGTGGGCCGGGGCAGGGAGCAGCCGCTTGGCCACAGCTGACGACAGTTTGTTGTTGGCGCAGACCAAACCCCTCCGTTCTTGGCTCCTCTGGGTCACGGGTGGGTCAGTGTGGGGGTTTGAGCTGATCCCCTCCACCGTCTCTTCACCCCTCAGCTCCTCAAGCCACAAACTTGTGACTTTGCAAAAAGTCCCCGGTGTGTTTGGGCGCGCGACCGCGCAGTCCTGGAGTCAGCTTCTTGGAACCCAGGCCTGATTTAATCAGCCGGTTCCTATTTTTGATAGCGTGGAAACTGCTCCCAGCTCGTCTCCTTGGTGTGCGTTCCATTTCTTCCTTCGACAGATTTATTCATTCGTAATCCGCCGTTTGCCAGCGAGGTCTCGTTGCGAGGAGAGCGGCTGGCAGGCGCAGGGGATGCAACTGGAAGGGCGGGCAGGGCTGTGCCAAGACACCTCGGCACCCTCGGGCATCGCAGCTCGGGGAGCCCCGCGCCGAAGCGGGGACGGGTCCATGCAGAAAAGGTCCTCAGCACGGTTGGCGCAGCCCCTCGTCCCAGTTACCCCACCAAAAATTGGGTGTAGGTAATCACCGCGCTCCTTGAGCATATACGCATACCCCAGGCTCACCGTAGCTGCTCTGCGCTCTTGAACTCCGCGGCCGCCAGCGCCCGAGCGGAGGAGCCGGCGATTGCCCGTTGTGTGTCTCTGTCTCCAGGACGCAGAGATCCTGCGCCGTGCGGAGCGGGTGCCCAGCACCTCTGCGTGTGGCCGGCCCGGATTGTCCCCAGCAGCTTGTCCCCACCTCAGCCGCGTCCTCCCCTTGCCTGCATTCGTTCCCTGCGGGAGCTGTCGTTTCTCCAACGCTTATGACTGCTTCCAGCTTTGGAAATCTAATTTCCAATCGGCAATCCATCAGCCTGGCATGGCCGGGCTGTAAAAACAGCCCCCGGGCCTCCCGAATGCCCCTCGTCTCAATAGCAAGGCTCCTCTTCCCCCTGCGGGGAGGATGCTCGCCCGTCGGGGAGAGCCGCTTTGTTCCTGGGCAAGCGTAACCGAAGCCACCGGAGCAATTCCCGCAGAACAGCGTCGCACAGTGGGACGATGGCCGGGAACAAGCTCCCCAAGGCGAGGGGAAACAAAGGGATCGGGACACCGGGATGAACTTTCTGAAGCCAGAGCTGGGCTATCCGGCCAGAGCATATCGCTTTGATTTGAGCTTAATAGCAGCAGCATCGCTGATGGGAATTTCACAATTCCCGGGATCGAGGTTTACTCGCGTTGGTGCGTGGAGGAGGAACGCCTTGTGCCATATCTATCTTAACCGCAAGTCAGCGAACGCACGGGGAACGTTTTGGGCCCTGCAGTCGGGGCTCGGTGTCGCGGGAGTTGAGCGGAACGTGCAGACCTGCTCGTGTTTTATCCGCACGGCTGGTGTGAGCCGGTCTGGGGAGCGTGTAGCCGGGGGCTGTGAACAGCGCGGGAAGGAGCGTCCCCGCAGCCGCGCTTCTCTGCGTGGCCCTGCTTGCGGTGCAGAGCTGCTGGGGGCGTGCGGAGGGTTTGCGGTCTCGGTAACCAGCACCCTGCGCTGCAGCTGCAGCAGGATAGAGGAGGGAAGAGACCGCCCGGGCAGGCGAGCCGAGGCTGCCGCAGAATTGCGGCTCACGGGACCCGTCGCAAGGGGTTAAAGACGCGTCCGGGCTTCACCTCCTCCTCCGAGCGGGCAGAGCAGCGGCTGCCATGCCGAGCTTGAGTTTCACAAGCAACTCTGGCTATAAAATATGATCGTGTCTCCTGCGCTGATTGATGGTTCCAGTGAAAACATCAGGCAGATCGGCCCAGAGGGGATCACGTTTTCAAGGGTGCAGCCGGCTGACATCCTATCCCCTCCACAAGCCCAGCGACAAGCTGGGACCAGTTGCGGTCGTCCCACTGGTTACCCAGCCAGGGATGGAGGACGGAAGAGGAGCGGAGGGGAAGGATCAGCTCTCCGGGGCTTCCTGCCCCGGTGGGTCACTTCTGCGGGTCGGCCTCGAGCCGTCAGCAGCAGCTCGGGGAAGGTTTTGTGATGTCCAGCCCCAAGCCTTAGGAAATACCGAAGGAAACCCTCTTCTCCAACGTACGTTGCAGCAAATTTGGGGTGCCAGTCAGCCTGCTGTGGAAAGCTGCCTTCCCAGTTAACCCCAGTGGCGTTCCCAGTATCCGTATGGGGAGCTGCGCCGTGGGGTGCAGTCTGACAAAGCCCTTTTAGCAAACCCATCCAGCGCGCAGGAAAACAGTGACGGTACCCGGCGGCAGAGGTGCTAACGTACAAACCCAGAGGAGTTACCGGGAGCTGCGGAATTACCCCTGAGCCGAAGCAGAGGATGCTAGCACAGCTCCCTGCCGCCAACATCCTTTTTAGGTGCTGGCCAGTATCGGGGTGCACCCCCCAAGCAGCAGCAACCCCAGAGTTAGGAGCAGCAAAGGGCTCCGAGGTGAGGGGAGCCGGCACGGTCCCGGGTCTCTGCCCAGTGCATCCGGCCGGACCTTGCTGCATCCTGCCCTCCTCCCACCTGGTTTTGTTCCCTGCTTCCAGGCACCAGCAGCCGGGATTTGGGGCTGAGAAAACAAAGCTCACAGCTGGATTCTGGGCAGCTGGGGAGGGGGGCAAACATGGGGGCTGCTCCACGGTACGGGTCAGCTGGGGCTTTTTCTTTGTCCGTATTTACGGCTCGGTTCTGGCAGCCTGGAGCGCCGGCGCCTTTGTCCCCGTGGGGGGGTTTGCACGCGGGATGGACCCTCCTTCGCACGCTCACGCCAGCCTTTCTCCTCGGGAGCCAACCGCTACCTGGAGCCGCTTGGCAAGCGGAGGCTCAAGGCTCCTTCTCTGCTCACAGAGGGTTAAGGGGAGCGCGGGGGGGGGGCTCTTCCCCCCCCCCCCCCCCACTCTCCCCCCCC
>VXBL01006170.1:277192-312828 GCA_013400195.1 Aramus guarauna | reverse complement strand
TTTTTTTTTTTTGCATAGTAGTTTATCAGTGATAGTCCCACCCCCCGAACCCTCCTTTGTCCACCTGCTTTGCCACCGAGCTGAGACCTGCTGCTTCAGATTCTGGAGTCTAGCAGAAAGCTTGTACAAATCTCAAAGGCTCCTTCACCCAAAAAGATGGGGTGAAGAAATTCCTTTTAATATTGTATAACTGCTTAATCCTAAATGCTGCCTCTAAACCCGCTATTAGTTTTAAATGTTTACAATTCAATTTGGAGGCATTCTTTTTTGTGCCAGGCATTGGTAATTATACCATAATCGTCTTGAGTTCGCTTCTCATTTTACCACCGTTCCTTTTGCCAATCAGCACAGCAGTTCAATAAAACTGTCAGCTTATTGAAATACCCAGAGCCTTTGCAGCACCATTCTCTGCTGCTACCAGATTCTTTTTTTTTTTTAAATAATATTTTTTTTTATAAAAACACCTGCTATTAATATTCCACTGGAGCTCAAAGTGGCTCAGCTTGGGGCAAAGGCACAATTAAAACACCATGTTTTCTTACAGGACTCTACATTTATGATTTGTGTAACAATAGAAATTTACAGCACCAATCCTTGGGTGGGGTGGGGATGCGTGTAGGAATGAGTCCTTAGAAACCCTGTGCAAGGGCTTACAAGTCTTTTTTTTTTTTTCCTTTTCCCCCAGCAGTGTATTGTTTTTTTAATCTTTTCTTATATCTTCCCTTTCACTGGAATGCTCCAACTACGTATCAGCTGACCATGGGCTCCACATCCGTCTCTCTGTCCAATTCGTCCTGAATTTCATCTGTGTTTCCTGAGTCGCTGCTGGCTACAGAGCTGGGAGATGGAGAATTTCTATAGAAAAATTCAGAAGAAGGTTTAGACAAAAAACATCAATGACAGAAAGGGAAAAAAAAAAAGGAAGCTTTAAAGAAAATGGTCATTTTCACTCTTTCACTTCCCAAAACAATTTAAAATTAGCAATTAACATTAACTTTGGGTTTACAGTAAATATCAGCAGTAAACTTAAGTGTGCTGCCATCCCAGGCCTGCTCTCTCCTATACAAACATAAAGGCTGCCCCAGGTTTACGGATGGGGACACTGAAACTAAATCCAACGAACATCCTACAGAGACTCTCATCATCCACAATGCATACAGTCTTGAAAACTCAAAAAAGTTTATCTTCTTGTTCTTTTAAGCCAGGATGCGTACTGAGGACAAGCAAGAGAAGAAAAATCCTTCATAGTATAGGTTCTTAACACATGAGAAAATTAAACCCCAAGTTTATAAGTCCACAGTCAAGATTTAATCGGAGCTTTTGTTTAAGACTTCTGGGACTATGACATTAAGACTAAGCGTCCGTCCATGTTTGAGATACCTGGTTTTACCAACACGTGCTGAAACCTTAAAAGCTGTTCTTGTGTGTAGGAACCTATAGCTGTTACAGGGTTCCTTTTAAAACTGGTATTTGACCCTGAACAAAACAGGATTATCTAAAGGACAAAGCTTTAGGACAAAATGATACCATTGCCTTTAAAACAACTTGGCAGGAAACAAGAGCAAAATAAATTCTTGAAGCACCCCAGGCAGAATGGTAATCTCTTATTACCTGTCAGCTGAGCCTTTGATAAGCCTACGACAGGTTTCCATTTGTACATCCAGGCCCCTTTTCATACTACACATTTCCATATATTCATGAAGGTGGCGATTCATGTCACTCTTGGCCGTGGCCAATTCCAGCTGTAAGAAATAAGAGAAAAATAATCAGCCTAAGGTAAGTTGCTAGCAGCTTCTCCCAGCTTCGCTCAATTTTACATACTGGTGGGGATGCTAAAGCTGCCCAGAGCCAAGCCAAAACACCCGCACAATATACATTTAACCTCAGTGTTCTATTCTGCCAATGTATCCATCAGATTACGAAATGTATTTTAATCAGAGCTCAACACTGGTTTTAAACAGCTTTCAAGTTTGGGAGTTTTTTCCTGCTGCTTGGCATCTTGTTTGTCAACATGCAGTAATTAATGAAAGCATATTCTAGGCTGGGCAAAGATTTTGAGAAGCTGCTGTGTCTGGCAACCTCTGAGGTCACGTCTTGTAAAGCATTTCCCAGGGTGATGGTGGATATGCAAGACAAAGAGGGGAAAAAAGAATAATAGTGCATTTTTATTTCCTTTGTTCTGAAGGTTCTCTCTCCGCCAGCTACAGATTTATGCTTACTCAATAATAAGGCTGTATGGAGAATGGTACTTAGAAAAAATCCTAAGGGTATGTCAAAGGACAACTCCTTTGCATTCTTAGATATATAGACATTCCACCTTTCCTCTGTGGGGGGACACATGTGGAAGAGCCTACCAGACCAGAACACCACGCACGCCCATTAGAAACAATTCATATTGTCACAAACAACCTCCTTACCTCTATCTGCCCTATTGTTTCTTGGTATTCCTTGTCTCTCGTTTTAAAGAAAGACTCTGTTTCGTGGATCAAGTTTCCCAGGTTTTCTTCCTGCAGGGGAAAGGAAGACACAAAGAATTAGCAAGGAAGTGACAAGGAATTCAGTAGCAGACTGAAGATTTTCTTATTTAACCTTTCTCAGAAATGCAGGTTATTATGCTCTTTCATGCAAAGGGGNATTGTACTATTCTGCTTCTTAAAACCGGCATATCAGGAACCACATGGTACCATGACCATGGCTTTGTACTCACAAAGATAAAGTCTCTGATTAAGGAACCTGCAGACCAAGGCTCCAGCAATTAAACACAGATACCTGATGCATGCCAAAGAACCAGACCCACGGATTTTCCTGAGCCTTTCACAGTCTGATCACACTTAGACAGACTGTAATTGCTCTCCAGCCATGAAACAATTTTTCCTTGCATTGACCACACCACTACTTACAGCTTTGCACTGGAATTCTCATTTTCCAATTACATATTGCTACTCTCCAGTCCGTTCCGTCTCCGTTACCTCACACGTATGCTCTGCATGCATTGTTTCCTATCGAAATTCTTCACTTAACTGCTAGATAAAGCAAGCTTACGCCAGCACACTATCGATAAAAATATCGCATGTAAGGACACATGGTGTCCCAAAGGAAACATCCCGCCAGACAACAGCTCCCCTGTCATCATTGCTTTGGATTGACAGTAGAGTCTGGGGCTACAAAACATACAGCACTATTTCATGCTGTCAAAGACACTAAAATCAACCGTTTTCCAGTTTAACAACGTCATTGTTCTCTCCTTCATGTTACTACCTACCTCCAGTTTTCCAGAAAAAAAACTTTAGCATCAATTTAATGCAACTGCACTGATGAGCATTAATTACATTTCCAACCTTCGGCCACATCTGTAGCAGCTTTATCAGGATCGTAGTTGGTAACCACGGCAGGCTATCCAGCCTATAGTTACAGGAATCGTTCCACTGATCCTTTTATATGCAGAAGCGCTTTAAGGAGGAAGGTCATAAAAGAAGGTGGCTAGGGCACCGTGTATGAACTTGAAAGGAATAAAGCCAGTGGAAGGAAGATTCAGGCATGTAAAGCACTATGTTAAAGACTAGGCACAGACAGAGCAGTCTTTATTCTGAATCACCATCTACAAGCCAAATCTACCCTTTCCTTGTATAATTTTCATTTAGAAGGATTTAAGCTGCTTAAAACCTTTAGAGTTTTCGCACGGAAGGTCTGAGTTCGGCAATATTCCTCTGATAGCTGTGCTTATACATGCACACATGGGCATATGCAAATAAATCTGTCACTAATTCCAGCACATGGCTACACATTATCACTCTGCCACTCTCCCTGCTCAAAAGACGACGTGTAGCTAAGCACGCTGCTTTCTGCAGTCCTAGCACTTCTAAGTAATCTCCGCAGTTTCAGAGTATGCCAGATACACAAATGGGAAGATGTAAAACTAACGCACCCCTGGCAGTCAACACAAGACAATATTCAGGAGACTGCTGCCTCAGCATCTTTACACTACGGTGATGATGGAAGGCGGCAGGATTATTTCTTACCTACTGCTGTCGTGCTACTCAGTAATGAAATAATAGCATCGCATTTAAGACTACCCACACAAAGCCAGACCTTGCCATTTCAATCGCTCTTTAGGCCTGTTTAAAAAGGCTCAGAAGTCACTGAATGAGGCAACATGCAGCCATTAGCTTACTTTGCATATGATCTTAAGGATTAAAAGCAAGCTGTTTATTATCCACCAACGCCAGGAGATTCCTGTTGACTGGGAAGATGGAAGCACAAGACTCACAGGTTCAGAAGATCCCTGGGGTCTCACACCCTGTGCCCTGCAACCACAGCCTCTTTGTTTGTGGTGGGCTGAATGTACTTTTAACATCTTGCACGGACTATAGCGAGTTTATTTTTCTCTCCACTAGAACAAGCATGCCACACGGTGTACCGTTTGGACAATTAAAGCGTGAATGATAATCTACAGAGAAAGTGAGATGGTGTGTGGAAGATACAGGGCTTTAGATAAAGGACTACTTTGGGTGACAGATTGCATGATGCTCCTGTAACAGCTAGGCACATTGGATCTTTTGACACTCGCTTGGTACTTTTAAATACTCAGTTTGAAGAAGCAGAAGAAATGAAGTTTGGCAAATAAACTGATTGCACAGACTGAAAAGCAACCATAGAGAGAAAGCACTAAGAGGATTTTAAAAAATCAAAGCAAGTTTGCGTGGCAAACTAGATCATCAGTCAAATATCCAAAGGCTCAAATGGCTGAAAGAGCAGCTAAGGGATACAGTTTCTGCAAAGAATAGTTTGAGAAAATAACTGAAATAAACTCACCTCTCCTTGGAGGTCAATTGAAGGATTGCAGTTTGTGAAGTCTTCCCAAAGAAGCAACGTTTCCTCATTCTCCTCCCACGTTAAACTATCACAGTCGTCATCAAAATCGAATGTCTCACGACTGTTAAGAAAACAGAAAAAGCATTAGTGAAAACTACCCCCACTCCTTCAGTTCTTCAATTAATCTTCCAGAAAAAAGGGGCTACGAGAACTGAATGAAGGAGACAATGCAGCAGCTGAAAATCCTCACAGTTTTTACAAATAGGCTTTACCACTGTCCAAGTCCCTCGCTCCTGGGCTCTTTGCCACCCCAAAGCAGAATAAAAGATCCTTGTTAGCATTCCTGGTTCAAGTACACAGTCCTAGCTCTGTCCTCCAGATGGTGCTGCACATTCGTTTCCCCTGTTTCCAAACCACAAAAATGTTTTAAACTATTCTTTATACATGGGAAAAGGAGCCCAAAAACAGTTTGAGGAATTTTACAAGAAACAGCCACTAGAAAACTCCCTGCTGATTTCATGCTGAAGTTCAGCCAACATTTTCCTTGCAGCATTTAAAACTATTATTTTTAAAAGTAACAACTATGAAAAAAAAACAACCCGTGAACCCCAAAGCGATGTGCAGGTGAACGTAAATACTTACTGTTGACTTGAACAACACAGACACTACTACAGCCACTTAAGACTGAGAACAAACAGTGGTAGAGTGGCCTTTCGCACTGTTACTTGGCCAAGCTCCTTTAGTACCGTCAGTTGTGCAATAAGGGAAAGTTTCAGAAGGCACTTGAGTCCCTTTTAGTTTGAACAGCAGCAGAGCGAAACACTAGTAGCTGCTTCTTGTCCTTGTTAAGGAGGCCTGACAAAAAATATCTGAAATTGCTCCCAGCAGCAGTCTGCTAATTTCAGACTGATGCATTTTTGTTACTTTAGCTCACTTCCTTTTAAAACAGATAACATCTCAGTCCGGAAGCTGAGTCCAATACTGTCTTTAGGAGGCTGAAGAGCTTGGCAAAAGAGGCACACTATTTGCTTAGACTCACCATGACTTTAAAAAAAATTTAAAAAATAATAAACTTGGACATACATGATTGTGCCTTTTGCAATTCTACCTCAAATTAGGGTTTTTTTTGCAAGAGCTATCCTTGCCAGAGAGCACAAAGGCTCCCAGTCCTGACTGCTGGTCTAGATCAACCCAATTTGAATGTATCGACAAGATTCCCACAGCACTTTGTGCCACATGTACCAGGATCAGGAGGTAAGAATTTCATTAGTAGCACCAATAAAAACTGGGTATCACAGGACAGGTTTAAGAACAAAACTGAAAACTAAATGCATTACCAACCCAGTAGCTAAATTTTAGCCTCCTGATTTTCTAAAAAATCCACACGCTATCTGCTGTCACACTGAATTCTAGCAGTGGAGAAGTCAAAAATCTGTATTACACTGAATATTAATAAGGGCCTAAAGACATCTAAAACTAGAATCCTAACGAGAGGAGTTACCCACAACTTTTGCAAGAAACCTGCCCTCCTATATGTGGAACTCAGGCAGAAAGAAATGAAAACAACTTTTGGCAACAGCTGACAACAGAAGAGGAGCTAGTGCTTCTTAGACAATTTCTTGTGTACTCCTACGTATTAAATACTGTCCTGCACTGTGTGGGAAAGCACTGGGAATTCTTCCCTCTGCAGTCATTGCAGAAGCTGGCAGAAGACAGCTGTATTCACATGCTAGGAAAGTCAGACCCACGGTGCTTGCTGGGGCTTTTCTCTGCCAAAAGAAAACAGCACAGACCCTCAAAACTCTCACCAGGCCATGGCCATCTCCATCAGTTCTCGAACAGGAGGAAGAGAACAGCAGGGCAACTGGCTTTCCAAACTGCTTTGTGTAGCACCAAAGTGCAGAGAGTCTCTTCACACCGCTACAAGCTTCCTAACACTCCAATTTGGGGTAAAGCTTTAGGCAAAATAAATTGCAATTCTTCCACTTCAGGAGACTGGACTTTGCAGCAAGTCTTACGACACTGACTTTCTTGGAATCTATAAACTATTGTCCACTGCTAGAACTGATCTTCCAGACAGATCCACCATTACCATTTGCCCACAGCTCAACTGAAAAATCACGCAAAATGCAAGAAAAGTTTGTATCCATTCTGAATTGAGCTTTCGGTGGTGTTGCCAAATTCTATCCAGCCCAAGCAGCAGCAAGGTTCTTTCCAAAACTCTAGAAATCTAATATTCAGCCAAACATACTGAATAGACTCAAGTTTTGTACTTTGTTGTCACTGCATGTTTCTTCTTTTGCTACTGTTATAACAGCATGTGCAGTAAAACTCGACGTTTGTATTTTTTATATTCTCTGTAGTTCCCTCTACTTAAAGGAAGAACAAAAATCAGTTAATTTTACTTGAACTTCCAGAAAACTGTCAAGTATGCACCATGCTGGCAGCTCAGGTGTTCTGGGACTAAGTCTACATTTCCAAGTAAGTTTTCCCCAGGTTGTCCATGATACTCACAGCTGATTAAACATACGCTTCATTTCATCCGTGATGTTCAAAGAACAGCTGACCTCATCATCAGAGAACCTGCCATTGTCTCCATCCTGTTCAGAGAGGTCATCATCAGATGTGAGCTTGCGTTCTTTCTTCTTGGAAGCCACCTTAATTGGAGAGAAGGGCAGTAACTAGAAGGTTCAATTGAGGTGCGCCATGAGGGGCAGAAATAAAGGAGGAGAGGCGTTAGGTTTGAGTGAACGTAACCGCTCATCAGTTCCCAGGCAATTCAGGGAGCGCTCGTATTCAAGACAGGAATTGCATCTGTTAATGAGTGGTGAACACAGAGCACAAGGAAGCAGTTCAGAACGGCGAAGAGCAAAGCAAGCTGCAGGCTGCCAGCGCTCTACAGATGTTCATCTGTTCACTGACACCAGTCTATGCTCTACCAGAGAACATGCAGAGGTTAGAATGATACAGGGCAAAAGCGTAAGCTGGCAGGAGTGCCCAGGCAGCAGGCTTGAGAGCGATGACAGAACTCTCCCTCTCCTGCCACCACCACAGGCTGCTGCTCCCAGTGTTGAACCACCACGAAAGAGTAGACGGGAAGTCTTTCTAGATAGCCTTTATTTCAGGGTCATCCCACCCCATCAGCAGAGGCAGACTGCTAGTCTTCAGGCTGACAGAAGAAGGGTTAAGTGAACCATGAAAACACCTGGACAACCCTCAAAGAAATAAAGTTCATAGATGGGCAGAGAACTCAAGGGATACCCCTGCAAAGGGCGCAGAGGATCACTTCATCTGAGGACTGCGAACATAAAAGATATTCACAGATGGTGCCACACAGAGTCACAAACACACAGTCCGCTCCCAACCTACTGCGGTTTTTCCTCTACTTGGCACATAAGCCATCCCTTATTGGTATTGTTCTCGTGATGATCATTTTAACCACTGCATGCTTGACCAAAAGTGCGTTTTGCAGTTACCTTTGAGCAGAAAGACATCGCAATTCTACTCAAAGACAAGAAGGAACCACTAACACAATGCAATGGCTCAACATGCTAGAACTATAATTGTCTCCAATAAGGAGATCAGAGTCTTTTGGGATGCATAAAAAACCCCAACCAAACTTTTAGGCAACTTCACTATAGCCAGAAATCACAACCGGTAGAGACCGCAAGGATCTTTTACAGTGGTTTTGTACAGCATTTAGCACACTACATGACATCACTATACAGAGAAAAGCATCAGACTTACTGAAAGACTGAACAAGACACATTTAGATCAAAGTAGAAGGAAGCTGGGTTAATCACAATGACATTGCAGTTGTGACAGGAGACCAACTGCATTAGGAGTTACAGGTTTGCTCCACGCAGAGCTGTAACTGCTTGCTTTTGGAGCAAATTAAATGACTTTCCTGCTAGCACCAAGGAGCCACAACAGCTCAAGGAAAGCAACTGGAGTTTCTAGTCTCACAAAGCAGTCATAGCTCACCACCACAGAAGCGTTATTTCTGGCCACAGAGCTTGAGCCAGAAATAAGAACGTTCAGATGACAGTTCTACAAGCTTAAAACCTCTCACTTGTAGAGGGAACAAATGTGAGGAAGCCATTATACAAACCTAGACTCTATAGTGCTTTTTTTTCCCTGCGTCCATTGTAGACTAGCATCGGACTAACAGCATGTCTTAAAGGTCATCCTGAGACTTCTTTTTTTAAACTGTCTAAATTTTGTGCTCTTAGGACTACAGCAGCTTCTGCAGAAGAGAGCTACACTTCAAGACTGAGAAAGAAGAAAATACATCTACACAGAGGAATTTCAAGAAAAGGCAAATGACCTGGACCACACTCCTCAACACTGCTCCCTCTTGTCCCCTCACTTCTTGTCCTACCCTATGGAAAATTCACGGCCTAATCACCTGGAATATCTTGGAAACGTCTTCAGAGTTGCGCTGCTGCGCTACATCACACAGCTTGGCTGTGATATCGATTCGCCGACAGATGTCCATGTCCACCTTCATGGCCTTTTCTTGAATCTTTGTGTCCAGGTCTGTCATGGGCTGCAGGAAGGACAGCAGTGATTATCTTCTATTATTATACAGTTCAGGAAAGAAGAGATACCCCATAGTATCTCTCTAACCCCAGGGCATACCATTCTTAAATAATATTATACCTTGTTCTCCGGGAAAGGCAGTACACACACAATCTAGATAGACTAGACAGCTAACAATTAACATTCATAGCTGATTCTAATGAAATTTCAACTCAAGAGTTATTTGCCACCAAAAAACCTATACCCACCCCAAAACAACTGGTAGATGTGGCAGTAAACTTTTATGGGTCAATAAAGCTTTAAAAAAGGAGAAGAAACCCTGTAGAGCATGTGCAGAACAGAATGAAATCTAAAACCTGGTGAGTATGTAACATTCCCCCCACCACCACCTTCAGACAAAAAAAAGCTGCCTGCAAGGAGAAGTTGCTTTTAAAACAGCATCCAAGCTACTCAGCAACTTCATACATACCATGGAAACATAAAATCAAGACTGGATCTAACGAGATCCATGAAAGCTTGTAACACAGAAAAATACTCCTCATGGGCATTAATCTGGTTTCCAGCCTAGCAAAAATTCGACATGAAAAGTATTTTGTCTTGCTTCACTCTGGGCAGTGATTATAAACATAATTTCTAAGAGATACTCCCACACAGACAGTACAACTGGCTTCTTATGAAACACCATTCCACAAAAACCAGCCTAGATGAGACTTAATGTGTTAGAAAGCACCACTTCAATGGCTAGGCAATGCTTCCACTTTGACCAGAAAAGTGGAAAAACTCTTTGTGGAGTATTATTCTTAAATACCAAATCCCCTTTCCAAGAAGAAAGCTTTGTTTCTTGTTTGGGGTTTGGCTTTTTCTTTTTTTCCCTTTTCTTTTTTTAAAAATTATTAGACAGTTCTTCTCCAGCCTCTATCAACCACCTTTGGACAAGTTAGAGATTTTTGTTTTCCAAACACATTGAAAAAAAGAAATCTCTAAACACTGACACACTCTAAGCACAATCTTATCAACTGAACAGGTACCAGTGATTCTTATCTGCAGGAAAGCAAGAGTCATATGCCAACATTTTGCATTGCTCTGCTCTAAATATTTACACAGGGGGATTCAAAACAAGCATTCTCACTGCTTTCCTTAGGCTCCCTTCTCCCTTCGGGTTTGCAAAGCCCAAAAGGAAGCTTTCTCTCAAGTCGAGGAGGATGTTTGCATTCACCACCATCCTTTTTGTACACACCGAGCAACGTTTCTTCCTCAGTGAAAAAGTCATCACGGCGATGTAGGCCTAACAAGTTTTGCCCTTTCACACTGCCTCTAACCAAGCATGCCTGTTCTCGATTAAACACCAAAAGGAGAGACAGCTAATTGCCGAATTTCACACGGACCGATCTAGCAGCCCTGAGAGAATGTATTTGACACCGGGGAGCGGGTTCTGCAAGTTTAAATACAGAAGGAAGCAGTTGTACACAAAATTACAGAATAAATAAGCATAATAGGACATATTCATTAGACAACTGGCATCAGCACTACTTCAGTCTTACAGAAAAAGGCACCTTAATGTTCACCTAGCTCATCTTTCTAGATATCTACATGCGTACATGCTCTCAGCATGTCTAAATGTAAAAAAGTTATCCAGTCATAGTCTAAAAGATCCCTCACCTTTGAAGGAAAGTTAGTATCAAACAAGACATGTGGAAATTCCTGAGAAAACAAGTCTTTTATGTTTTAGTTTTATTTTTTTTTTAAATTTAGGTCAAAGCAGCGCTGGAAACAAAGCCAGATATCTGAACCAGTGACACCGGGTTCATCTCTTCAGAGCTTTCATAAAGGGAGTTGGGACACACATAGAGCACGTTCCTTTTTGACCACTACTTTCTTGCAAGTCGCCCTTGTTATTGGTACATGGTGCTGCACGGTGACAAACCCTTTACCCTAACCTGTGAGTTCTCCAACATTATTTCCCCCCCCGCCCCACGGCTGCAGATCTGAATGCCAGCACTGCCAGCTGCGGAGAATGGGGAAAGGAGGGAAGAGTCCGGGTTAAGGGCTAAGCAGCAAGTTAATGCATCTCTACACAGACCAGACAGGAAGCAGGGGGAAGGGTGATCTGTCTGATGCATTAGATCATAAAGGCAGCCATAATGCTAACTACAAAGCAGCACTCACTAAGACCATAACCTTTTCATGAATGAAGCCATTTGCATGACACACACATTTCACAAAGGCAGTGGGAGTTGGCCGCTTTGCTCTCCAGCGTACTTACATCACTCATCAGACCCTTAAAGACCACAAGTTCTGCTTTCAGTCTCTCAATCTTTTCATTTAACTCCTCCTGGAGAGCTTCCGCTTCCTGTGCCTCCTGCACTTGAAAGCACACAAAGAGCTAAGAGGTAACAGGCCAACATACGCTTCCACACTTAACCTGAGCGGGGCTGATAAGACACGTCACCACCCTCACATTTCACTGACAGAAACTTCAGCACCTTCCTGCTTCAGCTTCCAAACATTAACACTACTCTCTAGCACACAGCAATGCACTCACCTGCTCTAGGTAGAAGAGAGTGTTTTAATTAAATCCAAGTAATTACTAGCATAGTAAGAGGCGCAGAGAAAACCTACACCTTTCAATACACACCATTCAAAGCTTACCTCTCGCAAGGTTTCTACCATAGATTCCAGACTCATTCTTCTTGTCAGTTCCTCTTCCCATCTGAAAGACAAGATTTGCAGGCAAAGCGTTAACTATGGAGAGAAGCAGTATTTCCCCCCCCACACCACCCTGAAAAAAAAATCACAAGTCTTCTGATAGCTGTAGGATGATGACAGTTACTTGAAATGTAAAGCAGATGGTCCCCCTCACTTGTACACCCTCAAACCAGTAACATGAAGTCTGTAAGAGAATAAAAGCTAAATCCACTTTCACTGGCAGCAGTACCCTTTCCTGCTCTCCTGCACAACATTTAGTTGCAAATAAGGTGGGAAATTTTCAGTGCAAAAAGAATCAGTTGCAGGTAAGTTATCCGAATAAGCAGTCTTACTATTTATCTGTTCAGTCCAATCAATTCATGCCTTTGTCTGCCTTCTACAGACTCCTCAATAATCTACATGCCTCAGCCATTTCCAGCACTACAGCTGCAAGCAGAGTACTCAGACAAGCATCCTTGCGTGCAGGGTGTACACTCAGTGCTGCTGCACTACTGAAAGGGTAGAAGGAAAGGAATTACAGTTACAAACTGTATAATTAAACCTCATACTACAAGCATCATTATGTTTGAGTTCATTATTGGATTAAGTGTAAAAATTATCTGGCCAGTTCCTCTTTTTAAGCACTGAAACCCTTTAAAAGGCAAAAAACCTGTTGGTAATACTAACTCAAAAGCTACAATTCTTGAGAACGTTGATGATACGCATTCATCATAGCCACGGATACAGTTTGGGGGTGAGAGCGAAAATAAAACATGTGCCACTCTTTCAGAATGGGCAGCAGTGACACACGAGACTTGTCCGGCCTATTGTAACAACAGGAATTACACCCCTGGAAAAGAAACTTTGGATACCACATGATTAAAAACAATCCTGTGAATGTAATCTTTAAGCAAGATCATGATAATTTCTCTTGCCACTTCAACACTTTTTATAGTTTCCCTGAAAACGGCAAACCATAGGCCTAGAAATCCATTCAATCAAAGCAGTCTTGAAAATGCATGGTTAAATCTGCCAAAATGCGTAATTTCATCCTATTTTCAAATCCACAAGGAAATCTGGTGATGGCTACATTGTGGGATATTCCCACTGAGGCAGCCGATTCGATGCATACATAATCACTACGCTACTCACTACACCTCTACGTTCAAAGTACACATTTAATCCCGTCTGAAACGGAAGCCAGGGCCGTTTCAGCGGGCAAGGACGCAGACTGGCACGGCGATATTGCCGCTTGCCGTCTTCAGGCACGATCAGAGGCACCTGAACGGGTTACATCTTCCCGCAGTAGCAGCGGCTCCAGCGAGCGCAGTGCCAAGATGACACGCTGGCTACATCCGTTCTTTCCTGCTACTGTGGTGCAGGAATATCCAACACAACAGCGTGCGAGTTCTCCATTGTACAGCTGAAGTCTGATTTATACAGAAAGACTTGTTGTGCATCTTTTTACCAGCAACGATTTAATGCCAAGCAGAGCAAAATATTTAGGCTGAAATTTGCATTTGTCATCAAATGTTTGCGTTTGTATTTCCATATCCTATTTGTTTTTTGACTACTAATTACATGTACGTTTCTATAAAAATAGTAACTTTGCTTTTCACATTTTAATATTAAAGTCAAGAAGGTGAAATTAATTAAAGCAGTCAATTATATTTGCAATCTGTAAGATGGTCTCCTTCTGTTACAGAAGGAGCATTGCACAGCTTTAATCATTCCTCCTGGTCTTTCTGCCAGCAGGCTGTCATTTATGGATGGAAGTCAAGCAGACATTGCAAAAATTGATATGCTGCTTCTCAAGGTTTTAACCATTGAAATGAGGAATACTGGCTGCACTCAGGTTATCCTCCTGTATTATTTGCATCCCTACAGTGCATTCTGAGAAAAAAAAAAAAAAAGAGAAGGGATGTATTTTTGGAAAACGTATCTGCATATTTTTACTGACTATGCCAAAAGCTAGCAAAAAGGATTAGCTCTCCTCCCCAGCAGTTCAGCCATTCTGGGCAGCTGCCAAAATTACACATCTCAGTCTGCTCAGACTAACCTTCCTCATGCTGCAGAAATTCCAGTAGTCCCATTTCTTTTCTTTGTGCCAGTTAAAGTGCATTTTGCAGAACACTGATTTACAGCCCTATTTCCCGTCCGCCGAACTCAAGCCAGTGTCTTCAAGAGACAAGGAAAAGAATGCCTTCTTTTATACACACACCCCCTCCCCACAATTTCTGTGTTTCTCTTAATTATAGGAACAATAAAACAATCAGGTAATCTTTTACCAGAAAGTTCATGCCTAACAGCAGGAAGTTTACACCAGATTGATAACATAAGGGTCCTGCTAACCATTAGTATCACACTCTTAACCTCAGAGCTCGTTTCTCCCACCCACTACCGAGCTGATTAACCTCATTTAACAGCTAAAAATGCCAATCTTACTTTCTCCTCACGCTTAAACCTTAAGTTATTTGTAGTGAAGAGAAGAAAGAGATGGACGGGAAGGTAGAGGATGCCAGTGGAACAGAGGACTAATTCTCCATTTAAACTTCCAGGGAAGTGAGACAACAGAAAGATTGGTCACTCAGATGATCATCCTGTATTTGCTGTAACACACAGGACTTCAAAAGGGACCTTGGCAGCTGGGCTACTACTACACATGCAGCAGTACGGAGTCAGCATGCCACTGAGGAGATGCTAACTATGGCTCCGACGTCTTTACTATTCAAGGCACTCTAAATTATTCTCCCGGTAATTTATACTAATCAATATTTTTCTCTTCAGTTACCATCTAAAAGCAGAAGACTCAGTCCTCCACAAGTCTCGATCCCAGCAGGCTGCGGACGCCTTCTGCTTCTTCGCAAACAGAACCAGTGACGCTGCTGGCACGTGCATCCTAAAACATCGATTAAAGGGACCAAAGCCTGGTGCTCCCTTCATCTCGAGGAAGAGGGAAACACCACCCGATTAATCACCTCCACAGTATAAAGTGGACCAGACAGGTAACTCCTCGGCGGGATAACCACAGGAGAAGCAGCAGCAGGAGTGACGAGGACCAGAATACCCAAAAGGGAAGTGGCTGTACACACTGTAGGCTAGAAAACCCCAGCAGTCTTTACATATTTGCTGCAGGATATTAACTAGCCAGCTGCTCCTGCTGGTCTCAAATACACTTAATTCTTGGCTCAGATGCATCAATTGCTATGATTTCCAGCTGTATAAAAAAAAAAATAATCTTTTTTCTGAGACAGAAAGGCCAACGTTGCCATCTAAATCTACCGGAATTCAGGGTTTCTTATTATATTTTCAGTTATTTATTTTAAAAAAATAATCATCAATATGAATTTCAAATTTAACCAAGCTTTTTTCCCTTCTTTCCTACCTTCCAAAGATGTTTTAGTTCCAACCACCACCTACCCACCCCCCAAATAAAGGGCTAGTCCAAATTTTAGAAGCTATAGATCTATTCCCCTTTTACCAGATGTGACACATCACATTCCAGCAGCATTCAGTCATTGCAGCTTCAGGCCCTAAACTACTTCTGCAGTCGTGTCTTACATAGCTTAGAGGAGAACAAAGGATGCTGGCTTTCTTTAACGGGAATAGCTACATTACAAGGATATTAGACAAACAAAACACACGAACAGTCAGCTAGGATTAACATTGCTTAAAGCGGTGTTCTTGTAAAGCTGAGTCACACCACAAACTTCGGTGTTTCCTTTGAAATTGGGAGAGTAGCTACCACTTCACCAATACAACATCTCCTCCTCCGCCAAAGAAAGTCAATGGAGACATCTCAAGATCTGGATAATGTCCCTTAAAAGCTTCTCTAGGTTTTCAAGCCTTAATGAAATTAAACTGAGTGGTCAATGTTGACACCACAGGCTTAAAGCCACTTTCCCACTCCCCAAATATGTGCATCGAGGAACACGAACGTCTTCCTTTCTTCTCTCCCAGTAACATCAAGTCAAGTTTCGGAATACAGACCAGTGAAGAGAACTGCCCATTGGAGCAGATTCACAAAACCTCTTTAGAACAGAGAGTTAGTTTTAGAGAAGTTTACCTTTCCAAAAGTTGTTCAGTAATTTTCTTTTAAAAGCCCAGGATTTTTAGATGTGAGCACGGTATTATTGAGACAACAAACAACGTGCTTACAAAATATGTCAGATATAAACCTACTGCTCTAAATATGGTTTTGCTCAGGGCAAAAAGGCCCAAGTACACCAGTTGATAGTTAATGATGCCTGGTGGTTATCAGCTCCACTATTTCTTTCATTAAAAATATCCCTCCCGCAAGGAAGCGCGTATTCCTCCAATAACACTTAATGACAATACTATTTTTTCCATAAGAAAAACTTCAGGAAGACAAGACCCTTGTTCCTGGTAGTTTTATATCAAGGCATGCAGAGAAGAAAACCATCAAACAGAAACAGAACAACAGAAAACCTAAGTTTTTCCCCTGCCATTCTCTGAGGTCCTGACTCTGAAGCTTGTCACTCCGTTTCGTTATTACTGGAGTGTCTTCCCATCAGTTTCTGGGGAGAAAAGCAGCAGCAGAAAGGAAAACCTAATAGCTCTTGAGTGCCTAAGTCCACAACAGGAAACAAAAGCGTTAGTTTGAACAATGAGTATAAAAAGCTCACACAAATATTAACAGCTAACGATTCCTGAAAACACACTGAATAGATGAACTGGCAGTGCTACTTCAGGGAACAGCAGAATTGTTTTTTCTTGCACACGAAGACACCACTACTCCATTTTTGGCAGAAGATGCACTCAGCCTTGCTCATCTGTTGGGTATGAAGCATCCCAGATGCATTCTCTGATGTACCACACCTGCAAGAAGATGGCCAAAAACACCCATGCCACAGCAGGACCATGTAATTACACCTCCGGTGCTGCCCAGGAGGCTTTGTACTCTGCCGTCACAGGTTAGAGACATGTCTCTGTGTTCCCATCCCTCTGCGGCAGCACTGCTTGTTCTTTTGCGTGTTGGGATCTTTTTGACGCCCATACGTTGTTTACAAGAACTCCAAATGGCAAGGCATACTGCACTGCTCACCAGCGCTGGCATGAGATTTAACACTTAACATGCACAAGCCTAACCGATTTAATCATTTCGCATTACTCATGGTCATTACACGCCGCCTCTCGCTGTGGGTCTGTACTAACATGCCCACTAATCCCTTCTCCAACACCTAGATAATAACTATCAACATTACAGTTTATAACTCTGGTTATTACGCACTGATTTCATTTGAATTGACTTAACGGCCCATCAGATGTACAAACTTATATTCCCACACAAGAGGATTCACCATCTAATCCTGTCATCTGCCAAGACAGACATTTGGGCAGGGCGTGCTGTTTGAGAGAAACATGCTGTGGTAGTTTGGGATAAGACAGCATCACATTCAACACTTTCTGGACAGACGTAGAGAAACCTTCACAATACTAAAATTCTGCTACAGCATCAGTCTCTATTTAACCATTTGCAATGGTGTTTCTTAATTAAGAGAACCACCTACGTCTCTAATCTCACTAAACCATTCCTGATACAAGGCGGCAGTCTGGAATTGCAAATACGCATAACCATCTGTGTCTTTTCATTAGCTTAAAAGAACTGGACCATGCAAGATGAATTTCATTTTAAAAACACCTCTATGAAGCATTCTTTATTTTGTTAAGCAAAAAAACCCCCAAAACAACGTACTATTGTCTCTACTTTTAGAGTCCTTGCTTAAGAATTCATTTTCCTATCCAGTCGTAGTTTAGCAGTAAATTAGATATAAGGTTGCATTAAACTATTAGCTTATTCACAAATGCCACCTCTTGTTTAAGCAAGCATTTTTAAGATGCTGTAATACAGGGATTCTTCCAGATTATCCCAAGCACAGACCATTATGATCCCACATGCCCTGACTTCTTATTGAAGCAAATTAAGTGTCAGTTGATGGGCTCCATGTAAAACGTATTAATTTAATGTGAACTTCTGATTCCATTAAAGCCTGGCTGTAACACAGCGGCAGTGGTGCTCTTGAATGAAGTCATTTGTTGCTTACAACAGGAAAGAAACATTCCCTCCGCAGAATCTCTCTGCTGGAAGTCAGACGTTGCAGCATCAGGTTTGCCAAACATCAGAGTGATGGAGTCCACACCCTTGAACCCGTAGATGATACAGGTCTAGGTGATACAGGTAAATTCACTGCACAGCAGAACTTGTACCTTCTGTGCTGTTAATGCTTGGGGTTTCATTATAAAGGTAAGGTTAACATTAAAGTCTTATTCTAGGCTTGTGCTCTACTTAAAACAGCACACAGGCCTTTGAACAGCAGCAATTGCTTGTGAAGAGAATTACTAAAAGGACTTACTCTACAGAAAAACATTGCATAATTATGCCTCCCGATTACAGACACCTGGAAAGATGCTACAGCCTGTTACTGGAACCACAATAAAAATCATCTGCAAGTTCATTTGCGTTTTGTTCCCGACCACACGAGCTGTTTAAACAAAAGCCATGCATAAAGTCACAAGAGTTCAACAACATCAAGTAAAAGCAACAGCCATGCCTGCATTCTTTTAGAGTGAAAATTATGGTGCTTTTAATACAGTAAGAGAATCCACATTTAATTGTGCAATATTCACAGCAACATTAAACACATTAAGCTACATAGCTACGAGTCATATGCTCCTGCATGAGTTATTCTTGCAAACAACACTGCACTAAATAAAGGCCAGTTTTCAATCTCTGGTGTCTTTTGATACTTAGATAAGCCTTGGATCTCTCCTTTTGTACTTGTGCCCAGCCCCAAACACAGAAGTCCATTAACAAAAACGAGATACTTATTGAAAATAGGTCTAACACAGCAGGTGAGGCTGCTGTTGCGTGTTCTCACAGTATTTTATACAACTTCCTGACGGAGAAAGCACCTGAAGATCTTCTGTCCTTGCAAAAGAAAAGCACCAATTATGAACGTCAGTTATTTTTAATCTCATAGCTCACCAAGCGAAGAAAAAAAAAAGTAATTCCTTGAAAGTCTTCCATTTACCTGTGCATCCAAGGCTATTAACGTTAGTAGCCTATCTCCACATCACATAGTAGCAAGTTCACTTGAAATACTGCTGCCTTACAAGAAATAATGAATATTTTTCCCCCGCTATAGGCAGATTGAGAAACAGGGTAAAACAGATGAAGCCACCAAGCTCACTGCTGCCCAGCTTCCACTTAAAGCAAGGCCAAATACAGAGAACCATCTTCCCCAATGGTCTAACTGCTCTTGGCTGAAGAACTTCGATTCAGCTTGCTCTGAGAACATGAAGGTGCCAGAGCTCTGAACTGAACAAGTGCCACACAAAGAAGTCTTTTCTTTTCCCTTGTATTTATAATCTAATCAGCATCCTGGTTTCCAAGCCATTCTGCAGGACAGAGTCCAGAACTTCTGCAAGTAGGTAAGTGACTTTCATTGGGGGGAAAAAAAGTTTTATACAGCTTCCTCTTTCCCTGGGTACTGCTCACTTTTTGCTTCTCTAAACCCATTTCATATTGTCCTGCAGAGAAAGATGAGGCCTATGACAACATAACCCAAACCTGCACATCACTGACCTGCCTATTCTACAGCTGCAGCTGATTTTAAATATGGATAAATCCGTGAGAAGTGGTCCAAGCCACAAGTCCTCCAGCAATGGCCAGGAGTACCGCCCTCCTGAAATGAGCCTTCTCCGTAGCGTTTCATGCAAGCTCATAGCACCCTTACATTTCTGCAGGGCTCCTCTTCTACTCCCATTCATCTTGGGCATACAGACATCATAACTGCTTTGGAGGAACAGAGCTTTTACACTTTAAGGAGCAAAACCACAAAAGGCCTCTGTCTATTCAATCTTTATTTATGAAGTATCCATGCTCTAGAATCGGAGAATAAATAAAATCGCATTTTATCACTAGCGTCCTCCACACCTTAAACCACTGCGCCGATCACAGGAACACAACCATTTCCTGCAGAGAAATGGTTCCTGATTAGTCATAAACTGTTCCGGCTGAGAAGATACCATCAGATCGTGAGCTCTCATAGCAAGCCTTATGATGTAATTCATTATACGATAACTAATACACAAGGTAAACTAAACACTGCTTTCTGTTTGCCAGCACGTCAAGACAGATTTACACATTTATGCCCAACCTGTCCCAGCAACCACAAACACAAGAAATAATAGATCAAGCTGCATTTACTCCACAGCAGCAGCGGGCACTGACAGGCTGCAGCAAAGAGTTGCAGGCAGAATTAACGCTAGCTGCATTCCCCTCAGCACCAGCAACTTAAATTCATTTTTCACTCCTGTCAAAATCTTCACGACAGTGTTTACAACCCCTGAACAAATATATGTCTCTTAAGCGTGAAGAAATAATTCTGCTGTGTGGATCTAGTGCAGTTTGACAGCTGAAATGCAGTTTTTTCCACTAGGTATAGCAGACCCCAGGGAAGGAGAGAGGGATTTGTTCAGTAACACGAGAAAGCAGGGACTGCCTGCCTTCCATTTTCCAGTAAGCTTAGCGGCAACTGAAGCTAACCCAGAACTCTTGCTAACAAAAGAGCCTTGTGAAAAAACCAGCTCGGGCAAATGCAAGGCCTACAAGTTCGGCCTGTGGGCTTGGCTTTGGGGGGCGGTTAAGGATTTACTCTGTGCAATGACGGGAAAGCAGCCAAGAGAGCAAAATAAGGCAAAACAGTCTACAATTAGAAAAATACATACAGCTCACGACAAGACTTAAGAAGTAGGAGGGGGAGAACAAGGAACTGCTCAAAAGCCTACCTCTGGGAATCTCCCACTACAAAAGGGAAATGTTATGATGAACTTCAAACTCCCAATTACTGACATCAGTCCTTGGTTTTATTGAGGCAGCCTTGCAGCTATCAGAAACACATCATAGATGCAAAACACTTAAATTAGCTAGGATATCAACTTCCAGCAAGCTGTTCCCTGTCATTAAGACAGGCAGTTACTATTCCCCACTCCAAGAGGATACTCAATTTCTACAGCTAGTTGGAATTCAGCAGACCGTGGGGGAGCCACGACTGCCTGCCTCCAAGATACCTGCAGCAACATTTTATTCGGAAAGGAAACGGCAGGCAGACAGCTCTCTTGACAACTCACTTCTGATTCCAGGAATATGATACAGCCCATGCGTGGCATAGTAAATACGATTAGGTCTAACTACGAAACATCTGCTAAGATTTATACCCGGACACCCATTTGACATAGATCAATATAGCACAGCACTTTTGGCAAGGTGAGAATCAGAGCACTGTATTTTGGGCTTCTTTTTAGCTCAAGTGTGCAGAATTCAAGTCATCTTTGTAAATATTTCATTGTAGCCTAGTAGCTACTACATCAATCTTCCTGGGACAATGCTCAAATTCCTAGTTCTCTTCCTCTTGTATCAGTTAAGTCCAAGGCATTTCCCCTATTTTGTAGGTATATCCGCTTATTTTTTTCCTTTTTTCCTCCCTCTATATTTCTATTAACAATAAAAACGGAAATTTAAGAAGATGACGCATCCTGATTTCACTGTATCGGAGTACAGCATCATATTTCCAAGGCTGTTGTTTCCCATGCTGCTATTCTTATTTTCCTCTGATGGGTCTCGGGGTGCTGAAGAGCATTCATTGTGCCAGCAACCCACCGACTGCCACAATTACGAAACAAAGAGGAAAAGAAGAAGTCACGCAACTAATACAATCGGGAAGAAATCCCATTTCTATAGAGATCAGACCAACAATCTCAAAAACTGTCATACTATACTCTCATTTTTAGCTTGTAGCCAAGTCCATGCTCATGTCAGTTCTGACCGATCAAACTGTTTTCTAGCAAACAGCAGCACTGTGCTCATTTTTACATATTAATACGGCAAACCCTTATCGCATTTGCCACTGAAGTACACAGAAGAGCTCTGCATACTCTAGGCCTGCAGAAGACAACTGCAAGCGCAGCTTATGAGACAGCCAAGGCAAAGAACATTACATTCCTGTAAAACTGTTGTCGTAACTGCAGATAAAGTAATTACTCTGACTCACTTTGAAACAGGTAATCTGAAAAGCACAGGATTACATTACTGGATAGCGCTGCTAGCTACGAGTTAATTGTCAAATACTGAATTCCCATGTAAGGAAATCACTAGCAAACATAAGTACTACAAACCTCACACATTAAAGACAGCTGATCACATATACATTTATTTTATGACTCTGCCTATCAACAAGCTGCAATTCTATGGTATTTAGTACGGGAAATGTTCAGATGTTTTGTCCTAACACTTTGGCACAGGCATACATCTAAAATTGCTGTGAAATACGTTCACGTAAACTCACTACTCCTAATGACCATTCTCTTAGAAGAAAATAGTACCAAAATACAGTGACAGATGCTATAAAACTGAAGTGAGGGACAAAGAACAGAACACAGACGATGAGCCTGAAGAAAAAGTACTGACTGGGGAAAAAAAAAAAAAAAGTCCTTTTTTTGTTTACTTCCTGCAAAAGTCAAAAGCTGCCCATTATCCTCTGCTCCCCCTGAGAAGCTGCTTTATGTTTATCTACCCACCTATGCTACGACAGGGGGGTAAATTCATGATGTGGCTCTGACATAGATACGTACAAGCGTCTCTGAACAAATGAGAAGCAGAAGTTGGGACATCTTGAAGCAGTTTCTCTTTTTGCTAACCCTGCAATAGCAGGGCAGGAAACAGTAGCCCATCCAGTGCTTTGAAATCACATTGCAATTATTGCATAGAGTATTCATCGTCTCAAATTCTTTCAGTCAACATATAGAAATAGCCTGGTACAAGCGCTAATGTGAGAAACTTGTAGAATTGAAGTCTCCTGCACTGAAAAGGTCAAAACAAGCTTCCAGAGACCCTGCGCAAAGCCTGACCCGTGGAACACAGCTTGCTATTATCCCGGCGTCCCAGTAAAGCCATGTGATTCCTTTGGACAGCTCATCTCCAACATCCACATCATTACTGAAATAAATACAGGCTACAGTAGAACAGAACGGAGCGAGAAAAATTTCTTCTGCAAATTGGAAGTTGGGTTGTTTATAAGGGAGTTACCAACAATACTTTGGTGCTCAGTTTCAGCAACGAAACTGCACAATGAAAAGGGATTATTATAACTGACTCATGTAATAATCACAGAAAAATCCATCCATTGTTTAGGGAAACTTAAAAATTGCTTAATGCTCTTAATTTAATCAAATGTATTTAAAGAGCAGAAGATGGGCACCAGCATGCCCGCCCCAGAGTCTGAAGCTTCACTGGCTTAAAAGCAAGAAAATAAATCAATCTTATTCCAGGCCTTCAATACAGTTTTAATAGTTTGCTAAGATGCAAGACTACTAACATGAGTACCTTAGAAAAAACCTCCATTACGATATTGTAAACTGCACACTAGGTAGTGTTAAGCAAATATCTGTAATAAAGAAAAGCTTTCCACAGCCTGCCACCAAATATGACTTTCAACTCCTAGCCTCCATATAACAATTTAACTAGCGATCAGACCTTCATATACAGTGGTTTCTAAAGCAGGGGGATCCCATCCTGTTTCTCTTCTCCCTAGCATGCTCACTTCAAAGTTAGTCCTTTACCTCCACTTCAGCACATTAATTTTAGAAGAGTAACATAAAATACCCATTAATAAATCAAACAGGTCAGTATAAGTATTACCAGCACACATCACCATGTCAGACTTTGACACGGAAGCCAAGCAGCCCAAGAGCTTCATAGCTTCTACATAAAATCCAGCAGGAGACTTGAGCTGATTTTCAAGGTTCTCCCTCTAGTCTTTAGCAGCACAAGAATCCACCTTTTTCCACGGATAACTGTATTCCCCCTTCCTTCACCTGCAGGTTTTTTTTGTTTGTTGGTGGGTTGGTTTTTTTACTCCTAATTCTTGGTTCTCTTTCCCATTTTTTTATCCCCAGAACACAGGAGACACTTCAAGAGATGATAAAAATATTAGTACAGAGGAGGGCTTTGGGGTGGGAGGAAGAATAAGAAAAAGAAATCATACAATAAAACAGATTTGAAATCTACTTATAGTCAAGAACGCTTAATGTAACTAAGGAGTATAATTCTATATAGTTCTAGCCTTGCAGCAACTTAAAAAAAAGATGTCATAGAAGCGTGCTCTAATATACACCATCACCATTTTAAAAATACATTTGTATTTTTATGGTGCTCAGGACATTTCACTTGTAATTTCTCGCCTCCTACTGCTGCTAAGGACTCTCAGCAAAATGCAGACACCTTGCCAAAAGTCTGGCAGCTGAGGAGACAAGTAGTTACAGAGGAGATTTAAAGCCATAATAAGATCTAACACTAAGCTGTCGGAAAGTACAGGCAAACTTCTGTGGCATGAATTTCCTTTCTATTTTCTATAAACACCTAATGAAAGCTTTCATGAATGTCCTCTTGGAGGCTGCCAAGTTAAAATAGTGCATTATCTCAGCTGACGCACATGACTACATGGAAGATTCTTACATCACAGCTCTAAGAGAAGTAATCTAGCAGGCTTTTAACTAGAGGAAATTTTTCCCATGTAGGGTGAGGATTATTTCTTTTCAGAACTGCCTTATGACTTCATGGCAATCTGCTAGGAAGAGGAAAACCTGGATGTTTTGAACATTGCCATTGCACGGTGGGTCTCCTGCTCTCTGGACAGAGTAGGGGTTTTCTGGCACTGGAACGTTTACACTCACGTTGAGTCTGGGGGCTTCACGCTGAGTTCTACCAAATGGATCTCCAGCTAGATGAGGGGTTTACACAAGAAGCCAGCATGAAGCCCAGTATTACTCTGGAGAGCAAACCAAGGATGCCTGTCTGATTTCTACAGTTGAAAAACAAAATCCCAGTTAAACTGATAGCTTTCCTAAAGGATTGCTTTCAGGAATACACTGGAAAGATAGCATGTGTTGCATTTGGGCTAGCTGGTGACCTTAAAAGAAAAAGAAATACATCATTGGCACTGCACAAAATGATCAGAAACAGCACCATATTCAACACCTACTGCAATCTACTAACACATAAACCTCACCTTTTCAACAGATACTCTCACCTTCTCTCATTTCAGTATTCAGGCAAATCATCCATTTCGGGGAAAAACTGTTCCATTTCTGTATTGTAAGAGCAGTCTTAACTTCAAACAAACATAATGTACAACTAGCTAAGCTTAGGTGTTAGACTGTAACCTGTACTAAGTTCAAAACACTGGTATTTTAACAGCTTCTCTCATAAAAGGTCTTTATTTGACTTACTGTTTTCATGAGTAAATGCTTTCTATATATAGCCATTCCCTTCACTAGCCATTTTGTACCCACCCTGCTGTTATCACCTCAAACTAATTCTGAAAGGCTCTGATAAAAGCGAGTGATAATAAAAGCAGGATTACTCTCTGTGGAAAGGAACCAGAGACCCTGCTGGAATGTATTAACACAACATTTTCATTCACTTCTGCAGTTCTTCAGCCTGAAATGCCCAAGACTAATTGCAAGTTGCAGCTGAAGTGCTCACTGCTCTCCTTACCTTGACTTTCGGTTTATCTCCGTCTGCTCTCCCTCTTCCTCCACATCTGTTAAGAACCAGCCTCAAAACTGAGATCTAGAAGTCATCGTAATCTCTGCCCCCACACTAAATACTTTTACTGAACCTATTAAAGATCAAGGAACCTGTTTATTAAAACGAGTCATGCTTATCTGCTTTCAGAAGGCAGGTGGGAATACATACCTAGTACGTAGCAAAGTCTCCAAATAGTGCTCCTCTATGTCCATCACCTTATCTACATTTTAAGAGTTTTACCACCTTTGTAAAGGTAAATATACTTAAGTGTAGCTTTTATGTGCAGTACCGGGATTGTAAGAACATAAGCATTAACAAAGGGTAAGAAATAAATTGCTCTTCAAAGGCTCCTATGACACTTGAGGAAATACATTAGTACTCACACGGTCCTCCAAGAAATGTAAGAATGCTCGCTCTGTTTAAGCTGCTTTAATCACTTCTAGTACAATGGGCAGATTAATATAGTTTAGTATTTCTAGTTAATTATGGTGACTAGCCTTTACAGAATTGCCATTAAACCACCACTCAGATGGAAGCAAATTAATAAAGGTGACAGCTAGGAGGATATAAAATTCAAGATTATGCATTTTTAAATATTTGTACAAAGGCAGAGCACTTAAATTCACACAAACATAATAGTTGTTTTTGCTATCTCAGTTGCATAAATTCCCAAGAACATAATCGTTCAGTACTGGAATTCACAGGCAAACAATGAAAAAAAGCCCAACAATTGATGAGTACTGGCCCACACCGGAATACTCTCAAAGGCGCTAGTCCCAGACTTACTGAACCCTCATCCAGTCTCTGAAATGGAGTAAGCTCAGTTTGCCTACTGCTGCAGAGAAAGTTGTAGTTCCCTTTTCACAAATTAAATCCAATTTTAAGGCAGTCTGAAACACTGCAAATCGTTATTAGTGTGGGGGTATAAACTACCGGCAGTGGCAGCCCTGTCTGTTCACGGAGATGGGCAGCAGAAGAGTTCCAGTACAAACTTGGTTTTAATGCAAAAGGCCAGCAAAAAGGAGCAGAGTGACTGAGACAGTGACATTCCTCCGCCTTTTGACTGCCCTACAATTACAGGAGAATTAGGCTGAGTCGTGGATCCAAAGTCCACCTAAATCACAGCTCACCACGGGGAATAAATCCCTGCCCACCAGTCTAGAGCTGTATCTCACTGTGAATTTTATAGGAGAAAGATCAAACAGTAATTATCCCCTCATGGAACGCTGGCAAAAGAAAAAGGCTGCACATTTGAAAATAGGATGACACTTCTCGGAGGGCTGCAACAAAGTGCCACTAGTTCCGTTCATCGACGCCTAGTTCGCAGTACCGCAGCAATACGGCCTACCTTGACATGAGGACAGTAAGGCTCCTGTTATTTTATGCAGGAGCTCATAAGTAGAGAAGACAGTAAATTCCTTCCAGGCATTGAAACTTAACAGGGCAGAGTCTGACTGCATTGCATATAAATGGATAGAAGGATCTGATGCCCAAAAGGGAAAGAAAAGCTCTGAAGGAAAATGGGTTTATTTGCAGATTCATCACAAGCTACCACCAGGAGCTTGCTGTCCTTCAGGGATAGTTATCACAAAATGAGCTTACTTACGTCCCATAGCCTTTCTTGAAAGGATAAAATTCTGTACAGCATCTCTGCAAGTGGGACTTCATTCCCAGGGTCACTTTGTCCCTCTTAACAAGAAAAGCTGGTCTCCCACTGACAACTGGCAGTTCCATGCTCTGGTTAAGAATACAGATTAGTGGAAAAACATTTTCCAGGGCATTAAGGAGTTCTTAAGTGCTTTGCACTCCTTTTTTCTCCCTTTCTTTAAAGAGGGAAAAAAAAAAAAGAAAAAAAAAAAGGATGGTGTTTCAAAATGGCATGGATGACAGAAACAGTCAAAGGTAAGGTGATTCTGGTATTGTCATTTGGGAAAAAACTCAACAGAAGAGTTAGGAACAGAATCCAGACTGCCCAACTCTTCATCCTATGGTCAATGCCTTACGGAAAAGGCTAGAGGGGGAATTATTTTTTTTTTTTTGACCTGCAAGAGGGAAAGTTTCTTGTTGCTTTAGTGAGAATAGCTTTTTGAACCCTTAATATACTCTATTATTAATGCACCCATGCTATTCTACAGAACTAGGTGAAATTACACCAATATTTTTGTTAACTGGATTTGACTTGTCAGGATTTGACTGCTATGATTGAACTGACATGGGCCTGCTAAATTTAAATTCTGTTCTCTGTATCAGAGAAAGCTTCATTTAAAAAAAAAAAAAAAGAAAGAAAGAAAAAGACATAGTTCTATTTTCTCCCCTCAGAGACATGCAGACAAATTTACCTGTAAGAATCCACAGAGAGAAATGTATTTTCCTTTGAAACCACTGATTTGGAAAAAATACTGAGCCAGGATCCCTTGGCTTTCTAATTCCAGCATGAGTCACTGCATGGACTGAACACATCTACTGTATTTAAGGGTAAAAAGGGGGAACCAATCCTATTATACATCATCACTTCCTTCAACATCTCTCTTAATGAGCCGTTGTAAAATTAGTACGTTTTCTTGCCCGCATGAAGAGGGCTAAGTTAATTCTTCTTCCCTGGCATTCTTCTTTTTAGGACAGGGTCTCTGAACTGTCGTGTCTTTCAACCAACTTCATCTCTGCTTACATATACAAAACCTCCACACATTTCAAAGCAAACAAACCCGGGTTTGTAATGCAGGGCACATCTGTACTGATAACCACACAATACACAACTTTATCTGAAGTTTACCTGTTCACAAAGGCTTTGTAATTTCTATTCAGCTTCGTGAAACCACGTAAGATCGGGAAAGCAAAACGTTTGGCTTGACCATAGTACCAAGAGATTTATGAAGTCACAGGGAATTGAGGCTCGGGCTCTAACACCAAGGTTTGCTTTTGACTGTATTTCAGCAGTTATTCAGAATAAATCCACTGAAATTAGCATCAGATTGAAGATTAAACTTGGAGGCCCATTACAGTAGCAACACAAGCCACCTGAAATCCTTCTCTACAGCAACGCACATTGGTGGTTTCCAGGCAAAAAAGGCCAGAAAAAGGGAGAATTGAACATTTCTCCATTGAGAACAAGCTCCGAAATGCAGCAGCGGGTTTATTTTTGAAGCCATGACACAGAAAGCAGACGTGACTAGGTTCAGTCCCAAAAAATCTACTTGGAAGGGGATTCAAATTAACAAATTGAGTCCAGTAACCATCAAGTCACGTGTAGATGAGTTAGAGTGTGGAAATGCTTGAACAAAAGGCTGAAGAAACGCATCATCTGTGATTCACTTTCACACAGTAACAATGCAACTCGTCCATGTTCTGTGTCATTAACGAGGAGGACGCATCATTAATGGGCACAGAGCACCATTCTCTCCAAGCTCTCTCGATGCTCTTGTTATTGAAGTAGATCCAGAGGCAGAGTTGATGTCATTTTTGTACATGGATCAACACCACTCACAGCAAATAAAACAGAAGAGAAAGATTCCCACACATTTTAAGTGTTTGTTTTTTTTTTTTAAAAAACAAATGCTAATAATTTAATTTTTAAAAGGCTTTTGAAACTAAGCACCTTGTTAATCCATGGTAAAGTAGATGCCTCCTAGGTGCCAACTCTCTGTAACAGTACTAGAGTCACCAAATTATTCTGGCATGCTCACAAACATCTAGCATGGCCCACGCAATCCAGGTAACGCACTAGCAGACGCTGTTATATCACCTTCTCTTTTTTCAATCCTACTTTGAAGTAGAAAGATCTCATCTATTAAGCTCGCCATACTACAATGATCTTATTTCCCCCCCCTATTTTAAACACGTGATGAAGTGGAGACGTGTTCCTTTAGGTGCAAGGGTGGGAGGTTAAACACACAGAACATGAGGAAAACATGACCAGGATAACATCAGCACGTGAAAGCAGCCTGAGAGCACTTACACAAAATGTAACTGGAGACAGCGAAACATAGAAAATACCCTATAAAAGCCAGATGTATGGTGGGCTAGACCAGAATGGAGTTTGAAAACTGGTTTAAAAGCATAGCTGTGCTTTGTTCAATTTATTACCTTTTATTACTTAGCAGTTCAGGGTTCTGGATAATCTTTTAGTTCAGAATGGTCTCAAGGCCTGCAGATACATACCTTTAAGTTTTTAACTATTTTTAAAGACCAAGCTGGAAGAAATTGCTTCCCTTCTTGTACAAAAAGGTTGGTCAAAGATTAAGACAGAGACTTAAACAGGAAAGAACAACATCCTGTGAATATTTCTAGCAAGGTAAAAAAAAAAATTTAGTCTCAGAAAAGAATATGCAGGAAGGCAACATCAGACCTGGCAGAGCATCACCACAAAACCTTAACCACAAAAAAGCAGCTGTTGAGCCGTACGAGGGTTCAGTGCTTTCTTTAGCTACAATCCCAGCACCCAAACGGCATTACTGCAACGAAAGCCTGTGATTACAGACGACGAAGAGCTACAAATAACTTGTTTCTGTGTTTGTTTTCACCTCAGCCCTAAATTGCAAGGGTCTTCTGAGATTATCTGGGTTTAAGATCAGAGGTATTTGGGAGGTTTTGCTCCCAGACCTACTCAACGCTTAAGCTATGCTTTGAAAGTCTGGTTTTTTGCTCACAGAAAGTCCGAAGCTTTCCACCATGAGTCACAGGAGGAATCAAAAGGTAAATTCAAAATATACACAAAAAGTCCTGTGGTTCTCCTGTGACAGAGGAAGCTGTTCTTTGAAGAATACAGCAGAGATCCTGGCCCAAGTTTCTTTGAAACTCTAACCACAACACGAGGCGGTGATTTTTCTCTCTACCACATCCAATCTACGTAGTTGATCTGTGAATTCACTATTTTAATTAGAATTCAGAGTTAACAGTTAGCTAAAGTTCAAAATAAATAGCTCAGCTAATTCAAATCAGTCATAACGTATCTCAGCACTCCCTGGTTGCTCCCATTACAAGCCAGTTTAAGTAAGGCACACACACACAGATTTATCTACTTAAATATTTAACAAAGTAGAGCCCCAATCCCACTGTGGAGCACTGTTAGAAAGCAGGATCAAAGGGAAACATCCTCTTCCCCTTCTAAACCTTCTCCTATTTTACTACAACCCAGAAGTCCCAGGTTCTAGTTATACCATGGCGAAAAAATAAATAAATCAGTGCTCCAGATATTTATGTATATTCTAAATGCATGTCTTTGCAGCAGGATTTTAGAAGCAAAGACAGCATCATTTAAAGAAAAACCTCTGACACCCAAACAAACATTATTCTTACACTGCTGAACTTGCAGTACAACTTTCCAACCGACCATTAGAAGGGATGTATATTTTTGTGATACAGCCAAGTTTTCTCACATTAGACAAGTTTATCCATTCTTCACAGAGAAAACTCACATCCTCCCAGTGCAAGCAGAAAAGACTCCATATCAGGTTTCACCAGAGCTAGCGTTTAACATCAAACCTCACATTTTATTAAGGGGTAGCCAAAAAACCTCTAATACCAGGCTGCGTGACTGCTTTGGAAGCAGTAAGGAACCCTAAATTTCAGTGAAAAGCCACACTGAAACATAACTACCCCTTTAAAACATAAAAAGAAAAGGAGAAATACCAAAATTAAATATACATATATAGAGAGAGATAGATATGGCTTTACACAGAGACTGCATTATTACCAGCTCTGTAACCAATTGAAACACGGACAGAAGTCTAGCATGCTGGTTACATTCTTCTATAGGGATAAAAAAATTATTTGTTTTTTATTGGGTCTATGCGTAACATTTGCATCTTGTTACCACTGATATTTTAGCTTTAAAAGTTTTCAGACATTCCTCCAGGGCTTATCTTAAGCACATTTTTATTAAGTTCCCTTCTTTAAAAAAAAAAGGGGGGGGGGGAATCCAGTTAGTTTTGACGCGCATTGCCTTTGACAATGATAATCTTTGTCCTTTCCAGCTGCAGTAAATTTAAGATAATCTCTTTTTCAAGTGGACTTTATTAATCTTCCAAATGAAATACCATCCTGAGGTAAAACAATTATTTCCAGTTCAACCCTTAGTAACAGTTAAGTCTCTGCTGGAAAAAGACGACTAACATCTGGCAGACTCAATATCTGCACCAATTAAGAACAATTTTGAAACCATAATATACAAATCTATTCAAGTGTTCAGACTAAAGCTCGTCACAGACAGATCAGCAGCCTTCTTGCAGCTAAAAGGAAAAAAAAAAAAAAAAGGGAGAACAGAGAATGACTGCAGAAGGTTTTCACCAAGTCAGCAGTCTTGCTGGCCACACGCAGCAGTATTTTGACTGTCATAACACACAGCGATGCGCTTAGATCTTCAAGGGAGATCTCCCTGCGAGCCTGGACGCCGAAAGGCAAGACAGGTCGCCCGAAGGAGCCGCCGCTCGCCCGGTCTGCGTGCTGTTCTCAGCATCACTGCCCGACATATTCCATCCGCACAGATTTTGACGTCTTGCCTTAGCCAGGAGACAGACCGTCAGCGCTTCAGCCTCCATTGGCAACATAACTGGACTAATGGTGGGGGGGGAACAAGCACATTGTCTTCCCCTTCCCATAAGCAAGTAGATTTAAACATCTTACCAACAGAAACAAGGGGCAGCATCTTACACTGGAGATGCCAAGGCCACGTTCAGCTCAGCTGGCTGAAGGACCCCATAGCAGGCAGGGACCAGGGACCAGGTACCAGGACGGGCCGTGCTGGCTTCACAGCCCCAACCGCTCTTCAGAAGAATGGATTTTTCTTCTAAATAACCTCAACGGATCACAGGAACGCAACATCCCTCGCAGGGCAGCGGCACAGTCACGTGCCTAAAATTCAACCCGCTTATCCCCCTCCCCAAAGCTGGTACCCAGGGACAGCTGGATCCCAGATTCAAACACTGGTCATTTAAAAACCCACAACTGGTTAATCTCACCTCAAAGGAGGCAAAGCAGTACTGTTGACTTTTTTTTTTCCTGTCTAAAAAAAAAACAACAAACCAATAACAAACAACCAAAAAACCCCATTTCACTTGTGTGTTTCAACTTAAAAAAATCTGACGCTTACCTCCATTTTCAGATAATTGTCCCTGAAAGTATTTTTTATTGAGCTAGTTTGTACATAAAGTGGATAATTGTACCTTTTCTTGCTAAAAGAGTAGTAAACAGATAAAAAGTTACAAAGGATTTGGAATTAGATCTATGGCCAAAGGCTCTTCTAAATGTTCATAGTCTGAAAAAATGAAACAAAAGAAAATAAATTTTAAGTTTATTTTTGCTATAAATCTCCTCCAATTGCTAACTCCCACAGCTGAAGTCATAATCCACAGTGTAAAATCATGATCATTACTAAAAAAATATTGTAAGATTAAGAGAACATGTTAAGTAGAAAAAGATTCATAGTTATATACCATTTGTGTAAAATAACATCATCTGGAAAAAAAAAAAAGGCAATTTTGGTCTGAAATACCTGCTGGACTCCTGAGAGGAAACATTTTCTCATTTGTACTTCAGATACAAACAACAGCCTGGGTAAAACATGGTCAAGGTGCTCTACTGACTGTGCACCCTGATATTTTCTAGGCCTCAGAACTCCAGTTTTTTGTGTTAGGATGTCCAAGAAAAATGATTTCGGGGAATGGAACAAAGGAGTCAAACATATTTTCCTAAATAGAAGCTACGGGTAATCCCAAAAATTGTACAGGCGGAATTTCATTAGAAAGAGCATCTTAGTGGAAAATCATCTATTATTTTTTAAGAGCAGCAGTAAAGCTACCTTTAAAAGAAACAACAGGGATTATTTAATCTCTGAATTCCATCATCGCATTTTTCAATTCACAAGTATGACATCAATGAGTTTGTGTTTTCAACACCAGACACATCACATGAGCTGTATGTCTTGAAAAATGCAGTATTCACTCGAGCAGTATTCCCTGACTTAGCAATGTAATCATCTGCCTGGTGTTTTCCTGGGAGCCAAATATTTCAAACAAGAAACATTTGCTAGCTGTGCCCTTCTTAATCAATTGGTCTATCTGGAAAGGAAAAAAAAAAAACACAAACAACCTCCATTGTTTTAGGAAAAAATGTAACGCATCGCTATCTGCTTAAGCATTCTTGCACATCAAGTTGGTGGCTTATTGCTCAGGTTGCAAGGCCTGATGGCTTCAAAAAGGCTGCCGTGCTCTGCTGGCTCTCGAGCTAAGCGAAACAGCAGCAGCAGCATATAAAAAAAACCCTTCTGGTACATCTTGCACACAGGGTGTCTCCAACACAAAGATACCTGTGCTCTGGAGCAGCGTCATTTCCAAGGACCACCTGCCTGCCAGGCGGAGGGGCTGCCCACGGTCTGTTTATAAACACGCGAGCATCTTTGCCAGCTCCTAAATCTGCGGTAGAAACTTGTGCACGCCCCTAACTTTCTGCAGGCCCTAACAGCACCGTCAGGAGACGGGCACAAGGCTGATTTTCCACTTGGAGCTCATTTCTCTAAATAAAATTCAATCATCAAAGGGTTGACAGCAAGAAAAGGTAAACTCCAAGGTAAACGTATGTACACACAAAACACACCGCCACAAAGAACCCCTTCCCTGGAAAAACAAACAAGAAAATACTGGTACCAATCTTTACAGTATTGCTGACAAACACTGCAACACCCCATTAGCTCATGATAATGAAATCGAATTGACTAATCTACTCTGACTGCGAGAATTAAATTTAGAACAGCACAGTATTACTCTGTAAGCATGCAAAAGCGTGCTCAAGGCCACAAATGAAAAAGCCAAGCTCCCCCAAAAGAGCTTAACGTGTGATGTCCATCCGATCACTGAAGGTCGCAGAAGAGTGGAATAATCATTCCAGTTACATAGTAATGAACGTACCATAAAAGACACACTGCAGATAGACTGCTAGTGTGATACGTGTTGATATGCATTAATCAAATTTTATTTTCAAGCATCAGGAGAAAAACCTATTTCAAGAGCAGGAAGGGCGGTGAGGGTAAGATTTGCAATATTCTACAAAGAGGCCCTCTTTGCTCCATCAAATTTGTTTGGTTTATGCAATCCCCAAGAGTATGCAAGTGGTCACACCTGAATGCAGATTCTGGGGTGAAAATTTGCTGTACGTGAGTGAAAAAGCTGAATAGACAGAATCAACTATGTATCAGTCAAAAGACCGAACTTAAATGGCTCGCAAGTCTCCTCTGCCCCAAGAAAAAAGTAAATAAATCACGTATCCATTAAAAAGAAGAAGTATCCCGAGTTTTTGGTGACACAACCCACACTCAACACATATCTTCCTTAACCACGCCACCACCAAGCGCAACTTCCTCCGAAGCATCGCTACTCCCATCTCCTTGGTACCAACCCTAAAAACAAAAACAACCCCATGCCACAGTGGCAGCTACTCTCATAGACTGAAAAAAAGAGGTCAACTCTTTTTTCCATCCAGATTCAGTGGGTGCTCCAGCCACAAAGTACTGAGCAATCAAGGCACGCAAGCTTTAAGAAGATGCACTGAAAGTAGACGGTACTTTAGTGACCAAACAGGCCAGAAATTACGACTTGAACAGCATATGCCTGCCTATAAAACCTCTCTAGATGGAGTTAATTCCCAAGAAGAGGTCTGTTATAAAAGCTGATTTCTAGAGGTATGCAAAGAGCACACTGCAGTCCTGTTACCGTGGACAGAAGAAATTCAGCTACGCTGCACAGGCCGAGAAATGCTGGCTGCCTCCAAAACAACAAAAAACCAACCATAAGAACAGACGAAATCTGTTCTTAAAAAAAAATAAATTACAAGGCTGGGAAAGGAAGAAATGCATTTTAAGCTTAGAGATGACAAAACTCCAACCATGAGTGCCCACGCCAGCCCCAAAGGACAGGCAGCTCGTCAGACAATGCAGGAATCTCCCTGCAGAATCCCAGCTACCTTTTTTTTTTTTTTTTTCCCTCTGGCCTCCATCTCT
>VXBL01006170.1:187655-272382 GCA_013400195.1 Aramus guarauna | reverse complement strand
CCCCCCATATATTTCCTACAAGTTCTCCCAGCTCGTGTGAAATAGGAGCCACTGCTCAAATCCAGCACCTTCTCCCATTGCAGGTGTCTTCCTTTGCTCCAGTCACTTTTTCAGAGAGGAAAAATAAAATAAAATAAAAAAAAAATCTGTTTTGCCACGTTTTGGGGGTTTTACGTGTGTCAGCAAGGCAAGACGGCGGTCAGGCCCACGGCGGGATGGTGCTGGTGTGCGGCCCCAGAGCTACATCCGTCCTCAGCCCGTCGGCAGAGCGCTGGGGATGCGAAGGACGGCGCCCGGCTGGTTGACTTCCGCACATCCTCCATGCCCTGCCGCCCGGGCTGGGAATGATCTTCCCTCTGGAAATCGTGTAAATAGTTTGGAAACAAAAACTTCTGTAGCAGGTTCAAGCCAAAAAGGTGAACGAACTCAGGAGACAGGGATGCGGCGAGAGATAAAGATGCTGAGAGCCACCGCGAAGCATCCGCTGACTGGGAGCGGTTGAGACACGCCGTAGGATTTCCTCCGAGACTGTGGCAATATTCGTTGCTCCCTTAGTAACCAAATATTTGCATCTGTATTGAGTATAGCGGCAAATATGCATCGATAAGCCCGTACAGGCCGCTGCAGGCGTGTTTCAGGACACGGTGATTGCTTTGGCAGCTCGTCGAGGATAATTGCAGGATGCCGCGGCGTTAATCTGGGCATGCCCTAGTGCACGGTTTCAGTCCCGTGGTGGCTAAGCTTTTCATTCTGCAGGTAGCAGGTAGAGCCTGGTCTGATTAATTTAAACGTGGAAGGACTTGCAAAGAATTTTTGTCTTTTGGGAAAAGATCCGATCCGATCCGACCTCTTTGTCGCTGTACCCCCACACTGCGTAACCTGCGCTGGGCTCAGCGATGGGTTGAGCAGCGTTCAAAGCTCAGAGCACAGAAGATGGTTATTGGGATATATTTTTAGCTCCCTAACTAAATCTCTCTTCCAGAAGGCCTTTAGCTGAGTATTTTCCTTCCTTGGACTGTGGGGTTTTTAGCCTGATGTGCTTTGCACGACACAGGATGAAGAAAAGCTTCCTGGTGGGAGCTGGCGATGGGAATCCTGGATGGAGCTGGCTCGGGTCCCCCCCCTCGGCTCTGGGGCCGGCTCTCCTCCGAGCACCCCGCTCCCCGGGCAGGCATTCCTTCCCTCCCCTCCTTCTGCACCGGCACGGGGCAACGGGATCTGCCGTACGGAGGGAATCCCGCCTGCCGTCGCGCCCTGGACCACTCCGGCCCTCCGCTTCCCATCCTTGAACCTGGAGGGATGCTCGTGGCGGCCGCAAGAAAACTCGGTGTCAGCGGAGTGAGTCAGCGAGCCGAAGCTTTCGGAGCGGCTCCCCAATTTCCCAACGTCCCGGGGTGTTTCTGAGGGAGAGGTCCTTGGGTGGAACGCCTTGACAGCTAGACGCCCGGGTTTCAATGCTTCCCAGCCCGCGATGCAGCCCGGTGGCCTGCAGCCGGTAAAATACCTTCCCACTGCGCCAGCCGACGCAGTCACCGGGCTCGTGGTATCAAAGCTGCTTACAGCAGGGAAAACACGGACCGAGGGAAGAGAAATGTCAATGACCCGGCGCTCGGGAGATGTGCCTCTAATGTCTGATCTCGTCATCCGGGAATTAGGGGTTTTTTGGTCATCAAATATTAGGAATAATTAAAGGATAGCACTGGGTTTAGAATGCGCTCATATTTGTTCATTAAATGAGATTAAAAACCCGGCCTGGGAGAAGCTGCAGGGATCAAACACCCGACGCAGGGCCGGGGGGGTGTCCCGACACGCAGCTGCTCGGCCGCCAGGACGACGTGGCAAGCACCGACGCAAGGGCTAAGCGGAGACACCGACGCAACACAAGCCCCACAAACACCCATTAGGGGCTGAAAATGAGATTTTTATCAGCCGGGCACACGTGGTGTCCTGGGGCGCTGGATTTGGCTTTCGTCACTACCCAAGGCTGTAATTTGTGTTCAAGTCCCAGAGGATTTTGGCCTTCGCAGGAGCATCCCGAGCCCTTTCCCGTCCCGATTTCCCCATCTCGGGGTGAGGACGGCACTCGCCCACCCCCGGGGCACACGCCGAGGGTTACTGAGGTCGGTCCTGTTGCCACAGCGCTTGGGAAAGAACAAGCGCTAAGCGGGATTATTATTAATAACAGTAATTATTGGGTTTATCGTCGTTATGGTAAAGATCCCTACGTCGAGATGATTCGAACCCGACAGCCCATTCATCGGTGGGTATCCCTGGCTGCCCTGCCCACCGCCTCCTTCCCCAAATTAAAGCATCTCTTTTATTTCTCTCTCGCCTCCTCCAGCCCCCACAACAGGGAAAGATGCAAAAGAGGCCGGACCCGACGTTGCTGGCGAGACCAGCCAAGACTAAATATGATGTTCTTGATATTTTTGTATTTTTTGATAAAAAAGCCCAGCCTCTCTACATATACCAAAGCTGAACTTAAGCCCCAAACAGCTTAATTTTTGCAATTTCTGCTTAATACGTGCCCCTTTCTAGATCATGCGCCTTCCCCAGCAGAGTAAGGCTGCAGGGACGGTGTTATCCCGCTTCTCCAGTGGCACGAGGCCAATGCCAACAATAATCAACGTATTCCCTTTGCGGAGCAGGTCGGGGTTAATCGCAGCGGCCCCAAAAGCAGCCCTGGGCTGTCTGCACCGAAACCATTTCTCCTGCGGCTCCGGGGTCCCCCCTGGACATTGGCAGGTCACCGAGGGCTCGCTGGAGGGTTGCACCAGGTTTGGCTGGAGTTCGCCCGCAGCTCGGGCTTGGTTACGATTCACCCCGAAGCGGTTTAGGTGAGTCAGGCAGAGGAGTGTCGGGGCAGCGGCACGTTTCCAGAAGGAAGCCCCTGGGTTTTTGGAGCGGGAAATCCAGCGCGAGGTGCCTGATGCTCCCGGGGTGGCGTAGGAAAGGGGCAGGAGAGGGAATTAGGGAACGGGGAACGTGTCCGATCCCTCCTGGGTAATGGTGGGACAAAGGGAAAAATCATTGCGGGGCAGGAGAGGTTTGGAGAGAGGCTCTAACTCCCGCTTCAATCTGGGACCTGCAGCGGCAGAGCCTGGATGGAGGGAACGGTGCTGAGCACGGGATTACCCTGCTCTAATAAAAGCTTAATAAGCACCGTGAAAACAAATAGAATGTTTCAAGAGGCAGCGGCCAGACCTCTTGGCACACCTCAGCGGGCTGAAAGCCGCGGTCCCCATCCCGGTCTCCGGGGATTTTGTCTCTGGGGGGCGATGCCTGGGGTCTCAGTGTTCAAACGCGGCGCGAGGGCTTCCCTTCGACACGGCGTTTGCGCCTTTTTATTTTTAGTTTTAGCTAACCAGCGGGATCGGTCCTGCCAAAAGAATCCACAAACGAGGGATTTAACCGTGATTTTTTTCCCTCTTGGAAACCAGAGTAACTATTTCTGGAGGTTCAGGCAGTTGCAGCTGCTTCTCCCAGCAACTTCGTGTACCGCGGGGAACATCCCTACAGTGATTTTTGCACTTAATTCGCTCGAGCATCACCGTGAGCAGTCCCTGCAAGCTGCACAGCTTGTTTTTCCCCGTGCCCTCGGTTCTGTACGTGAGAGCTGTGAATCATCCCTGCTTGGGGTGATAACGTGGCCGGGCTGCGCCCCAGCCATGTGCAGCAGATGAATCAAGGCCAATCTTGATTTTCTTATCTGGAGCCGGGCAAGGAGCAGAAACGGGACCCAAGGGGCGGCTTTTAAAAAAGCTAAAAAACCACAGGAGGGCTCCTGAGACGCGCTGGCAGGGTGGCCGCTCTTCGGAGCAGCTGAAAACGTCCCTGGTTTCACTTAGGAATTTAAAGGCGATTTGGGAGCACGGGCTCAGTGCTTTTTGTACTCATTTACGTCGCTTACC
Organism: Aramus guarauna; assembly: GCA_013400195.1. Lineage (NCBI taxonomy): Eukaryota > Metazoa > Chordata > Aves > Gruiformes > Aramidae > Aramus > Aramus guarauna. The sequence continues at coordinate 268,471 of VXBL01006170.1, read as the reverse complement.
TGCTCGGAGGATGTCCGATCTAGTCCTCGAGCTTGATGGGGTGTAAATGGGTAAGGAGTAACCCTGAACTGAAAACAGGGCTGGCCCGAGCGGCGAGGCTGAGGCAGGGAGGGAATTTTGCAGAAAATTTGCTTTATTGTCCCAGGCCGAGGGCAATGCTGGCGCGACGGTGCCCGCTGTTTGCAGAGCGGATGCTGCAAGGGTTATTCCCACAACGGGGACGGCAAGGGCCGGGCTGGCAGAGCCTGGTGTGAGCTGCCCAAAGGAAAAGCTGCTCAGCAGCCAAAAGAAACGCGTGGGACTCGACAGAGCTTCGTGCGGGCGAGGGACGGCGCCGGTGCGGTGTCCGTGCGGCAGCCGGTGACGCTGAGAGCGAGATGGGAGACGATGAGGTTTGCAGAGCCAGGAGCTGATGAGGAGCGACTGATAATTCAGCTAACGATGCTGCGGGGACAGGCCAGCCCTACGTGGTGCCCTTCAAACGGAGCAAACCGAGGGTCTTTCGCTGAGAATTAGCCCCCTGGCACGGAAAAAACCCTCTCTGCTTCCCAGAGCCAGCGGTTTGGGCACCTCAGGAGGCATTTTGGTAAAATGAAAACATCGAATCCCCTTTCAGCAAACACACGACACAAACTTTTCTGCCAGCGTAAGCACAAGCCTGGCCGGAGGAGCTGATTTCGCGCAGTTCAGCACGTCTGGTGGCTTTGCTGTAGGCTCCTTGAGCAACCTCTCAGCATCGCCCTGGCAGAAACCGGTGCTGATTTTGTATGAAAGGGGTTTTTAGCTGTTTAATACCGAGGTAGCCTTCAGTACCGTGCGTGCTTACACATAGTAAGGTGCCCCAAAAACCTTTGGGCAAAGGGAAAAGAGGCTTCTCGCTCCAAATTTCTGCATTGGAGACTGCAACCCCGAGACGTACCCACGTAAGCGTCGAGGCTCCACCACGGTCTCGCTGAACGCGCGTGGTCCACGTGTCCTTCCCCTCCCTGAAAAACAAGCCGCTTGGGTGCCCATCCAGAGAGATAAATCACTTTTCCTGCATCGGAAGAAGTCCGAGGAATCTTTTATGGCATTGAAACGTTGCAGCTCACTGCGTGTTTATGCTCAGCGGCTCTAATCCCAACACTTGTTTGAAAATACTTCAGGCAACCGTAGTGAGAGAAACGAATTCAGGCTGACGGGGCTTCGCTACCTGCAGCCGCTGCGAGAGCCCGTCCGGTCCCTGGTGCAGCCGGTGCCTGGGGCAAGGCTGGCTGCTTTGTTCTCCCTGGGAGGCGTCGCTTAAAGATTAATTAATAAACCATCACCGGAGTTTGACCCGTGCAAACAGCCCTGGCAAGGATGTGGGATCATCTCGGGGAAGCTCTTGCCCATGAAGTCAGGTTCAAAGGAATCACAGGGGTCACACGGGCTCTCGTGCATCGCAAAAGATTTCCCCCCCCCAAAAAAAATCTTTTGCAAATAAACTGGGTTTTTTTGAGAGAGGGTTGACTCCGTTGTTCAGCTAGTGGTTTGGTTCATCGGTTTGAGTCACTTTACCCATTTTGAGGCATTTTCCCTCGGTCTTGCTCCTCTCTTACTTTGAATTTAGGTAACGCTTCTCCCAAAAGCCTTTGCTGACTTCCCCCGCCCGCGGGGGATTTTGCAGCATCGCCTTTGTGCGGTTCTCTGAACGTTTCAGCCTCTGTGTGTGGCCTGTGTCAGCTGAAACTTTCCAAAACACTTTTCTTTTGTTCTTGTCCTTCTCTGGGTCTTCTGGGGTTGTTATTGTTAGTCTTTAGTCCCTCCCAAAGCTATTCTGCTCCGCGGAAGCACGATTCTGCCGTTTCCACCTGCTTTGCAAACCTGGCTTCCCCATCAATCGCAGCCCTGCGTGCTCTGGGCAGGGAGGCACTTGATCCGCCACCTTTATTTGGTAAAATACATCTCTGGGTCTTCGCAAAACCCTCTAGAAAGGCTCTGAGTAGTTTATTGCACCGTGCCTATAGCGATAAGGACGGTTTATGTCCTCCTTTTCAGCCCCTATTTCCTTGCAGTTGTAATGACATCGGTGAATAGACGGCGATGGCGTTCTGCTCCTGGCAAGTTTAAGGATCTGCAGATCCAGCTTCACGGGTAGAAAAAGAATTATTTTGCTGGTATAAACTTTACCAGTTCCTGCAATAGCAGAGACTGTTTTCGCAAAAGACCTGTGCCAGCACAAAGGGAGCTATGCCAGGATTTGCATCAGCAAAACCCAGAGCTATGCTGGGGTTACCTTGTTAGGTAGGCTGAAGGAAGGTACCGCGTAAGGTGTTTGCAAGATCCTCCTTTGTGCAGTGAGGCAACAGCAGTGAAGCAAAGGCTGAGGGACTGCCTGGCATGCTGAGGCTGTGGCCGAAGGAGAAAAAAGGTCTTTTTCTGTGAAAAGCCAGTAAGTAGGTAGCACGGCAGCCCGGTGTTCCTCCCCAGCTTTCCACACCACAGTAACAGTTCTTGTCTGGAGCTTAACCAGTCAGTTGAGCAGAAATTAAAAGTCAAAACACGGTGGGGTTTCAGTCTTGCACCTGAACTCTCCCTATTGTGAGAAGCTCTAGAACCAGAGTCATAAAAACCTGGTTTCTTGTTACCCGTTTGCTGCTGCTTTCAGGAATCACACCAATTTGAAAGGTCGTTTACTCCCAGAGGGGTGTTAGTATCGTCCACGCTTCTGCACGCCGGCGTTGGTGAGCAATGCTCAGGCGTCCAGCCACGGCGTATTCCAGCTGCTCGTCTGGAGAGAAGACTGTTAGGTTTGCCTTTACAGTGCTTTTAAAACAAAGTGTGTTTTTCTTTGATGTGGTTAAAAGGCAGGCGAAGCGTGGCATCGCTGTACTAAAGACCAAACTCCTCACCTCAGCCCCCCTCCCGTACCTGCACAAGGCAAGAGAGATTTACCCACGGGACAAAGCAGCCCGCTGAGATGTCCTCAAGTCCCTTGCAAGACACTAGCCCAAACTCCTCGGGGTGACTCGCTGTTCTCCTCCCCAGAACCCAAATGCCAGCAGTGACACAAGCACCCACGGAGGTGAGAAGAAAAACACCGCGCCTTCACTCGCTTGCTAATTGCCAAATCACAATGCGTGCTCAACGCTAACAAAAGGCATCAAATAGGTTGCCAAGTTATTCAGCCTCGAAAATAGTTATTATTTATGGGATGGGACTGCGTTAGGATTGCGGAAATTCAAGTTCAAACAGAGACGAGAAAGACAGGGAAAGCTTTATTAGATTCCAGCTCAACCGCGCGTCAGCTGGGTTACAGGACAGCAGAACCGGTGGCAAAGGGAAGTTACCAGCATGCACAACCGGGGGAGAAGAGGCAAAGCTGCATCCGAAGCAGGTGCGTGGCCTCAGGTCGGGGCATGCACACCAAAACGCAAACTACCCCAGGGGCAAGCGGCCGGCTCCAGAAGTGCGCAGAGTCTGGTTTTTCCATGCATTTTGCTGAAGCTGAAAATTTTACCAGAGAGGGGCAAAATAAATCAGACGCGAGTAGCGTCCCTCTGAGAGGTGACGTCGCCGTCGTACTACGCGACCCGAGGCGATAACATGCGCGCATGCTTTGAACGCAGCCTTGGTGCGAGTCCGGTCAGGAAGGACACCGTGATACGCAACATGCCTTGGAGAGGGGTAACACGAAGCGTGTGGGGAGATGACAGCTGCCCTCACCCGCGTGAAGAAGGGGTGGAAGGAAACGCTGTCCTTGCAGTCCACGAGTCACTAAGGCTCATGTCCCGCAAGGGGAAACCTGCGCTGCACGTACGATCGGTAAAGACAGTGTCAGGCTGCTTCCTCGCTCACACGAGCCTTTTGTTTCCCGTGTCTCCTTGTCCAGACTGTGGGTCGGAAAGAGCAGCAGCTCTGAGCCCCGAGAGAAGGAGCTCTGAAAGAAAATATGAGAAAGAACTTGGCATTTTGGGCTACTGCATGGTTAAAGTACTAGTCAAACCCATCTTACCCATTTGTTCAATTTATTTAACTTCAAAGAGGTGCACACTAAAGCATTAAGATTTACTGGTTTAGATTCCTCTCTGTACAAGTTCTTTCAACCAGCTCAAATACACAAGGCTTTACAGATAGAAGCACTGAAATACAAGATAAAACAAACCTAAATTCCAAATCACTCCAAGAAGAAAAAAAATTGTAGAAAATAAAAAAACCCAAAACAAAACCCCCAAAAAACTGCAGCACTCCTCAGGGAAGGGACAGACTGCACCAGGAGGAACACAGAGGGGTGGAAGGCAAGCTAGTGTAGTCTCTGCCCAACGCTTCTCGGTGCTGGCGGCTCAGGGGATGGAGTTCAAAAGATCCTTGAGGAAGCTGTCGGGATCATTGATTTCTGACAAGAGCCCTTTAAACAAAAGAAGACAATACGGAATAATTAGATTCACAAAGCGGTTTCCCCTGCCCACATTAGGGATTTGTGCCAGAGCACGTGTAAGTTAATAATGACAGCTGCCATGTTATTTTAAGTATGGAGAAGACGAAGATAAACCCTTGTTGGATGCATGTGCAGAAGGGACCGAAGCGTCTACGTTAAATCCATATGGCGCTTGCTCTTGTGCAACGCAGCTCCTACAGGGACCCTGCTAGCTGGCTGCCTGCTTAGAGAGTGAGGGACTGGCCTGGGACACTACTAACTCCTAACAAGTAAGAGTAGCCTCTCCACACGTTGATTTTCAGCATCTCCTGCCTCCTGGGGATACCAAAATCCCCACGGCAGGAACTCTCGCTGCACTGCACATGCCTTTAGCACATGGTCACACCTGTTTATCAGACTTCAAACCACATACACCCAAACCCACCTTTAAGCTGAGACGTACGTTATGTTTAACAGAGCAGGGGGAGGACCCGTGGGATCAGGTGAGAGCAATTTTCCTGTCTGGGGATGCTCAAGCGTGTCTCCCAACTGTTTTTGAAATAGCTTAGGCAACAGCTGGAGCGCCGAGGTCTCCTCCTCTCGCTGCCTCGTACAAACAAGCTGCTGCAGCAGTGTCAGGAATGCTGCTGTCTCAAGCAAGCGGCAGTCACGAGTTGCATAAGACAGCCTATAAAAGGGAAAGCGCACACTTACCAGCCACATCCAAAAACTCGGAAAACGTTTCAACTGGCATGAACTCCTCCTGGAAGGTTTTCAGGGCCTTGTCTGCAGCTTCGTGTATTGGCATGTCATTGTGTCGTATGAATTCAGCAAGAGAGTAGGACCAGCCTCCCTCTGTGTTACTGGTAGGCACCTTCTACGAGAGGGGAAAATGGGACCAAATCAGCCCAAAAAGTAACTATTTAGAAGAATAACTGCAAACCCTGATGCCTTCTCCCATTGCTCTTGGACTGGCATCCTCTGCCTCTTGTAAACAAGCCACACAGAAAAATTTACCCCATCTGTGACTTTGGAATCTTTTTGTACAGAATGCAAACAAGGTCGCAGGCATTTTCTCACCCTAATTATTTACCCCCCTTTGGAAGCTGCAAGTTTCTTTGTGGTGGATGCCCCTACCTCCTTCCTTAGCCAACCATTTCCCTGGTGCAGCCCTGAGCATCCTTGCTTTAGTGAACCACGAACAGAAAGAAAACAAAACAAAACAAAAAAAACCCCACACAATACAGGAGGAGTGCTGCAAAGGAGGGAAGTCTCTCAATTCTTCAGATACCAAATTTCAAGGGGTTCAATGAGCACAGGCAGCCTCACTGCTCATGTAAGGTAAAGTTTTATGTTTACAAGGATCTTGGAAAAAGGGGCTTCAAACTATTTCAAATGCACATAGTTGCTCAGGTGAGAAAGCTAATATAGATGAACTTCAATGTTTTTTCTTACCTTGAACATGTTGTAAATGAGATCTACGAGGGCCCAGAAGAGAAGGCCAGAGCGGTACGTTGCGTATTCCTTCACTGTCTTATCTGCCAGTCTAGAAGATAATGAAATCAGTCTGTGAGTTAATCACTTTACTATGCTTTGGTAATCGATTTGATGAATAGCGCGAAAGCTGAAACGGCCAAAAAGCCTATCAATAATACACACGGGGAGAGGCTCTGAGTAAGCTTTACTGTGTGCTCTGGGACACGAAACAAACACTGGGCATCCCGATTTCCGTGCAAGGATTCCTATAGCTAGGGAGTCACTTTAGCAGGTTAGCCAATAAACCCTTATTTAACAGGAAGAAAACAAGCCCAGAGGGAAGCGCATTGCTAAGATTACATAGGAAGCCAACAGCAAAGTCGGAAAAAACACCACACAGCCCCCGTTTGTAGGCTCACTGCTTGGAGTACAGCAGATTCCTGAAGAAAGAACTAAATCTCGGTTTCAGATGCAGTACAGCAATGACAGAGAACATGGTTTTTCCTTCTAACTCACAAAAGTGTTTCTGAAAGACTCTGAGGGAAAAATTTTGTCCTTTAAGAAAGAGAGGAATTCCAGTTTAATATCTTCTTGGTTATTCTATCACCATGAAAGGCCTTCTTTTGGAAATTCAGCATGTGGCTCAAGAAATGCTATAAAAGGTGCAGAGCTGTCCTGGGATAACAGCTCCGAAGTTTACAGGATTAATCACAAACAGGTTCTGGCAAGGCGGAGCCTCCTGCCAACAACTCTAATGGGTTTGGAATTTTCTTGCATGCGTTTCTCAGGTACATCTGCCTCCATCACATGCTGCTTCCTGCTCATCACTTAAAAGCTTTGGGAAAAAAAAAACAAAAAACAAAAAAGAAAAAAACCCCAAACCCAAAACAAAAAAGCCCTTTTTGATGCATCTACAACTAGTTCGGCTGCTACTGACCCAAGTCAGCAAGACAAAGGGTATCGTCTGACCACGGGCCCAACTGCAATCTGCCACAAGCTGGGTTTTTGTGGGGGGGAAATGAAGGTTTTGCCGCTTTTGTTCTAAAAAGCTACATTTATGTGTCTGCCCTTAAAACAGACGGCTTGGTAGGTAGCAGTCTGCTTGGGCGGCCAGGCTTAATTATTTAAAGGAAAACCAATTAGTAAAGGTGACTAAATTTCCACGGGAAGAACAGCAACTTAGAGCGAGGCTAATTCTAGACTCCCAAATACTGCAAGACAGAGTTTCTTTTTATGTGAATGGTTTTGATCTAATTGGAGTCTGCTCCTTTAATTGAAAACTAAAAGGCCCTTGTGGGTTAAGTCTGGTACCTACCTTCTGGAACAGCTACTTCATATAATAGCTGCCGCATTTTCATTAATGTAAGCTGGTTCAGGCTCATCAGCTATGCACGGATTGCCAGCAGAAAGTTAGATGTTAACACTTTGGGAGCCTCGCTTCTCTCGGGAATGTTTTAGAAAGGTCACAGTCAGGAGCAAAGGGAAAAAAAAAAATCAAAAGGATATTTTCCTCCCAGACTCCAGACGAAAGTGATACTGAAAAGCGTCTATAGGACTCTTCTAGCCAGAATTCTTGGTTCAGTAACAATGAGCAGGTAATCAGTCACTTGATCCAGTTCTTTGGAATTTGTAAGCTATATTTACAAAAAAAAGAACAATCCCAGAACTCCGTCCTGGTAATTTCATCTCTGGGCTTAAATACAAAGCATTTCTAAAACCCAGAAGGTGCCGAGTATCGTTCCCTTTGGTCTTGCAGACAAGCTGCGATAGCTGTAGCTCCTGGCAGAGACATAAGACGTTTTTGGCTAGATTCTCCTCAAATCTGTCTCACGCTGAGTAATCCAGCTGAGCAGCTGGATAAAACACCTAACCACAGGACAGGGCACAGGCAGCACTTGTTGCCTTCACTTAAGTACGAGGGAACGTAGAGTACTGCCTGCACCTTTCATTAATAAGATTTACAGGCCCTTTTTAGGAGCACGAGTTGATCCTCAGCTGCTTTTAGATGCTCTGTTGGTTCCTGTAGCAACTTCTCGCCATCCATCGCCCGCGGTAAAGGCAGCAGTGAGCCCTTGCGTGTGTCTCACCTTCACCCCTAGGATGTATTCTGAAGGGTGCAGCTCCCAGATAACACCCGTGTACTGCATCGAACGTGGAATGCTGATTTTAATCTTTTGTATGCAGACACAGTACTCTGATGTTACAGACACTGGCCTCCTCTTTGCCTTAGCAAATTCAAGGTATTGGCACTTATCCGCAGAACATTTCACCGTCCATCGCCCTCTTCCTCATTTTCCACAAGAATAAATAAGCACAGACCTTGCAAATAAGAATTGCCATATTTCTATTTCTGAGAGGTGTTATCAGTGGAACGCTTTGTGCTCTCTTAGTATGCAGGGATTAAAGAAAGCCCTTGAATAAACCTTGACATAATTCCTGAGAACTATTTCTGAGTGTTTTCCCCTGAAATTCCAGAGATTGGATGGTTTAGCTGGAAGTTTCTTGCTATGTCCATTTCAATATGCTTTTATGACATACATGCTTAGAGATAAGTTGGGAAAGAAACAGAGAAATTTACTGAGAGTTTTAAAAACTACCAAAACATCCCCAGCAAACTCACACAGGGGCTTTGCTTTACCAGTCTCTTCGGCAGCCCCCACATGAAAAGCTGCACGCCCTTGCGTCTGAGAAAACGGACCTCCGCGATAGTGTCTCCTCTGTTAAATCCCCATTCCCAGAACTCGGGAAGGGTGGTGGAAACAGGAGACACGACCACAGCGCAGGCTGAGCTCGAACAGCAGAAAACTAGCACAGAAATCAATACGGGAGCCCCTTTAAGGGCTCTTTCACTTCTGATGCCTCTAATAGCATTGATGCATGCTGTGTTGTGTGTTACTACAACGTAATGACTTTATCAAACACATAATTAATGTCATCAGAATAAGAATGCCCTGTAAGGCGACTTAGAATAATAATGAATTTATTCCTAATTATGACAGCTATTTAAAATCATCTTTTCAGAAACTGGAATTCCTCTTCCTTCTCTGGAAATAAGTGCTTTTGTCAGGGAGGCACAGCCACTTATTCTTGTACTTCGAGTGCTTGACAGCTGCTATTGATTTTTTTTTTTTTTCCTTTTTAAAAGCAATGGCATTTGATTTCTATTTCTATTTTTCTATTTAAGGAGGCTGGTGCACTGATCAAAAGAGCCCGGAAGGCAAGCAGGGAGCGTGCTAGCAGCTCAGAAACAGCACGCAACAGAAGTTACTACAGCGCTTCACTCGGCGTGGGGGGGAATAAGCATCTTACCATTTTCATACTTTTAGCTATACTCCTAGGAGCAGCATCATTGGCACTGATCACCTCATCGATCCACTCCAAAACCCACCCAGAATTAATGCTCCTGCTCCTACCTCTGCAACGCTGAGTACAAAGCTACTCAGAAGAGTTAATATCTGCTGTTCTAAAACACGCACGCTCCTTTCCTCAGCCCCCCGATAAGCCGCGCGTGGCCCCGACTACTGCCGCAGTGGTAACAGGAGTGAGCTGGCAGCAGGGGAGCAGCAGCGGGGTGGTGGCTGACCTGCTGGCTCCCCCTGGTGACACCACTCGCGCGTGGGAGGTGACAAGGAGCCTCTTGAGGATCTCCACTCGCATGGCTTTCCACTTCTCCGGGGGAGAGATGTGCAGCGCCAGCACGGTGTAGTAATGGGGCCCGTCCACCTCGTAGGCACTCTCCACCCACTTCTCTTTGGGGTGCTCCATGAAGCTCTGGAGGTTTTTCTCCTCCCTCGAAGTGGCTCGAGTTCTGAAACACAAGAAAAGCTTCAGCAGCTGTTCTGGCTCCTGCATGTTAATTTGCTAAATCTCTGGAGCTTTTTACAAAGGAAACACAGGAAAAAAAAACAGTGCTAGCTTTAACTGTTAGGTTTTTCCCCAAATTCATCCACTCATTGGATCTTTTCTCCCAGTTAAGCATACCAACCTAGCAAACTTGCTTTTCCTCAGAGCCGTGTATGGTACTACATAGGTTTGCAAGGCAGTTGGCATTGCCCCAGTAGAGGGCAATACTACTGCAGAGCTATTTTTCCTTTTTTTTAAGAGAAAAAAAAGAGAGTCAGGCAAGCCAGTCCACATGTTCAGGTTGTACCGTCTCCCATCTGACACCAAGCACGTGACTGCAGCTCCTACAGCCAGACCTCAGGATCAATTTATGTTATTCATCCACCGCAAAAGCAATCACTGAGAAGATACTGGCCAATTTCAAAACCAAAAAGATAGTGTATTTACTGTAAGCTTATATATATAATTTTGTTCCTTTCCCCTAGGCTCCAGGCTCTTCAGGAGTCCTGACACCGCAGAGCTGACGGTGCTACAGCAACTCTGTGTTACAGCAGACCTTGCGAAGATGTATCGCACTTTATTCACCACAGTCTATTGCTCTACTTCATCAGGAAGAAGCTGCCAGCTGGGCAGGTCCCTCCGTTTTTAAGTCTGATGTGCTCTCTCTGTAAGGAAGGTATAGGGCAGCATCCTAGCAGATAAAGCTGTGTCTGGGTGTCAGTGTTGGCTGACCTTTTCATTTGCTACATGATGCAGCTGGTAGCCAACTAGTAGCTCTTAATTTTCTCCATTTAATATCAAACATGTCTTTAGGAAAAAAAAAAAAATGTATGGAAACTACATAATGCATTTTGATACGACAGCCGCGCAGCGGGTTCTGGGCTCTCTGGTGCCAGTAAGCAGACTAACGAGATGAAAAGAATAGTTTCATTTATTTGTCTCCCAAGGGACTCGGAAAACAATAGCACAGGGGTCTGGAGATAGATATTAAAAACAATAGACAAATTGTATTAGAGCCAAAACGTTGATTAGTTCCAGGCAGGAAAGTGAGAGAAATTTCATTGCACTCCATTCGGAGTGACCTCGGTTGAAGAGGCATATTTTAACATTTATCCCCTCATCTAAATATTACTTTCTGGTATCTAACTGCACAAATAAAAGGCGGATGGGCATTACATTTTCACGTGGCGTACTGTATTATCAAAACCAGCTTGGGCACTCAAAAGCATTTCGCTGTGTATAGATTTGTAGACTTGGACATAGTGTCAAGCCAAAGCACACCCAATACTTATGCTTTGTATAAATAAGATAATTACTGAAACACTTCAGCAGAAGTGTTCCTAGGCTGCTGTTTACTGGTAAAAAAATATTTAAAAAAAATAAATCTTAAAAATGTCAGGAAAATCTGATGGATCTGAATGCTACAGGAGAATTCCAATATGTCAAAACTGGAACCAAAACTGATTCTGTTATTTTCACATTGAATAAAATGATAGCTGGGTTAAGCTTTCAACTAACAATTACTTCATCATAGTGTCTCTCTTCTGTCTGTTCCAGAGAAAATTAAGCTGGGAGTGTTTCTTAAATCTAATAACCCTGTTGCTCACCCCAGAGGTAATAATTACATCTAGAATGGAAAAAGAAGCTAATTCCCAACTGCTTTTACTCAATAGGTTCCCTGTTATCCTGCATGTTCAGGCGGCAACGCTTTACTCCAAACAATGTAAAACTCTAACAGTCTGCTTAGAATGTACAATTTGGTTCCTCCTAAAACTTTCGTGCGATTTTCCACCATTCTTGCCACATACACGTTCAAAGCCCAGACCACAGCAGCCCTTATAGACCTCTCTGAGGCTAAGAGGGGAAGGCAGAGCTTGCTGCTAAGAGAAAGGTACTGACGTGTTGAGGACGTAGAGCACCGTGTGGATTATGTATGGAATGAGGTGTATGTTGCTCTCCCTTCCTCCTCCTCCAGTATCTACGCTGAATGATTGCTCCATCGCAAAACGGAGAAATAGCAGTTTAATGTCATGGACATTGAGCTGGTAGGTGGGTTCTCGCTGCCCTGTGCATTCCTGGAGGTACGTGTTGTGTCTGAAAAACAGCAATAAGAATAACTTTATTAAAAACCCTTTAAAAACTTTATTAAAGTCTCTTCTTCCACACGATAGCTCAGAATCCGAGCAAGAATTTCATAGAAAAGCTTTAAAGAATGGGATATAAAGGATACAAAAATGCAAGCACGACTTCCTTCGACTAAGCTCCCCATAAGGGAGGCTCTCAGCTTACTCTGGCAAATCCAATTCCATCTGCATACACATTTACACTCATCGATACTATTTTCCCATGTCCAGGGTTTGGAATACAGCTCCCTGGCTGAAACGCATTAAAGATGTTACCACTCCTGATTTCTATCGTGACTGTCCAAACCCAGCACAGCGTGGAAGAGAACACTGACAACGGGATGAACCATGTCCGTCTGCTCAAGGTGAGCCATCGGCTGCTGTAACTCATTTCCATCCAACAGAGGTTTGGAAATCTACACAAGGGCATCTGTTGGGGTCAGACAGGTTTGCCTTTGTATAGCGGGGCAAAAGAATTAACATTGTTACTGCACACTCCATCTTCAAGAGTGACCGAGGGCCAAGGAGGTAATGAACTTATTTATATGAAGCCAAGAAGCACCTGGACTTTTTTAGGAAATGTACTCTTGATGGTAGAATCTGAAATGGCTCAGGGTTACTGAGATTCAGCTCCATCATCTTTGATTCCATGGTTTGAAACTTGCATGCCTCCGTCGTAATGTAAAAAGAGCTTGAGAAGTAACAACTTCTACTCACCGTGCTAAGCAAGTAGCAAAAGCAGACTCTGGCACGTGAGGTCCCCAGACTGGCAGGAGCCCGTTACACTTGGTGTTGGCATTTTGTAGGGCTGCACTCTCCCATTCTTCACGGCCACGAGCCAGTCTGCATTGAGAGAGCAAGCCAAACCCAGGCAAGTTAGAAGTATGCAAGTGTTTGTCTAAGAAATTATCAAAAAATTGACAATTCCACAACTTCTTTAAATGATGGACTTCACTTTTGAGTGTCCAGGCCTGACCTCAGTTTGGCACTTGAAGGCGGACCGCAGGAACCCATGGCTGTCTCCGGGCTGCAAAGCGATCAACTCGGAAGCAAACCCGTCCTGAGGTACAAGGCCAAGTGCCATGCTCACAAACCGCCTTGGGAAGTAACATCAACCTTGCGATCAGAACGTACCTTACAGCTGCAAGGTGACAATCGTAGTGGACAATGTTGAAGTGAGAGACTGTGCTGTATCCCTGTTGTTTTCGGGGCTTGTTCTCAAACTCCTCTAGTGCAACGCGTTTGGTGAAAGTATAAATACCTAGGACTTTTGTAGGCTGCAATGACACAACAGCTATGTTAGAGACCATTCGCTTCTGTAACAGCTCACGCTCTCTACTACTTTGACACTGCACAGAATTTCGTCTCCCCTAGTCCCTACCTCAAATTTAGACTGAGAAAATCTTTTTCCAGCTTTCACTGGAAAGATACTTCCACTTCCCAACTGCCTCTGGACTTACTGATCCCAAGAACCAGTCCTGAGATTTCCTGATCTCCCAGAATCAAAGCACCAAAACTTGTGCTTTGTCAGGGGACTTTTGGCAAGTCCCCTGAGCTGGCGAGAGGACCTTGCAAATGCATCTCCTTTTACCTGAAACTTGTATCCTTCCCGGCAGATGCAGCAAGTCAGACCTGGTTCTTCTATAAGTTCCTCCATCTGTTTAAGCAGCGCGGTCTTGGTCACTACCTGACCCTTCTCGTTTGTCTGAAAGAGAACAGCTCAAGTGGTTAGAGACAATGATGACTGCCACCGTCCCCACCACTGCCACAGGAATGCCCAACCCATTCCCCAGCCCGCTGTTAGCGACCACATTTACTCTCCCAGCAGCACCAGGCAAACCGTGGGCTTGAGCTCCGCAATATTTGTCAGTAAATCATTTTACACAATTCCTTGTGTGGCAGCTTTAGCAAGACAGAAATAAAACATCGTTAGATCACTTGTCTGCCGTCACTGCAAACAGACATTACCGTCATCCCTAGAGTGCCCAAGGCCTTCTGTCTCATTGCCATGGCCATACGCTTCTTCTCTGCACGTGTCTCCTTCCGGGCAGCATCAATCTTCTTATTCACCTCTGGATGTTCCCTTAGTGCCTCCAGAAGATTCTCTGCTAATGTCCCAATCCCTTCATCACTAGACACCTGCTCCAGTTTGTGCAGGTTGGTAATGGAGTCTGTACCTATTAGCACCTAACGGGGATTGAAACACAGCGCTTTCTTCAGAAAAAGGGTGTACACAACAGTAACTGTTCCCTCTAATCCCACCCACGACAGCTGAGCAGCAGCACTGATCTGGAACTATTTTTGCCAAGGGTCTTACTTTCTTCTTTGATGCTCCTACATGACGGACTCTGGACTCTAAAACTGCATACAAGACTGGGGCAATTTGCCTCTACACTGGCCACTACTAAGAGGTCGGATGTGGATGTTAGATAAAGAGCATTCTTAAAAAAGCCCAAAACAATCAGACCCTGAGAATTGATATATATCAATACCATATAGTTCACTGTCCTAAAATACCTTCTCTACACACTGCTGTGTAAATCTCATGGGAAAATTCTGAAGTCAAAATCTCTGCCCTGCAACCTTTTCCAGACTAACAGACGATACCTGAAGCTGGTGTGTCTCTCCAAGCCCAATAAAACCAGCATAGCATTAACTACTATAGAAAGAACTGCTTATCTGCAGACACAAGAAGCAGCGTAGCGAGGCAGCCATGTCCTACTCAGCTTTCGGAACAGTCTCCTTACCTGTGTAGCAGGGTGCTGTGTGGCAAGTCCTCGGAGCAGGCGCAGGATAAAAGGAAGCGCAGGTCGAGATAAGAATTTCTTCCATATGTCTGCGTCCAAGCTGCACAGAAAACAAGAGGGAGCAGCTGAAGGGCAGTCACCCGTTCCGAAAAGGCACTTGGCGGTCAGCCAGCAGCACAGCTTGCAGAGCGCAGGCTGCAGGCGAGACAAGCACCCTTCCCCCTGTGTCCCTCCTCCATTAATTAACGAAGTGACATTCACGCTCCCGCTTCCACATTGTGGATGCCAACAGCCATAGTGTCAACTCTTAGCCTCGGGATTTATGTTCATGAGCTGGCCACCGATAGCAATTTTGCGTTACGGTGCAATAGGTGAGGAACAGGCATTGCGATATCCCAAGAAATCAGCTTGGATGGGTATCAAATGGGAAAATTACAGGCTTTTTAGCTCATCCTGTCTCACCATACCCTCTGCATCACAGCTGTACCAAGTCTAAGTGCTTCTGAATGTGGACTTTTTAACAGCTTTCTTGGAAGATTCTTGTGGTGATGAAAGGAGAAAAGGATGTTCAGGACTATTGCATACATTAAGCAGTGACTCTTACTTCTTTGCACTGGGAATGTGCTTTTTCATGTAGTCAAGGGCATTCTGCGTAATTCCCTTCTGAAGGATGAGATCTTTCAGCTGATGGCCGTTACTGTTGTTCTTTATTCCCGCTGCTATTTTACAGAAGCAGTCTAGGAAAACTTTGTCATCTCCACTGTGCTCCTCATCATACCTGAACGAAGAGAAGAAATGGTAACTTGGAGGCTCTCCAACAATCTCTGCCTGTAATTCTCATTACATTATCACTGAATGCATGTACCTACTCCAGCTCAGAGAAGCTACTCAGACCTTTGTCACCTCAGAATACACTCTAAAGCCCTAGTTCTTGAGCTACACACTCACATACTTCTTTTTAAAATGGCTTAGAAGTGAAATAGAAAATTAAGCTTATGCACCAGGAATGTCTGCAGCTTTGCATTACACTGAAGTAAGCATCAATGAGAAAAAAAAGTATAGACTTGTCAGTACAACTGATTTCATGTGCTTTTAGTTGAAATATGACAACATACTTATCAAAGTTACAGTAGGGCTTGAATCGATCAACCAGAATCTGCATTTTCTCCATTTCCCCGAAGGACAGGTAAGGGATGATGCGTAATAGGCCTTGCAAGACGCTGAGATTGGAACGGACAAAAGTGCTGTTAATCTGATCAAGCAACATTACCAGCTGATCTTTGTCACCAGTTAGGAGGAGGTTACCCTGCAAAGGAAGAAGAGCATGATCATGTTCAGGGATAAATCCACAGCCTTCAAGAACACCCTCACTCTCGTAGCTAGTAGACTACTCCAGTCTTGAATGGATTAGAGGTCTAGACCCTGATAAAGATAGCCTGATGAAGAACAAAACCATCCCTTGTTCCCAAATATCTCGTGGAATGGCTATAACAACGCCTCTAGCTGACAACTGACTTCTTCCACTTACTATTAAAGAATTTTCTAGTCAAAAAGATCTAATAATTCTAGCCCAAAGGATGGCAGATTCTTATGCACCAACAGTTTCAAAAGATGACTAAGAAACTCTTCTCATTCTCAGTGTAGTTGAGATATTGTTTTTACCCTCAATTAGCTGGAAAATCAATCATGTTTTCAACACGTACAAAAACACTCAAAAAACCAAGGCAGAGCTGTGTCTTTTCTTGTCTCTCACTGGCCTGTGGCCCAAAGCAGCAAGGAAAGGATCCAAACAGTGCCTAATAACCCCCACCCCAACTGTGCAAGAGTCATCCTAAAGAAGCCTTGCACTGCTTCTGGTTCAGGACACTCCTCTTGCCCTACCCCCAAGGCCTGCTAAGACACGCCAGGAAGCGTAACAAGGATTAGACTCCCATTTGGGACACCTCTACAGCTCCTGAAGCTCAGCATCGCTGTAATAAGATATTTGCAAGCCTTGAATCCCAGTCAACATTTCCATTCCTGCACCGAGCCCCAGGCCCTCACCTTGTCCTCGCTCAGAGGTTCTGCGTTGGATTCATCCAGTATGATCTCCATTATACTAAGCACTTGTTCTGCCACAGCCGCTCCTCCGCTGTCCTTACTTTCCTGCTCAGCCACCAGAGCCTGGAGAAGATGGCAGTAGTTATTGGAATACCAGAAGTAACTGGTTTAACTGACCCCCACACTTCCATTCGCTAACAGATAACGTGCAGTGCCAGTCCAGCAGTATTTCAGATCTCTCACAGTTGTCGTAAGGCAGCACGACAGTCAGAGGTAGCTTAAATTCACTGGAGTCCATGGAAAACACTTTATGGAAGCCCAGGTTGTCCTTACCAAGTTAAGAGTTCCCAGCATGACATTCAAAGTGTTCATCTCCGGCTTGACCAACTGCTGACGATTTATTTTCACCTTCACACAGTAACTAAACAGTTTTAACAGCACCTACAAAATACAGAGAATGCATTCTCTAAGGTGCCTTCAAAATGAGTAGGATTTTGCTGAAACTAAAAGCACCCAATAATACAGGTAGCTTCCAGACTTCGGGGGTAAAGCGCAAGCCGGATTTTTACACCAATATTAACCTTAGGACAACTTTGGTTTTCAAGTAAGGCCACGGCAGAAAACAATCACTCTAGCAAGACAGGATTTAGTCTTACCAACTCCTCAGCTTCTACACACTCAAAGTCTTCATAAAGAATTATTACCAAGAGGAATGGGAGAGGGAAAGAAGGAATTTCTCAGGTTTTCATTAATCAGTGAATTGAAACCTCTGCTCCAACACTTAAACTAAACTTCACTAAGGTTTGTGGCATTTTCCATCACGTAACTCCTGACCCCTAAGAAGAGAAACTGAGACTCACAGTTAAAAGGTGCCGGCCTTGTTTGAAGTCCTTGATTCCAGTCAGTCTGTTGAGCATGCACTCCAAGCCTCCACACTGGGCCATGACACCTGCCATCTTATAAACTTCTTCTTCATCCTCCTCTTCATCTACAGGACAGACACAGATTGTAAAGAGAGGAAGCAGCCACAATACGGCAAGCTCCTGCAGCCCATGGGACACAACAGTGAAGGAAAAACAGAGAGCACAGTAGGACACATTTACCAGCAGTTCAAGTCAAGCAAGTTCAACTGTATCGAATTTGAAAAGAATTATGAGCAGGAATATGAAGAAGGGCCAGGCAGAACAGTTCCTGTGCCATGCAAGTGTTCACATTTAAAGTATAGACTTCAAGGGTTGTTAAAATCCTCCTCCACTCTAGGTGAAGCAGGTAAATGCAGCAAAAGCAACGTCAATCAACTTTAAGCTCACTGCTCTAAGGATAATAGTGTCATTGCTCAGCAGCAAACCTCAGGTTTCAAATCTAATCCTAGCTTTCAGGAGACAAGTACATTACCAGTAGTAGAGTCGAGAGACTCGATGAATTCCTCTGTTGCATCTCCCAGTAACCCTCGCATGCGGTAAATGATCCTCATCGGCTCCCCCTGCAAAAGAGGAGACCATTATATTACCTATACCTCTGTGCACACTTATATAGGAGTTTGGTTCTCGTTACAGCGTGTAACTGGCACTCCAGCCTCAGTTCTCCTTTGCACTGTTTTGACTGTGGATGGTAACAGAGAGAAATCTTGCACTCCCTCGTTCTCCCCTTACTGAGATGAATTAAAAACAACAGTAAAGCCACCACCTGCAAAAACATCAATAACTCATCTGTTGGCCTCTCCACCTTTTCCGAGCATTGCCAACTAGATGGACAGGCTGGGATTAAACAGTCTCTTCCTCCTTATATCTTCTCCAATAGTTTCCTTTAGCACCAGTGAAAGATCTAGCCAAGCAAAGCGTGTTCATCTACAGAGAAACTCCTGCTTTCCACAGCACCCTTTCCTTCCAAGGGTATTGCACAGCATACCTGGGAAACACAGGGATCAGGCAAAGCCCAGTAAACGAAGCAGGAGAGGCTAATTGGATGAGTGCTTTCAAACAGATAACATCTGCAGCGATGGAAAATGGAAGAGGAGGAGTAAAAGGCAATTTAATGAGCTTTCAGTAAGACAGTATATTACTAAAATGATACAGTCAAACCCACTGAAACACAAGCTGTGCTTTTACCCTGGGAAAGGGCTAGTTTTCCAGATGTGTTTCCAGCTGAAAATACTGACAGCCTATCACTAAACTTCCCATTTTAATCCATAGGTCTGAATAAAAAGCTGAAAAGAAAAAAATCCCAGATTTGGGAGCAGGAGACCTTGCGAGAGAAAACCTGTCAGAGAGCGCACTAAGCCTAATGTGGAATAAGCAGTGCTTAATGTCACAGCAAATACATAAGCGCAGGGAAAGCCTCGAGGGGAAGATCTGCTCAAAGGCCACGCTAGAGACCAGCAATTAACACCACAGGGGCCCTGGTAAAATGGCAGATGAACAAAAAAAAGCCAGTGAGAGACAAGGGAAACAAAAAGGGGCCCGAGGTTGTGTTCTTGTGCGCCTGTCTATTTCCTAGGGAACGTGAGCTGCAGCTCCAGAAGCGCTTTGCGGAGGTGCACACAAAGGAAGACAGATGAAAGCCGTTCATCGACAGTGACGCTGAGCAAACTCTGCCTTTCACCATCAGCACCGCATCCTGGGAGAGCCGCACGTCGGCTACAGCTCGGCACCTCACGGGAACGGCATTGCCCCGCTCCGCGCAGCGGACACGCAGGCTGGGGCAGCACATGTGATGATTCCCCTCAGTAACTTCATCAGAGTTCAAATTAGAATTCACAGATTAAGACCAGCACCACACTTCCCTAGCCAAGTTGGTACCTCACTAAAAATTATCCCTGTCACCTAGCTTTGGGCTTGATCTTGCAGTACAGAAGGCTTTTCTACTTAAATAAAGCTTGATAACCATTCCCTGTATCACAATGCATTGAAGACAGGCGCTTTGTTCAAATTCTTCCCCACAAGTATAGCAAACAAATGGTTTCAGGAAAAGGTGACTGCAACCCAAGAGTAAATGAGGAATGAACAAAAAATGGGCAAATTGGTCATCTTTTATGATTTCAAGTGCGACTAGCAGTGCCTTTAAAGAACATATTCATAATGGACAAGATTTAGTCTGATGGATTCCTTCTCAATGGGAGTTTATTTTAGTGGCTACAAGAAAAGGAAGGGACGAGCTTGTTTGGGACCACATCTGCCTCTGGAACAAGCTTACTGTGATGTGGTGGACTAGTCCCTTAAGACTGTTGGGTCCACTTCTTCATCGGAAAAACAGGCAATAGACACTACCGAGAGCAAACTGGGAGGAGGAAATCTGTCGAGTTATTGAGATCCCTACATGAAAAGCATAAGAGAAGAAGCGCAAAGTAATATGGAGAAATGTTGGATGCTCTCTCTGCATAAATAACTTGGGTTCATCTCTGAAGCGCAGATTGATGGAGCAATCTGGTGTCCCTGTCTGTACACATGCATTAAACTGTCACGTGCAGATGGAGTGTGAAATGCGCTTTGAAAGGCAGCGACACAAAGTTCAGCCATTTCCCCAAAGGAATGTAAGTGGGTTTGTTACTCAGGAAGACAGTTCACGTATCTGACACGCTACAGGGGTAAGTTCGATACACTCACCTGGGTCAGCATTATGTGCTTTTAAATCACTTATGTTGCAGAATTGAGTAACGGTCTGCCCTAAGGGAGCACAAAAAGATGCTGACCCATTATACCCAAGAAATTATATGCCGGAAAATAAATCCTGACTTGCGTGATTTTTATTTTTCCTCCCATTTTTTTGCTAATATTAAGGACAGATGCTTTGTGCTGTTAACATATATAAAGCTGACACAAACCTCATTCGTAGGACACCACACTTTCTTGTAAACCTCAGCCACAGGCAGATCCAAACTGATGATCTTATTGTTCACCAAAAGCTGAAAGGGAGAAAATAAAAAGTCAAGAAGAAGCCTACATTGCATCACCACTCTAGCAATCATCAGCTGCCTGGAAAGGGCGTCCAAGAAATCCACACTTGTGCATTCTCACCTCCATTCCACTGTCATCCTCCAGCAGAGCCACCAGGTCACAGTCCTGACAGATTTTGTTCTTGATGTCCCTCATGAGTGGCCCAATGCCAGGCTCATTACTGCTGTAGGGATTTCCTGGCATTCTGCCCTGTAAGAAGTCTTCCTGCTGGGGATCTTTCTCCAGAGTTACAAAGAACTCGGTCACTTCATTCTCTTCCTAAAGAACAGCAGCAGAGACAGAGTGAGTAAGTTTTCCCCTTACCACGCTCCCACTCCTGCATTTTTATGTTAGCAAGTGACAGGACGTCCCTAAAACTTCAGTCCTTTTGTCTCTGGTGTGTCCTGCCGTACATTGCCACACATGTGGCATTTAGAGAATGTCTGTTATTGTTTAGCAAGCAAATTCCTCAGCATGAAACAACACTACCCATTCTGGGTTTTTTTGCGCAGAGCATGCCACAGCAGGGAACCTGAATACTAATACCCCAAAAGGGGATACCATATTACTAGCAGTTCTATACTGGCTAATAGTAGATCATTACTGTAGACACTCTTAGGTTTTTGCCAAAATGACAGCAACTAAGAGAACTGATTTTATAAGCGATGCTACAGTCACTTGTATACTTACAGGATAGATAATACTGCATAGTCTCTCAAAGATGAAGACTGGAGTCCTGTAGTCATCAAGGCTGTAACGTTTTGCAGTCTCTATACACACTGCCATAAATGCTTTGGTTTCGGATTCTGTGCCTGCCAAGAAACGGAAGTATTAGACACAGGAGTCAGTTTTACGGGTTTTGTTTTAACTCAGCGTACCCAATAAATCCTTCTGCAATAAGCACCATACTTTGGTGCCCTCTTCTTTTGCATATCCACTACTTAAAAGATGAAAGGTTATGTTTACTAGGAAAACCCTTCACATGGCTGGCTGCAGTAAAACAATCCCATAAAAAGGAGGAGGTTTAAATTCCCGGAAAATAAGAGACGACTCCAGGAATATTATTTACCTTTTCTGTGCCAAAAGGAAATATCAGAAGGTCCAAGCCATAAAAAACCCTCTCACTGTAGTAGTCTCTTAGAAAGAGGTCCTTTGTGCAGCTCTAACTACCTGCTGTTTCATCATAGTTGCCCCAGACTCTGGCTTTATGGGACCAAGGTGGTTTTACCTGTTGTCATATCTTCTAGCATCTCCAGCAGCATGTCCTGGGTTTCATCGATCAGCTTTGTCCTCTGTACCACTAACTTCCTCAAACACAGGTAACCATTCAGGACTGTACCCACCAGGCGGCTTTTGAAGTGTCGTTTGATGGACTCCACCTCCACAAAGGAAGAGAGAAGACCTAGAAAGCAACGAGACAGTCAGCAAGGAGGGGGGGGAGAGAGTTTGATTTGTTAGCTCTGAATTTCACGTGGCCAGCAAAAAGGGCACAATATCATAAAAGCAGCACAGTGAAATGGTTTGTTACAACTCCTATTGTCAGTCTGGGGTTTAAAGCTCACTTCTATCAGCTGAATGGTTGGAGGCAAAACCCCTGGCCTGCGAGAGCTGCCATGTGAATTATCCCACACGGGACCACAGTGAGGGCAAGAGGGAAGGGTGTGAGGAGCTTTCCAAGTGCTCAGAACAAAACTCTGCACCTTTTGACATTTTTCTGTCACAAGAAAATATTTAAAAAACAGGTGACTTCTTCCCTAATGATATTTAAGCTAGCTCTGATGATGTGACAGCAAGTGTGGTAGGGACTTATCAGTTACATCACCAAATTGGTCACTCCTACAGTAAAGAATCAGTGAATACTTGGATGCTTTCCCGTAACGTATTTATCAACGTGTTTGTTCTTGCAAGGAGCCAGGCTTTACGAATTAGTCCACTAATTTTGAAGAACATGGAAGAGGATATGAAGAAGAATGAGCTAGCTAATGATGTACTTCCATTTCCAACAAGTTTTTGAAAAAAGCATGCCCTAGAAGATTCAGAAAAAAAAAAGCTACCATAGAACAAGTAGGTAGGAAACAACAGGTAGGAATACACCAGCAATAGTCCTGGGAATTATACTGTACAATAAATGTAATTTAAGAAATGGAGAAGAAAAGTGATATGACTAAGTTTGCTTATGAAGCATTACCACAGTTTGGGTAACTAAAACCTAAAATTGACCACCAAAAAATACGGGAAAATCTATTTAGGGATTAAGTGCTAAATTGATGGCAAAAATCCAGTGCTGACAATTGTAAACCACTGAATCTCATCTTTTTGAAATTCTGCTACATGCTGTTAAAGACCAACGATCACCCCATCTCTAATCCCACTACAGGACCTGTGTTGATGCCACCAAATACCTGTGAGACTCTTCAAGGCATATCCCTGCTGCAAATCAGTGCTGAGCGTTGCTTCCTCCAAGGCAAGTAAACGAGCTATTTCCTGAAAATAATTAACAAGCCCATTAGGACAACAAACTGCAGTGTTGGTGAGGACTAGCTGGTGAGTGTCTAACACACTGACCTGTGTCTAAGCACAGAGTGCGAAAGAACAAAGAAACCGAGTCAGCCACAGAGAAATCAGGAATACAGCACAGCAATGGGGAGGGAACAGGGAGAGGGGAGAAAAAACTACCCCAAACACCCTCCTGATTTCCTCCCTATATCTACCTCATGGCTATTACCACTGCTTTGCTCTAGTGGCCCTCTGTGATGGGCTCAAGGCCACCATTAATACAGAGAGGGTCATCTGCCTCTTTGGAACATACCAGGGATCACCACGGCAAACTCCTAAGACCTAACACTCTGACTTAAACGTGCTTCTTCTCCAACAGGCTGTAACTCACACTCAAGGAATGGTAGCACACCTAATCCTCCCTTGACGTTAAGGGCTTCTGGAGTCCAGTCTGGCAGCTGAGACAGCTTCCAACCTGGACCCGGTGCCAAGACAGTAGCAGTATTTATACCCCTTAGCATAGGGGTATAAATATACCCCAGAGCAGGTCACTGACATGTACCAGCCAGCTTGCACTGAGGAATGCTACGGCTGGGGCTAAAACCACTGCAGCTCTTTCTGTTCAGAGATGCGGAAGCGTGAACTTCACAAACCCGGCAAGGGCGCTGAACGAAGAGACGAAGGTTTCAAAGCAAAAAAGCCAAACTAGTTCCTCCAGACGAGTCCGTACCTTAGTGATGAGGCTGCCAATGTAGGGCAGAACCCCCCTGGCTGCCAGGTAGACCTTCCAGTGGGCCGGTTTGATGAGTTTCTGATACAGTGCCAGGTACTCGGCGGCACACTCGCCAGCAATGCTCAGCTCATCCAAGTAGCTAGTAAAGAGAAACACACGCTGAGAACCACTTCGCAGTAACAAGAGGTATTCAAAGCTTAAGGACACCATGGAAAGAAAGAAAAAGCCTCTGGAAATCTATCCTCCCCGTTGTCCTCCTAGCTAACAGTGCAACTGGTATTTATTACTTGATGGCTAAAGTGGTATTTTGTCCCAAAAAGGAGTTCCCCAACTGTGCTACTAGCGTCAATTGGGGTAAGTTATGCCACAGGAGTTGGAAGAGAGTTCACCCTATTATTTTGCTGTCTAAGAGGCAGGGAAAATGTTGTCCTCGCAGCTGAACACCATCTGCTTACTTCTGGAAAAAGCACAGAACTGCAATAGCTTATTGCCAGACAGCAAAAAAAAAAGAAAGGTCTTCCTAAAACTGTAGCATCCCAGCTAATTAAGTTTTAGAATCCAGCCCAAAAAGACCTGGGAACCAGAGGTATACAAGGGAGAGGTGTGAGAAAAGCTGGAAGAAGGGAGAGATTCTCATGGGAATTCAAGAAAAATAATCCTGGAGCTGCCAAGTGTGGCAACATGGAAATACCTCGTCAGGAGATCAAGGACCTGCTGCTTGCGGCTGGGGATAGTAGCCAGAGCTTCCACAATAGTACACGCAGCCTGCCTTGCAGCTTGAGTGGCAGGAGTGAACAGCACCTAAGGCAAGAGCATTCAAAGACAGTATCATCTGATGTGCACAGATTAACAAGCGATGTCTCACAAAAGGGCACAGCATACGTTAGGACAGTTGGGTGACCTGGTGGTAGCGCGCTCTTGTTCTTCTGAACACTTGACTCGGTGAGAACACCTACTTTGCTTGCCACCAAAATGTTTAAACAACGCACCGTGTAGGCAACATACTCATCTACACACGAGAAGAAAACCTTTTGCCCAGGACCTATGAAAATTCAGTAGTCAAAATGCAGCTAAGTAGACAAGCAGGAGCACTGTAGCAATTAAAGATCGTCTGCAAAGCGCATAAAATGCTGCAAACTGCCAATAATCTCTGTTAACGCTGTCCAGTGCATCGCACTGGAGTTTTCAGCCACGTTTACCTGTCGCAGCCAATTGTTGTGTCCCAGCTTGAGATCCAGAGGGCAAGTTCTCTTCCCACGGCGACTCATGAACTGTTTCCATTTCCAGACATATTTTTCTGACAAGTAGAGCTGGTGAAGCTCAGCTTTGCTGGGAGATTTCCCATTGGCATCTATACCTGCAATATTGAACGCAGCTCAAAAGAACTGTCAGCAGCTATTAACTGAAAACTGCCATTGTATTTTTTCCAAACTCCAGCTGAGAAGCTGAGCAGCTTCTCATTTCTTTCTGCTGCCATTTTCACTTCTGCGTGGAGCTATGTTCACTTCCAAGCCAGATGCAATTCCCACAGCCTCTCAGGGAATTCAATCAGCTTTTCAGCTGGCTGGTATCATTTTAAATAAGCAACAAGTTTCATTTTTTTACATTCCCCTGATTATCTTCAGGCACAGCACATTTTCTGCTCAAGGTTTGAGCAACACAGCCTAGAAAATCAGTGCTACAATCTCTAAGGACTACAGAGTTAAGTGTGAAGACGGTATCAGATGTCACGGGACCGAAGCCAAGACAACTATATAGAAGTACATTCCTTATTAAATGTGGAAGGACATACGTGTTCCTTCACAAAATTGCACAAAGTTAAAAGCACAGGACTTACCTCTGGCAGGGAGGCACTTTTTCCAAGCTTCGTACGACGCTTTGGGGTCCCTCTTGAGCCACAGCTGAGCTTGTGCATGGATTTCATTGCTGTAAGGCTTCACAGTGGTGAGAGCATCCACAGGCACATCCTAATAAACAAAAAAGCTCTAGGACTCTTCAGAGTCAGCCTGTTCCCTTAAGAGTAACTCCTCTAGGCGAACCTAAGAGAGATGCCTCGTTCCAGTTACTACTGAAATATCAGTAAACCCATCTTTGGGTTTATCAGTAAACCCAAATCTTTGACATCCATCTGTGATTGTCAGATAGCTAGATCAAAGCAGAAACATACCTTCTTTGCAGATGGTATCCTAAATGGCAATCAAGGAGCAGCCAATCAATATCATTTTTTTCAGAACTAAATAGTTTTATAGTTAAAAATACGAGTCAAAAGGACTTGATTCTACCATGTTTAAGTACTTGATTCTACAAAACTGTTGAAAGCACTAAAAGCCTGCCCAAGATAACCAAGACGTAGCTTTGAAATACCTCTTTCCCCATGCCCCAAATCTGAGGGGGGGAAAACCAAAGCCCTGTTTTGAATAGTAGTGGTCAAAGCCACCAAAGAGCAGTAAAAAAACCAGAAAGCAGTTACCTGTAATTTGCAAAGACAAAGGTCACAGGATTTGCACTTCCCTAGTAATTGTAACCAGGAAAAGCAAGCCCTGGCTTCCTCACAAAGTTATTAATCACTAAGATCATTGTGCCAGACTTTAATCAGCATGTTTTCAGATGCTTTTGCTCAGCATCTAAGGCAGTACCTTGTTTTTCTTGCTGGTTGGAGCAGGCGGCTTGATCAGCTTTTGAAGAATGCGCAGGCACATAAGGGTGATGTTTTCAACAACCACTGGAGTCTTAATGTTCACCGCCATCAGAAAGAGGCTGAGAGCTGAAAGACAGACACGAATTTTCCTTCCACTGTCAGATCTGCAGACAGGACACCTCCAGAGCTCTACACAGCACGTTACAAGTGGTCAGAGTTAGGGAAGATCTCATATCCTCAAGCAAAACTATCACATTCATGCAACCATGGATGGAAAACAATTATTTTCTATTACAGTAAGAGAGTCTTGCCATCCTTCCCTTTACACCTCCATCTTTCTATTTCTCAGCACTCCTATTTCAAGAAATGCGCTACCCCAAGACAAA
Organism: Aramus guarauna; assembly: GCA_013400195.1. Lineage (NCBI taxonomy): Eukaryota > Metazoa > Chordata > Aves > Gruiformes > Aramidae > Aramus > Aramus guarauna. Next base: position 241,679 of record VXBL01006170.1, on the reverse strand, counting down.
GCCACTGGTGCTAACTCCATTTTTAACCCTAACCACAACTTATCTGAGTCAGTGTCAGTTCCCTTCCTTAAAAATCTTGCTACAGTGCATGGACCTAGGCACAGCATTTTAAATAAAGTTTTCACACTAGTCATTTGAACTCACCACAGCGTAGTCGGAGCTCCCAGCAGCTGTCTTCCTTCGAGATGGAATCTGTTAGCAGCAACATTTCATACTGGAGGCTGCTAGCCTGTAACACAGCCATGTGCAAAGCTTTAAGAAGTAACGCATGGTAATGCAGCAGTCCTTTTTGCCTTCTGATATTTAAAAAATACAGGTTCAAAACACATCGATCGAAGTAAATTTAATCCCATGCTCACTGGGGATGACTGGTAACTTATTGGAGAGCCGCATGCAACAGCCAAGACAGGCAGAACTGCCTGAGGAAACTTAGGCATAGACCTAATCACATAATTCTGTGCCTTCCTCTAACATTTATCTTAATTCCTAGCAAGACACAAATGCCTTCCATATTGCACATAGATCATGGTAAGAGAGAAGATACAATGATTAGAATACACCAGCAATTGCAGAGGGGCAGGAAAAAGAAACAGGAAAGCACTGGAGTCTCTCACCAAGTCTGGATTTGCCCAGTGTCCCTTCAGAGCTGCAGAAACCTTCCCAATGATTAAGTCATTCATTTGTTGCGTGGCCTCTGGATTGTCCCTAATTCCAGAAGGAAAAAAAGAGAACACTGTTATGCTGTGCTCTTACTAAATACCAAAAGCTCCTGGGATTTCAGCTTAGTTGATAACAAACACACAAGCAGTTAGTCTACAGTTTGCTGATGTAAGATATCTCCCCTATAAAGCTACTCCTTTCTGACCGTGCACGTACGAGCACGCGGCTTCCCAGAGCTCGCTGGAAGTCGGAAGGCTGCAAATACCGAATCAGATCTAACCTGGTCAGAAGGCACATGAGCTGACGGACCTCCTCCCGCATGGTGGCTGCGCCCCGGCGCAAGTTGTAGTCAAAGAGCTCTCGGATAAGGCCCTGGGACACAAGGATATGCCTGATGGCAGAGTTGGTCGCCAAAGCCCGGAGCAACGTTATGCAGTGTTCGGTGACGGCTGAGGCACAGCCATAGCATTTAGTTGATGATGTGTGGCCGCAGCCTAAAACAGACAAGGCACGGTACTGGCTGGCAGTAAACGTGGGTTGGACTGTGGTTCGTGAGGACTTCGTTGCTGCCTCTCTCTGTTGGAGATCGTATTCCAGGAGTTCCTTTCGAGAGGCAAACACTTTCTGGAAACGCAGAAAAAGAGAAATGAAAGTTGTGGAATTGTGTGGCAGCACATAATTGCTAATCCCATTCACAGGTTATTTTCACTGTGTATTGCGTGGAGAAACATTTTTAACCAAGTATCTCAAAACTTGAAATCCTTCATGTTAATGGCAGACTTGGAAATCCATCAGAAATATCAGCCTAACTCCCAGTTATGTGCCCTGTTTAAAGGCTTGTTGTCTACATTACATGCAATGTAACACTGAACATGTCACAAATATATAGTATTAACGGTAAACATAGCTTTTAGAAATTATGATTTTGTTGTTTCCCCAATAATATGCAGCTGATCACCTATTGTTAATGGTATAGTTAATCACAGAATGGTACCATCTAACTTATATTTCTGACATGCACTATATCTGGTGACAGGAGAAAACACATGACCCAAATTCAAACCAAAGCACATCATACCTGGATGATTTTGGAAAGTTCATCAAAAGAGTTCTTGCAGTCACCACAGTATTCCTGGGCTAACTGGAGTATGTATCTATTCACACTAGCTGAGGTAGAACTTATCCCTCCACTACTACCAGATTCATCCTGGAACAGAGGGGAAAACAAAAAGGAATCACATATGGAGGCTACACACAAAAATAACTCCTCAACAGCATCTGAAGCAAGGACCTTTAGTTGTTCTTGGCATACAGAGGCCAGTGTCTCACCAGCCTAGAGTTCTGGCAAAGATCCCTCTGTCCCTCATTACCTGTGGCTTTTCTGGAGCCGCCTCATTCACCTTACACAGAAGGTTTTCCAGCTGTGGTCGGTGTCCCATTAGCTGGTGATACACTCTGTCAGCCTTGTCCAGGAGAGCGTTGATATTTGTTACTGCCTAAGAATAAAAAAGGAAACTCATTTTATGCTCAGATACCATTTTTAATTCTGCAGAACACCAATGTCCAAGTCTTCTGTCTCTTCTGCCTTTCTCTGGCAAAAAAAAAAATAATAAATGGTGATCGTGCATCCTGCTTCTGCCCCAAATACCACCCTGCTGACACTGCCCTCAGCAGACTTATCCTTTGGGACAGGCCACGTACTGCAACGGGTTCTTCATTCACTAGCAGGCTGGTGAAGCATACAGTACAACCCAAATGCACCCCTTTGTTCAGCAAGGCAAAGAAATGCCGTGCTAGATGGTTAGTTTGTAAGTAAAGTACTGAATTATGTCTTTTGAAGAATTACTTATTTGGGGGAGCACAACAGTGAATAAGGAATGCATTAGTCAGTGAGAAGCCTTGAAGGAGCACTGCTTTTCATGTTACTCCCAAGACAAATGGACCTCTGAAGTCCCTACACTGTTGACCTGGCCAAGAGGTACAGCATTTCATTAATGAATCTGCTATTAGTCTCACCTTCTTTCGATCCTCTTCATTTTCTATGGGATCCACTGCACAGCAAGGCTTGGCATACAACATGAAGTCAAAACGAGCGTATTTACAGAACCCACAGGCATTGCAAAGGAAAGGATCTTTCTCGTCATAATTAATGGATCTGAAAGGCAAGCCAGAAAGGTCAAAGAATGCAGCTGAGCTTTATCAAGGTAACCGAGGCAGCAAAGCAAGCTCTGAATGGACTCAGTAGGTAAAAGAGAAGGATGGCTCTTAAAACGTCTGACCTACCAAACTCCCCTGAGGAAGCCACTAGTGCAATACGTGAAAATCAAACCCTACAAATCAGGCAACAAAAAAACCCAACCAAACAAAAACAAAACCACAAACAAACAAACAAACAATCCTTACAGAAGCAGTGCCAGATTCTGGCTGGAAAAAGCAGAAACAGATGTGAATTTCTTCCTAACAATTCAACTTTAACTACAGTAATTCCCAGCAGAATGTCAGACTAGGGCACTGTGCCCTTTGCAAGAACACAGATAAAAAGAACCCATTTTGTTCTGTAAGGTCTAGGCTTTCAATAGCTTTCACTCTTTACCCAGTTGCAGCGGGACTAGCTACAGCATACTTATTATCCCGTTGCAGCCTGGAGTAGCATGACACAAACTGATTTCTAGCTCCCTTAATTCAAGAAGGGATGTGGAAACCTTTCATTATACCAATAATCAGCTGATCTATGGAAAAAATCTGCTAAACACCTTGAATCCCATGAGGATTAGAGAGGAATATGGGACAACAACAAGAGGAGAAGAGATATCAGATAAGGAGACAAAACTCACAAAAGAGAAGGATTTATAATACTGTAGTGAAAGCCTGAATAGCACACAGTAAATTATGCCCTGAGCTCTGCTCTGAATGAGCAGAGTACAACAAAAGCTCTGAATACACAAGCGAGCACTGTCCGTCCTGCACGCTAAGTCACAGATCCTGCGGGGAAACCCCCCTGCAACTGTATAATTGAACTTCAGCCTCATGCCCTTGAACAGGCAGGCCAAAAATAACCTCCTCCTGGGAATTTTCTTTTTTAAACTTCTGAGGGCTTGATCTGAAACTTCTGTGTTCTTTCAGCATTGTCAAATCAGGTTTCCTTTGTTAGCCTGTATTAACATTAAATCCCTGTAAGCCTGTTTTATACTTCTCGACTAATTTGATTGTGCGGTTGTATTAACCAGAATCGTGTATTTAAATAGCAGGGAATTTTGTTGAACATCCAACTTGGGCAACAGCACAAGGGCTCCGTAAACCCCTGGCGCTGGCTCCGTGGGGAGGAAGGAGGATGACGTACCTGCACTTGTGGCACTGGTACACGTTTTCGCCGCAGTTCCCGCACACCCCCGGGTTGGCTGGGACGGACGCGCTACACCGGGGGCACTGCAGGGTCTCCGTGGAAGCCTGGTAATTCTCATAGAAATCTGCAAATTCAATCATCAGGTTCGAAGCCACAATGGGCAGTGGCAAATCAATCTTCACCTCTGTCTGGCCTGGGGTCAGCTGGACTTTTTTAGCTTTGTGCCAACGAGCCGGCCTAGGAAAAGGAAAGAAAGCGGCGTGGCTTTTCAGCGGGGAAGCACCCTTCCCGCCCACGTACAAAGAGAAAGCCAAACGCAACCGTCTCAGCTCCAAATCTACTTTAAATGGGATGAATGGAGAGCAGTTCTAGGATTCGTTTCCTTAGCTTCTGTATTGACATGATATGTAGCCAGAAATACATTTTAAGCCTTTATCCTCTTCATAGAGAGAGACTGTTTAGGATTAAAGAGCTGTTGATGCCTCATGGAAAAACTTTAATTCTACAGACATTTTCTAGGGATTTTCACCTCCATTTTTTTATTAGTAAGGACATTTGCATGAAAACAGGATATTTATTTCTAAAGATCTCATCTGCTCCCACTGCTTATTCTCAACCTGAAGTCAGAATCCTCTCTTTGTGACATCATAATCCTCTCCACAGCAGCCACTTGTGATGTCACAGAGGATTAAGACTTCAAATAAGCAATAAGCGGCAGGCACAGATTAATCCCTAAGCCAAAGAGATCTGATGCTGGTGAGAACATCTCAGGAAGTAAGAAGGGAAAGCATATAAGCAGAACTGGCTCCAGACCGAGCAATGTATTGAAAAGGAGCCATTTTTCATGGGTAAAGCAGCAGCCGAGAGTTAGGCCATCTAACTTGGAATTTTAATTCTACTATACGGCTTCAAACCAGTCACGTTAACGCTTTCTGCATTTCTGGACATGCTGCAAGGTCCAAATCCCTTTCCGAGTCAATCTCTCCAGGAGGTGCTCTTGGTATTAATACCGATTTCCACTCAATTAAGTTACGTGCCTAAAACTGAGCCTGTACAAAGTCTGTGTATACAAATTTTACAGGCATATCTCAAGCTTTTGGGTGAAATTTGGATCTGTTCTTCAACAGTTTATTGTAGGAGATTCAGAATCTCACCCAATGTGGGAATGTTAGCTAAAACAAGAAGCCAGGAACCTCACCAGAAATCGTAACGTCATATTCAGAGACTTGCGCACAGAAAACATGAATGAACTTACTTGTTTTTCAGCTCCACTATGGCTTGTACTGTCCTGTTGTTGTAATAGAGGTTGATGGTTCGGACCATTTTGGTTCGTTTCAGGTCTCCTATCTTCACCGTCACTTTGCTGATGGTGTGGCTGCCAATTAGCTTCACCACTTGCTGGGTGGTAGTATACCTTGTGTCCACTTTAATGGAGGAAAGCTTGATGTACTGAGAAAACAAAAACACAGACACACTGGCGATATGATTACATCCCAGAAAACCTCAGAAACACGGTAAATCACGCTGCTGTAAACAGCTGATCCCTGTAACAGGGAAGGGTTTAAGAACAGGAGTTACTTACACAGAAGGGCACCTCTGGATTGTTGCAGACAAGGCAAGGATCGCTCTCCAGGTAGTAACCATCAAATTCCACCAGCCCGGACAGTGTGCTGGAATGAGGGGAAAAACATTGACACACGCAATTTGGCACTCACTATGTTTTAAACATGAGCTGTTCTATCAGAATAGGTTCAGTTTGCTTGTAGTCCCCAGTCCCAGATTTAGTAACAGAAGCATTACGATGTACAGCACATTGAAAATCAGTGTTTTTCACTAGGCAGCATTTTAGTATAATTATTAACTGCCACGGTACGGCTAAGAACATAACACTTAATTCTGCACGTCTATATTCTCCAATTGCTCCTAGTATTTTGTAACATTTACTGAAAAAGAAAGCCAAAAAGCTAAAGCCAAACTACTGCTGGTGGCGCACAGAATGTCATGTTTTTCAGATGGCAGAAAGGAATCTGCTGTTCTCCAGAGACCAGCTGCAGCAAGCACGCGATCTCAGTAGGGGTCCTTCCTCCACCACCGTATTCTAAGAAGAATTGTATATTCCCCTGGGGATCACAGCTCGTCTGCTGAAAAGCTCTTTAGTGAAACGGATCAAAGTCAGAAGTAACTCACTTGTAAATGTTGGAGTTAGGGTGGTTGGTAAGGATGTGGTTTTGAGTCCGGAGGATCTCCACGGCTTTTTGGGAGTATTCCTTCAACTGAAACACAATTAGGAATAAACACTGTCTTCTCAACATTTTTTTTTTTTAATTGCTACAAAGACATAAAGACTTCTCATCTCATGGAGTTCCAGGTCCCCTAGCAGACACACACACCATACCCACAGGAATTTATGTGGTTAAATCATTGCCCAGGAATGTAATAGATACTAATATCAGACCTTTGCCACAATAACAGTGCTATTTGTCAGCCAATCACTGCAACCGCCTACCAAGACCTATAAGGCATTCCCAGCTCTTAAAACACACACATGCAAGTATCCGTGCGTCTAAATTTTTTTGTTCTGAATCTCACTGGTCCCCTAAGAAATCCTACCACTTCCTTTGGTCAAAAGTCATGGTTACAAAAGATTTCTAGGAGCTCTAATATCAAAAAAATCTATCAATTAGAGCTAGCAGATAAATGTATTTTCCCACAAAGGCTTCCTGTGGGAAAGAAGTTTTTTTCTAAAAAAAACCCAAACCAACAAACCAACCAAACCAAGAAAACAAAAAATCCACAGTTCCCAATTTTTTAAGGACCCTGCCTTTTTTAACATTCAAATTCTGGGAGCAACATAAAAAAAAGTCACCAGAAGCCCTTTTGACAGAAAATCTGTCCCAGCTGTATCACAAATGAGCACTAACATAACTCAGAGGCAGCAGCAGGACCTGGGATGCTGTCCCTCCTATTCACCGTACCTTTTTCTCAGTCTGCTGCGTTTTCAGAGAGAAGTATCCCAGGAGATCTACAAACTGGGCAGCCTTTCTTCCATAGGCTGGAAGTTCTGGCCAGATTGACCACATGAGATCCAACAGTAATTCTTGCTGAGACTTGTTAGAGTTCCTGTTGAATGGATTACAGATCAATTAGGCTTGTAAAGATAGCGATACAGACTGCGTGGCATGTTATCTTATTCAAGAGGAAAATAGGTGCTATGGTTCACCAAACCTGGAAACTATTATCTTGCTATATACATCAGAGTTAAATCTCATCTCTTCTGGCCACCAGCAGTCTTTCTGCACTCTCTGAAATGAAAGCAGCTGTCTTGCAACAGCTGAATAGTCCTGAAGGAGTTCAGCACCCTGAAGTGTGCCTTTGCCACCTAACTCCCAACATTTTAACTGTACGAGTCTGCATCTGCCTCAGAAATTCACTTGCCCACAAATACCTACTCCTGTAGATGTCAGAAGTCAGATTCTGCAGACAGAAATAAAATTCTTCTCGCAGATAATAAGTTGATCAGTAATGAGTAAGTCACAACTTCTACTTCCAGCCGCAAGGACTGCAAAATAGTGTGAACAATTCAAAGGGATGCAATCATCTGCAAGCTTCCACATCCTTCAGGACAGGCACTCAAGCGTTAACTCCTACCCAAGGACAGAGCTCTCCATGACTGAGCTGAGACTTGCTAAGAGCAGCGAGGTCGGACACTCCCTCCCAGCTCACCTGTAGATGTGGAGCGCGAGGCAGTGGGCCTGCCATCTCACGGAGGACGAGTTGGACTCCAGTAAGAAGCACCGCAGGAACTGAATGAGGGTCTCCTTATCAGCAAACTTGTTCAACTGATTCACCAGAGCGGTACACAGCTGATCTTCCTGGCTGCCCGAGCTCTCGCCTAGGGGACATCGAGTGGCAGAAGAAATACAGACTTAAGCAAGCAGATGAATAGAGTATCTCACAGGCAGCCTAGCTTCCTGTGTTATAGATCGTGGAGTGAGGATAATGAGGACAAATTATGGTGTTTCAGGCAACAAGAAAGTTTGATGTTCCTTTCTCTTTCCAAAAAAATATAATCTAGTATTACTAACACAGAAGAAAACTGCTAGAATACTTGCCAGTAAAGACGTGAGAAATGTGCTACACATCCTGATAAAATGAAAAGGATCAACCATGGGACAGTGAATAGACTCAGAGAAAATTTATGCCCATGACTTTTATAGGAAAGCTTAATTACTTTCCCAGGACTTTGGATATCCATTAAGCAGCAGCCCTGACTCCAACACAGTTTACAAGTCAGAGGCAACAAGTCTGAACGTAATCACTGAAGAGCAGAGCTAACTGGTTGTGCATCTCCAGTACTTGGTTTAATCCCCAGGAGCATTTCAACCTCCTACAACCCAGGACAGGCAAGTTAGGTGGAAGCTACTTCATCACTAGGATAGACAACTGCCAACTTAAAAGTCCACTCAAGTTAATAAATATTCATAGTGGGTTTGGGATATACTCAGCACTTAATCTGAACCCCAACTTTTGAGGCATGCTGCTTTGCCTTTGCCCCTCTCCAATCTACATATGGTAAACCAGATCTTCTCTCCTAATTGCTCTGTAGTCTGCAAGTGCCCTTGCCACGATTCATGACCCTTTCACAACGGCGGTATTTATCACAACAAGAAGCAAGCAGCTCTCTCTAAATATTGTAAAAAAGGCTGAGAGGAGCAGACTTCAATCCTAAAACCACCACAGAATAAGGGCACAGCTGCAGCTCACCCTCTCGCTCCTTTTCCTTTTCTTCTTTCTTGCTCTTTTTAGTGGATGATTTGCTCTGTGCTGCTGGCTGCCCGGAGCCTGAAGCTGCAGGAGCAGAGGTGGAAGAGGTGCTTGATGACCCAGCGGATGAAGCCACAGATAGAACTTTGCTGCCACACAGAGCACAAGACAGCAGCTGCAGGAGAACTGGTGACACTCCTTCATCTACTAGGAAGCTGACTTGAAGGAGGAAATAGAGAACCGCTGCAGAGAAAAGAAGAAAATCTTTGAAGCCTGAATTAAAAAAAGCAAGCAAAAAAACCCCAAAAAACCAAACCAGCCCGAAACAAAAAAACATTTGAACATGACAAGGACTATCCCACAAACTCATAGAACCTTCCTGTCCCTACACTAGTATTTGGGTACCCCAAGGTATTGTGTTTCATCCCAAATTACACACTAGAACAACAGCAGCACAAGCAAGAGAACACAGATCTCCTATTCCTGTTCTTGTAAGTCACCCATTGCACCATATTGCGTTCTTTAGCCAAGGAACAGATGCAATTAGAGCACTGTGATAATTAATATTGGAAACAGCTCAGTCCTACTCAAAACTCTCAGCTGTGTCCCCTTCTCTGCTGAGCTTCCCCATCTGAGAAGTCTCGATTCAAACCAGGACACGTAATGCATCCTCCCTGCTCCCTCAAATACTCTCAGAGAAACAACTCACAGTCGTCTTTAATGCAGAATTTCTGCCAGTTTACTGTTCGCTGTGTGGCAATCTCTGCACAAGCCTTTAAATGTTCCATCTGAAAGGCACAACGGGACCGGATTAAACACCACGTCAGTATTTCTATTACTGACACCTTACACAAACGCAACATACACTTTTTCCTAGTACAACGGCACACTTTTCCTTACCAAGCTGATCAACGTATCGTACTGCAGGGCAGAGCCTGAACTTGCTGTGACCACGCTGGCACGAAGGAAAATGCCTTGCTCTTCTAGGAGCTTTTTGATTCCACGAACGTGAGAGTCCAAGGTGTGAAGGTCTCTGAGCTGACGGTATTTATCCTTTGATCCACAGATAAAGAGCAAAAGCTTGCGGACTTGGCGGCGCACGAACGGAGTCTGCTGGATCATCAGGTACTAGAGAAAGAAAAGCCTACAACATCAGCACTGTGACCTCACCAGCAGGCAATCTGTGCCAACAAAAATATGGTGTGTTTTCTTACAAAAACAAAAGATACGAGAGATGCATTAATGAATCTGTCAGCTTTAAGGTATTGTAAAGTCACTTGTAAAAGGAAGTCATGGGCAGAAGAAACACTGCACAGCAACCCTGCCGCATCCCGAGCTGTGCAATTATGAAACTGCTTCTGAAAACCAATTTTTGTCAAACAAAAAGCTAGTTGAGGCTAATTAAGAAATCCTTCCCCAAACTTTTGCAAAGGTAAGATAACCTGTTACCTCAAGTAGGAAGCTATACAACCAAAGGAACTGAAATGATATACTCCAAATATCTTACTGATTTCTTTATTAAGGAGTAAATTAAGTACCAACAGGCGATACATTGTACCACCTCAGAGAAAGTTTTCTATTTGAGTTTTCTGGCAGCAAACACTGAGGTACAAAGAGCAATAGCAATCTTGTTTTTCACATATGCTTTCCTATAGATTCCTGTTCAACAGGAATAAAACAAAGCTGAGAGTTCACCTTCTTTCAAGGGGGAGGAAAAAAAAAAAAAAAAAAAAAAAATCAGAGATGGGTCTGAGATCCATCCTACAATAGCTCATCTCTCCCATGAAAGGTAACATTTTTGTTGAACCTGTAAGTGTATGATGTTCTCACTTACCTCAGACAAAAAGTAAAACCAGGAGTGATCAAAGATCGGAGGTGGGATGCGGGAGTTTGTGTCTGCAATCTTCTTGATCTGGTAGGGCAGGCGCAGTACCATCTCTGTCAGGAGCTGAGTGTAGGCCTCAAAAACATCTGCAGCATGACCCTGAAAGCAAGAGTAAGCCATCAGGCTCTGCCATCTCTGATTTTCTAAAAAGCAAAGCTTTTCTGCACCTTTGCAGCCAGAAGAATGGTTCCCAACTGATAAATAAAAGTAAGTTGACAAACCTGCATGAGGACTTTAACAAGATGGTAACTATTAGGATGATGTAAGCTGGTCTGTAGTAATAAGGCATTTTAATATATAAGCTTTCAACTTAGGAGACATTCTTACATTTAACTAGTTTTTTTTTCACAGCACCTATACATATACCAAAGCCTCCCTGAGTCCAGCAGAACCTTAGCATAGAAACACCACAGTAATTGAACAAGTCTAGGATTTAGTGTGGAAATCCCCATCAACTGCTCCAATAAGTAGCGGTGGTTCGGAAATTCTGCCTGCCAAGCAAAGAGTCCCACGATGGAGTAGCTTCCCTCCAGGAAGATTAACACTTCAACCAGAAACAGTGACAGCAGAACTGCCTGGTTTAGGAATGCACTGATGGATACAGCGAGCCGGGCTGCTCCGAGAGAACTCTGAGCAATTCTAGTTGTAACTATGCACTAAGGGAACGGATTTTAATTGCACTACTAAGGGAAAACCCATTCTGCAAAGATGCTTTTACTTGCTTCTGTGCAGCAGCCTTTCAACACAGGTCATGTAAAGCTAACAGCGTAGGGTAGGACTCACCTTCACATATTGGCGGAGGAAAAAAGGGCTCATGTCAGGTGGAGAAGAAGTGGTGTGAGGTTTCAGGAGCTGGCTGGTGGCTACAGGCTCCTCGTCGTTCTGCTGGCTTTTCCAGTACTCCAGCAAAGACTTCAGTACGTGCAGACAGTAGTCAACAGCACCAGAGCTCAACAATGCAGCAGCAGTGGCACTAGAGATGAGGGAGGAAGACTGAAACAAAGAAGAGAGGGATTACTAAAGCACCTGAGAACCACCGTGTTGGAAGGGCAGGGGAAGCTGTGAGAATCAGACAGCAGTTGCTGACAGTATGGATAAGAGATCAGGTTTTTATGAAACTTTACAGGCAGCTTTTAAGTTTGGGGTTTGTTTGAGGTTGAGGTTTTTGGTTTTTTGTGTTTATGAAAAGCAACTCAAATATTTACAGAGACTCTTTTGAACAAGCGCTTAGTAAAGGAAAACAAATAAAATCTCCTCTTAAGTCTAATCTCCCCTCGACACATGTGCCAGAGGCCACTCTGCTATGGATTAGACGACTAGGGCTTTTTTTTCCCCCCTTCTTTCCCTCTCCCCCCCCTTTTTTTAAGTTGGGATTTCTATTTGTTTATCTGGGATTTGGCCAGCTGGGGGTGAATTCTGGTAGAGAAAGAGTCCCTGTTGCAGATGCCACTCAGAAACTCTGCTCCACCCAGGTATTGCTCCACCTGCATTCTGCAAGACGATGAGCTTTGATTTCTGTGGGAAGCTCAAGTGAATAACAAAGGCTAGAGAAAAAGCTACTGTAAATAAAACTATTAAAGCAGCCCTGTAAATCCAAACAAACCCCACAGCTCATAAGCTCATTAAAATTTGATGCAGTTCAGACTAAATTTTTTAACCTCTATGCTTTTTTATTAATCTCCTTCCCACCACACATACTGCTTTTTATGCCTTATTACTGTACCTTTTAGCAACAAATATCTAAGGAATCCTCTTAGCGACTTTTACGTTGACACAGCAGCATATTGCTTTCCAATAATCACATTACAAATCCTCTTTAACCCCTTCAGCACTGGTAAGATGCAAGGAAAAAATCTGCTAGACCGTTTTAAATAACATCATTAATGTGCTGCCCTTAGCTCAGTCAGAAACCGTGTAGAAAAGAAGCGAATCCAGTTGTCTTTACATGTCGGTTTCCTCCATTCTGAGTTTCAGCAAAGATCTTTTTTCACAAGCATCAAGTAACAATACAGATTCCTCATAATTTTTTTCCTAAGCACTTTTAACTCTTTTTCAGTTTTAGACCAGCTGTTTCAGCAGCTTTTAGACCACCTCTGATGAACGAAAGCCCCACAACCACATCATCCCTCTGCCAAAGTGATTTGAAGAACGTACCTCGCAAATGGAAGACTTGGACCCTGACTTAGTTCTGGACATGAACACACTAAGCAGCCTCATTACCACCAAGTGCACTTCATTCACAGGAGAACGTTCATTTTTCTTAGACACATCCTGCAAGGAGAGAGCTTGCTTACTTACAGAGGGGAGCCCAATGTCCTAAGCATCTAAATTTCAGTGCTCTGACCCTCATGAGAGCATTCTGAATGTAAGCTCAAGCAGCAATACTAAAAAAAGCAGCACACATTCCTCAATATAAGGATAGACAGTGGCCTGGACACCAAAGAACAGTATTACACAAGTGAGAAGCTATATATGTCAATTTGGCATCACTGATCATTTCTGTTTTAAGAGCTGAATTCAAGGGAAACAAATTTTCATGCTCGCTTGTGGACGCCAGAACGAGAAAACAGTGAGAGTTACACTCATGTAATTTTCTACCTTAGGTGAAGTGAGCCAAGAGAAATAAACTGCCTGAACGCACCCAGACAGCATCGTGTTTCTATGAGTCCCACACATCTAATTCCTCCATGGAAAGAAACCCTGTCTAGAAGGAGCAAATCGAGACCGTGTGCACATACTACAGCTTACCTTTTTGTCCATGCACAGTTCTGCAATCAGCTGGGACAGGAGGTTATCTAAAGCTCCCTTATCTTTCTCATCATCTCCATCTAGGTCTGTTGTAAGCATCAGAATAACCTGGGAATAGAAGTCAGAGAATTAACAGAAGGCAGGTTCCATGTTTCAAGATAAATACAGATTATCTTTCATAAAACTTTGCAGATTTTATCTTGATTAATCTATGCTCTTCCCCAATTCTGCCTGCGCCATCACACCCAGGTACGAACATTCAGTATAAACCCAAAAACCCTCCCAAACACATGAGACTTCAAGGATTTTAGCCCGTAGGCTCATCAGCCAACTGTAACGCCACACTGAGAAAGGTCATAAGTCTAGCAAAAGCCTATGAGTAAGGAATGCTGTGATGGACTCACACTGTGACTAGGCAGGAAAGAAAGGGAAAAGCAAATAAAACCCCGGCATAGTAGTAGTGATTAACTACTTGATTAAGGCTTAACTCCTCAGCCCTCCTCACTTACCTGCATATAAGGTATGGCCCGGACTCCTCCAACATTCCTCAGCTGAGGTAAGTTTTGCAGCAGCCTCTCCAGCAACATCAGTCGGACCATGTGCAGCCTGGGAAGTCAGAAGCCAGGATCAGACAGAAAGCACTCCAGACACATCACAAGAAAAATTAGACCCAGCAGGATCACCAACAGAGCACTGCGATTTACTACGGAAGTTCAGAGCACGAGGAAATCCTAAGGTCATCAAATCTGCAGACAGGAGCGGATTCCCTCAGACCTCACAAGCAAGCGATGTCAAAGATGCAAAGCAACTCTGACAATGGACGTAATTATTCCTTTCAGAACTACACTGCCTAGTGTGACCACCTGCAGAATTCAATTCTCCAGAAACAGATACTACAAATCAGTTCCAAACTACACTGTAAAAATGACTGAGCATCTGTTCCCACAGAATGAAAAACTGCAGATCTTTCCCAACATGCTTAGCACTCGTGCACACAGTTTTTTCCTCACACTAAATTTCACCGGCTCCCAAGCTGTAGATTTTAGTGATTCCTCTGTTGACTAGACTCAAGCAGTATTTCTGCATCACTTCATACAGGCAGCAGTCTTGTTAGTGTTAGGTCTGTGTAACACGTGACATGGTGAATGCACAGAGGGAGGCATTCTGCAATGGCAGTTTAGTCTACTTTTCCGACTTTCGACTTTTACTATCCAGAGTCACAAATCATGCCCCATGAATTTCCACGCCTATAGTCCACTCCTCTATAAACAACAACACTGCAGACCAGACGTGCTATTCTTGAAGAGGAAAACAAAGCCCCTTGCCTGTTGCTGGTGTGGACGTCTCCCTCTGCCTCCCCTTCCCCTTCTGAACCATCTCCCTCTTGCTGGCCTGTGGTAGTGCTGATAGCGCCCGTGCTTGAGCTGACGCTGCCTGGTCCCGCAGGGTGGCCCTCAGCTGTCGTGTCTCCATAGGCACTTAAGCGCCGAACCAAAAAAAAAAAAAAAAAAAAAAAAAAAAAAAAAAGAAGGAAAAGACGATGTCAGCACAACTGAACAAGCCTCTTGCTTGCTTCATAGCAACCAATGCAGCTGGACTATGCTTTGGAATTATGGTTCTAAGGAGATGGTGTCTTTGATTATCTTCATAAGGCGGGAAGAGAGTCATTTCTACAGATGCAACTTAACACCACTAGCATCCCTTTGTTTGCCAGCCTCATCTCTGTGGCCCAAACGGAACTGGTTCTGCAGTAGTAATTTAAACCAAGTCAGAAGAGGTGTGGATAGGCAGCACGGATATAATTTCTTTTTATAAAAGTCTGTGATTATTTTACCTGGATATTAGTCCCAAGCAAAAAAAGAGAGAAATTAATTCTAGTCCATCCAAATTTATCCAGCAGTATAGTGAATTCTTTCAGTCTTGCTCTAGGCTACTGTATTCTGTTATTACAGGCCAGCAAACACTACTGCAGATTCCATGTCTCTAGAGAACTACAAAAAGTGAGCAAATATCCAGTCTGTACAGCACTCTGGCAGTAACCATAAAATGATGCATGGCATTGTCTATTTGGAACTGAGATTTCCTCTTTGCAAGGGATTTACCCAACCCCTCTCACTCCCGTAAAGCGTGAGAAACCAGATGTAGAGACACTAGCACAGCAAGAGATACTTACCACTGTGCTCACCAGCTACAGAGTCCACCGCGCTGCCACCGCTCTCAGAGCCCACGCTCCCACCATGGTCTGCAGGTGAAGTCCGAAGAGTTGAGCCGTCCGTTGCAGCTGTGCTGCCTTCATCGTCAGACGCTGGAGCTAAGAGAATAAAGAGAGCTGTTACAAGTAAAAACACTGCCTTGATATAACTTCAAAAGACGCACATGACACGAAAGAAAAGCCCCAAATATGTGTCTTTGGATTTTGTGTCAATTTTCAACTACAAATTGAAAGGGAACTTAGAACATTTAAGCCCCTAAAAGCAGTGGAGGGGAGATACCCAGAGAAGGAAACCTTCTCATGACATAGATAATCATGCAAGTTACTTGAAGAACAACGTCTGGTTGTTTACAAATGCAAAGAAAATACAGTATATGGTTTATTTTGTCTGCTTTAAGGAGAGGAAATAACTTCCTCAGAAGCCTACAATGAAAGTCCATCAAAAGAGGAAAAGGCCATAAATACACTATCAAAAACACACAAAGCCAATAGTAATAACTGGTTCTTCAAAACTGTATTTACAAACAAATTTTAAGTCATTATTTAGGTCAAAATCAAAAAAGGTTGATTCCTCGCAGTGAACAGTTACCTGATGCTGTTGTATCTGAGAGCGTTCCGGCATCAAGAGAAGAAGAGCTGGGTGCTTGGCCAGACAGTCCTAAGCTCTGAAGTCCAAGTGCACTACTGCTGCTCCCTGCAAGAATAAAAAACAAATTATGAGTATCTGTCTATGAGAGAATTATGTTAACTCTGGCCTTCTCTGTGCATTTCACAGTTTTATTATCTTTGCTCATATTCTGTTTACATTTTTGACTGCCAAAGATGCCTACACCTTACCTTGCTGATCTTGTTGCAAGCTCAGGGCAATGGCCAATTCCACCATTGTTTCATCATCTGCATCTGGAGGAATATCCAGCATAGGAGGGAATCCCTCTGCTCCAGCCAGAAGAGCCTCCAGGGGAGAAGGGTTCCCATTATTCACATTTTCAGAAGTCTCCAGAACCATAGATTCAGACTATGGAGAGGAAACACAGTGACAGCCTTCACCAAACCACCACCAGGTAACGGAGCACTACAAACTGATTCACCGTAACTAAATTAAACTCAAGTACCTAACATAATGAAAAGGCTCCAAAGAGAAGCACTTTGCGCTTACCACCATCTCAAAGTCCCCGTGATCAACTTCGCTTTGCTCCTGGCTCTCTTGTCGGATATGCTCGCCATTTGCTATCCCAGAACTCTGCAGTTTGTCTTCTGCGTCATCATCGTCATCATCATCCTTATCTCCTGAGTTACAAGGGATTAATTCACAAATGCACCCACATCATCGCAAACAAGGTAATTAATGCTGGGAAAAAAAACCCTAAGCTATCCTTGGTTTACCCCCAGTCCCCACCAGATTCCATGACAACTACAATTCACGTCAATGCTAAAAAAGTATCTCTTGGATGGAGATCTGATACCCTACTTTTGGTCTGCACACATCTTTACGACTGATTTATAAGGACTTGAAAACATGCACAGAAATATTAAGACGGTCTGGATGATTACTACCCCCTAGATAAAATAATCACATGTCCTTATCGCTGAAAGAAGAGTATCTCAGGGACATCTCCTCTTTGAATCGCAGAATATCAAAGAGGTGAATGTTTTTTAACAAAAAAATGAGGGGGGGTTAGGGAGCAAGAGAGAGCAAAAGAAAGGAGGAAGACTGGGTTTAGTCTATTTTATTCCCAATTTTTAAGACTACTTCATTTCCCTGTCTCTTCTGAGAAATAAAGCAGGTCATGCTCATTTAAAGGCAAAGATGGGTGGATCTTGCATACCCATAGGAGTATTGCTCCGAGGGGAGGATGGCAAGGTGACGTGTCTCCGCTTGTTCCTTGGTCTCAGCACTCTGATCAAAGCTTGTTTGCAAGAAAAGCTCACTGCAGGGTCCTAGAGGGTTAATAATTAATCATCAAATTCTTAAGCTTTAAGTGCTTATGCACAGTATTTGGAAAGATAGCTAAAAATACACTTATGACTCAGTTGGTCATGATTCCTGTAAGACATACGTCATTGCCTAACTTCTAAACTCCTTGTTTCCCCCAGCAGCCATAAAGCAACACTTATCATTCCACATGCAGCACATGACAAACATTACTAAAACACAAGGAGGGAGAAATTTCTCCTTCATTCACTTCTGGCTGTACAGTTTTGACTGCATGCCTCTCTCTTGTATCTGCACTATGTATTATCATTCCACCTGTACTTAATTCTCTTCATGTCATAGAATCATAGAATCATTTAGGTTGGAAAAGACCTTTAAGATCATGAGTCCAACCATTAACCTAACACTGCCAAGTCCCACTAAACCACATCCCTAAGTGACACATCTACACGTCTTTTAAATCCCTCCAGGGATGGGGACTCAACCACTTTCCTGGGTAGCCTGTTCCAGTGCTTGACAACCCTTTTGGTGAAGAAATTTTTCCTAATATCCAATCTAAACGTCTACTGATCCAGTGTTACAGGCTGAAGAAGAGCAGAGCAAGATTATATACCGGGCAAAGTAACATCTGCATGTAGATCTTGGATGCTGTATGGATACAATCCAGTTCACACGTGCAGTATCCATGGATAATATCCACCAAAGCATTGACTGTGGCTTCAACGTGAGTGAGACCTAAGGAGGAATGAAAGTAGGACTGTAATTAGCTATCTTTCATTTCAGCACATAGAGCGAGACACTGCAGGAAGCATCTTTTGCTTGTAGACTTCAAGGCACAATGTTAGCACCACAAATAGATTGAAATTTCCATCCAAAAGGAGCTTACACACCAGTCTAGTCTGTCTGATGGAATCCTGTGCACACCGTATGCCAGCACCACTGGATATCCTCTAACACCATCCATGAAGTCAAATGTGAATAAATCAACCAGCAGTCCCTTTTTACTAGCACAACACATATACTTCCAAACAAACGTATTACAGCAGAATTTGCAGATATACCTTAGAAAGCACGCATTGCATCATTAGCATCTTAAGCGTAGTTTGGAACAAGTAATCTTCCCTGTTTACAAGCTTAAAATAGGATCCTTCACAATACAATAGCAAATAAAGAGCTAGCACACCTGGCAGGCAGGCAGGGGCAAGGAAGGCGTTTTTGGGTTTTGATGCATGTAGCTTCCAGAAGTGGTTAACCAGCTGGGTAATAAATGTGCAGCCGTCTCCTTCAGCGTGTTTCTGGGCTTCTTGCCCTTCTTCACTCTCTGTACAGATTTAAAAACCAGTTGTCAGGTATGGGGAGCATTAATAAACAGGGTAACACCAAGTTTATTTGAAATGGCTTTTGTCAGAGGCTCTGATGTCCTCATCACAAGGACTATTGCACACCTAACAAATGTGTCAAATACAGTCCCTGTCACATTGAACCACACACCCCAAGACACCTACAATTATCACCACAGAAAGTCGAAGACAATTACAGATTTATCTACCTGTTTCCAGCTGTGGCAGCTTTGATTCTGTATAGTGGACCAGATTGTTGGGTCTCATAATAGCAATGGATCGAGCAGTGATGACCAGCCTCTGAAATACTTCAGGATCAAGGTCCTTTCCTTCTTTGGTTGAGGAACTCAAATACTGAATGGCTTTACTTAGCAACGCTTGATCCTGTAAAGTGAAAGATAACATAGGCAAAGAAAAACAACAGACAGCAGCACAACAAAGCAACAATGCAGGACAGATCCTGGGGAAATACAGCACTCGCCACTTTAATTCTTGGCCAATATCGTCTAGGAAGGACAACTAATATTACAAAGTCACCCTGTAACAAAAGAAGTCTTGCTCAAGAATTTGTTTTCACATTTGCTTCCCCTTGGGCTGAAGTGCAGATGGAAAGACCAGTGTAAAAAACATAATTACTCAAGTAGTTAGCAAAGGCTATCTGCAGGCATCTGTGCACTGACTGCAATTACGTTAGCACATAGTCTAACCACTACGTACTCTGGTATTTCCCTATCACCCTCAGCCAGATAACTGTGGAAATGGAAACCAGAGCTACGGACACAGCTTGCAAACAAACTTTGTGTGTTTTGAGATCCTGATTTCTCTAGATTAACTGACATTATTTCCCACCAAAATCTTCAAAAAGCATTTTAAGTAGTGAAGTTCTGGTGAAACACCAAAGCCAGCAAGGCAGGCAGCAGGAGCTGCTAAAGGAAAATCAGGTTTACGCTGCACGGAAGAAGGGCTTTCTAGGGGCATGTTACACTGGCAAGTCAGAGGAGATATTGAAATCCTTGCACCACGTTACCTTGTGGTTGTGGTAAGCTGAGCGGCTGGTGTGCAAGCTAGCCAAGAGGCTCTTGGTTTGCTGCTGGACGCTGGAAGGAGCTGGCATGGACAGCAGCATAGTAGCCAGTTCCTGAGCTGCCACCTTATTCTTCTCCTGTTCCCAAGAACAAACAAAAAACATTCTTCAGTACATTTACCATTGAAGTGATGAACAAGTCTGATTTCTCAGCGTACCTGCAGCTCCTTCCCCTCCCTGCACTGTGCATGCAAGCTTCTGCCTTCCTTTAACACCATTTTGATAGCCTCCTCAATTTATTATTTGACATTTAAGGAACATTTCACACGTCTACATAAGAAAAGTCCTTTTGAGATTTATGGGCTTCTACCCTGCTGTTTTTGTAAACGAGGTCACTCTACAGCACAAAAATCCCACCAGCGATAAATGCAAATGCCAATTGTCATTCTAAACTAGTTTCAAATGCTTTTCGCTAAGTCAACTTTCAGATCAGTGCTCTAAGCAAAATGGATGCGGCTCTCTTCTGTATCAGGCCCCTAGGGCTGCAGGAGGTGCTGCTGATCTTGCCCCTCCTCCCCATCTCTGAAAGCTCAAGAATGTATTCAGAAAGTTACTTGCCTTCTCGTTGACTGGTCCTACAGCAAAGCAGCTTTCCAGCGCTTCTAAAGAACTCACTACTAGCCTGAAGGGAGAAAGGAAAGCAGGCTTGAGTACAGCAACCCTTCTCTCTCCTTAGCACTTTGCTTTATGCGGGCTACAGTCATGAGTAGCTCAGAGACAGCTAACGAATGCCAAGTACAAAATCAAAGCATGATAAAACCTGCCACAGGCACCATGCATATCATTTCATTGTGTTACAGACCAGAGTTAAACCTGGCTCACGCTCACAGACAAACTTAGGACTGCTTTAATAATCCACAGCTGAAAGACAGGGGCTTTTCTCTACCAAAGAGGATAAAACATTTCCTTACGCAGCCTGCAGCAGGGATAACTTGGATTGTCTTGACAGTACCAATTCACCATGGCCCCCAGACGTACATATGACTGCAGATCAAGGGTTGGTATGACACATGGGAAAAAGCGTAACCGACTTTTCTAAGGGAGCAAGATTCTACTCGCTTGCTATTTTCACACAGGTTGCTCTTTCCAATTTGGAGTTTCAGCTAAAATACTCCAGAGGAAAATTAACTTGGAGCACTGGGTACGACCCAAACAAGGGATGCTGAAGTCCAAACTTTTGACAGTGGTAAGGCAGGCTAGTAAAATACTTGCCCCAAGGGAAAAACCTTAGTTACAACTTGCGGCAAAGTGCTGAACCTCCCTTGCAGCACCACTTCATGCCTTGCGGTAGAACTACCTGAAATGCCATCTGAGACACCAGAAGGAGCAATGCAAGAATACAGGAAAAAGGAGGGAAAAGATAGCATTGAGGGGAGAAATAACAGGGTAGGATCGGATACGAGGTAGAAGAAACAACAATCGTCTGTTTTGGTGGTGATAAATAACATTACATTCCCCTACCCACAGCCACCCTCCATAAAGCTAGTAGGGGAATATAAGTGGGATAAAAAGACGCAAGGAGGGAACAAAGCAAAGAGTCTGTCAAACA
Source organism: Aramus guarauna (assembly GCA_013400195.1). Taxonomy (NCBI): domain Eukaryota; kingdom Metazoa; phylum Chordata; class Aves; order Gruiformes; family Aramidae; genus Aramus; species Aramus guarauna. The sequence continues at coordinate 220,161 of VXBL01006170.1, read as the reverse complement.
AGCAACAGTTATGCTGTATACAGCAAAAATCTGCAAACCACCTCATCTTTACATTTTGCTAAACCATCTGCCATGCAATGACCGGAATGTAAAGAAGCAAATGTCACTTGGAAAACAAAAAAAACAGTCAACAAAAGCCACATCATGTGTTCTGTCTCTCTGACACACACTCATTCGTGCAGAGAAAAGGATGGCATACTAACCGGTCCAGGGTGGTTAGGGACTCAGTTTCAGAACTTTGGGGGAGCAAAGAAAAAGGAAAAAAAAAAAAAAATGTGTAAAGCTCACAGAAAAACTCCCTAGAACACATTCTAAGCAAAAGGCAAATTAAATGGGGAAATCAGGAAGCCGGGATAGCACTATATACAGTAAATCTAAGCATGGTTCTTCCTATCTGGGCAGCAGACTCTTTCCTAATAGCAAAACAGATAAAGGAGACCCAGGCTACCTAGCACAGAGCAGCCAAGCGCATTGCTTAAAGCATCACTGAAGGTTAAATCTGAAGTACAGACACCAAACTTCTGACAGGAAAGCCGCCTCTCGCTTGACATTTGTTGTTCCTACTCAAGAGGCCCTTTCTAAGGTCACCATGCTGCATCCATTAACAGGTAAGTAAAAATAAAAAGAATAGGGTTTTTTGATTCTGAATTTTTAGGATTTAATCCCACCACTTTGGAAAACCAGAAAGCATGTCTGTGCAGAGAGGGACATCTTGTGGAGATGTCACAGCAGAGAAGGGAAGAAAAGAGAAAATAAGCATAGGAAAAAAACCCTGTGTATTAGACAAAATATTAAAGGCTGGTCAAACAGGTCCATCGGCTGGATGTAACTGCCACTTCCAACCCTGAACCTCAGCACTTCAGTAAGATAAAATTAACTCACAGTCAAGCAGCGTATCCCTTAAAATGCTCGTTTTCCAGCAGTGCTAGTTCCTCTCTGATCTGTTTCCCTCCTATCCTTGTTAGCTTGCCAGACTTTCTACAACCCTTATGGCACAGACTCTACGAGCTCAGAGAAAGAAAATGGGGTGGATATGAAAAAACAAAGTTCTCTTTATTCTGCTAAATATATGCCCAGCTCACCTTTGTGCTTTGACTCTCAGTAGGGATATGAGGGGGGAAAAAACGTAACACTTTCTCCACCACACTAGTTACACCTGAGACATACGGGCTACAAGGTAAGTCGGTGGGAACCACTCGCCTAAAGCAAGGTCACACACAAAGTCCTCCTCAAGAAGCCTAACCTTCGAAAGCTCTAGAGAATGAAAAAGGGACAGCTTGAAATGAGAAAATGTACCAAGACGGCAGAAATCTCTTCTAGCTCTTCAAAACTGCCGTAACAAATGAACTTCACAAAATGAAGCATGCATGCAGATCTACCCATCTACTCCACTAGATAAATCAAGAGCGAGCGCAAAGTCCTGCTTCAAAGATAATCACTGACTTTTCAGTTGTTGTTTTGTATGGCAGTGAGAACAACTCACTGAACTCCCTTAAGTTCTCCCAGTTAATAAAGGCACACAAGTGTACCTAGGTCCCCTCTAGAGCAACTACCCGTTTTCAAGGAGAAAACCAGACAGACTGCAGAGATACCTCTCCAGGACAGTCCCACTGGCAGCAGCAGGGGTAGTCGACTCCGTGTCTCCAGTCCCATTCCCTTGATTCAGGTTTGGAGGACAAACGTTGCTCACTGAAGCAGATGGGAAATCTTCCGGAGGCTCATCGGGCCATCCAAACTGTTCTTTGGTTTTGCCATAAATTTTTATGGAATCCATCATTGTGACTCCAGCAGGATCCACAGAAGCCCCAACTGCAGCAATGAGAGAAACTTCTTTAAAACTAACAAAATAGTTTATTTTGAATACAAACAAGCATAGCCTCATAAGGTTGGGACAGCAATTATACTGCATCATTAATATACACCCACTCTGGCAGTTTCATCTCCTTTTTGAGGCCACTTTATTACCTCAACACAAAATTATTGAGCTGAACTATTGCACATTCGTCCACTGCAGCAAGAAACCAGGCCATAAATAAAGTTATTAAATGTTCAGGATCCGCCCCTCAAACTGTTTCTGTAGTCAGGTCAAATGAACAGATTGTGGAAACCCTCCCCACTATGAAGTGAAGCACAGGAGCTTCAACCCACCCAAGCAAAACCAACAGGTAGTTAAAGCAAACAATTAAAAAAGACTTACTGAAGATGGTTAGTTTTTTGTCAGCCTGCAAGGCTTCCTCACGAGTGAAAGGGAAATCAAACCAACGAGCCCTGGTCATGTTCAGCTGCATGGTGCGGCCAAAGATCTCCAAGTATGAGGGTGCTCTCTCTATCGCTTGCGTGCCAATCTGGATCCGCATGCCTGTCATCACCATCGTGCTGTTATTGTTTGTCACTTCAATGGTGAAACCCCCAGGCTGTGGAAGACAAATCACAGCTCAGAAAGGTGAGGTCAAAAATTCACTGCTAAGCTAAGAATCTGAAGTCTGTACAGAGGTGCCTCCAGTGTTTATCTAACACTATCTCAGCATTTGTACAGGGTCATTTGAACAACACAGACTTCCAAGAAAAGGTGTGCTATCAATCCAGACAATAACGTCACAATAACAGAAGCCCCAAATTGCCCCATTTACCTTCGTGTTGGCCACATACATGCCAGTGGAATTGAGCCGGTGCTTTATCTGCTGAGCATTGTAAACCTGCAGCAGGTCATTGCCTCCAAACTCCACATCTGTGAGTTGCTGGTTGTGTTCAAAGAAGTCAATAGGGAAGTTCACTTGGCTGGATGTGCGAGTTGCTAAAGGGGAGGAGAGACAAAATACACTGTAAACAGGCAAAGCTATGGTAAAAAGCTGCAGAATGAGCTTGTCTCCTTTGGAAATGCCCACGTGAGCCAGATAGCTATGTACTTTTATATACATGTACGGAAACTTTTTACCCAGACTTAGTCAGTACTTCACCCTGAGGTTAACGGTAATTGTCAGATGCAAACATGAACTATCTATACAGTATCAATCTTTGCGCCTGCATTTGCCACTGCTACCTTGCACAAGGTATGTACGAAAAATCCCTTACTAATAGCAGCTGCCTTGCGCTTGCGAACTGGCTTCATGATGCTGATGACGCTGCTAGGTTGGAGAGAGGGCTGGAGCCAGTAGGAGGTATTCTCTACATTGGCCATGTAGATCCTCAGGCTGCCATCTTCACACAGGAGGATCATAGTGGTTCTCTGCTGCTCGTTGCAGGCTGTGTGACGGATGGCCACCATGTCCTGAATCTGCAAAGGTGAGCAATGCAAGTCAAGGAAAGGACCTGGCAACTGCTGCTTGAAGAAACAAACTCTTTGCATTGGAAAAGCTACAAGAACTAGAGATCTTGCTGATGGAACAACAACAAAGCACAATGGAAGGGCCAAAAATACAGGGAGCTATGACTAACCTTTGCTTTGGCTGGCAAGGTTTTAATCTCCTGGATGAGAAAGGTGTCCGGCTTCACCATCACCACCAGTGGGACACCTGTGGTTTGTTGAACACAGCACACCAAGCCAGGATGGTTCATCACCTCAGACCACTGACACAGCGCCGGTGAAGTCTTACTCCCACCATTTGAACTGCAAGAGATGAAGGGCAGAATGACATTAATTTAAAAAGCAACAACAGGTGAAAACACACAAAATCCATCACCATTCAAATCAGTTAAAGCTTCATTCTCAGCAGGAATTCAAAGCACTGCATTAATGAACAGCCAGGAACATCAGTGCCCAGTTTATAGGTGAAAAACCTGAGACAGTCACTTGAGTGGGCAGAAGGCACAAGCATCCCACCTCACAGCCCTGATCTCTATCCTAAAAAGTCAAAGACAGACAGTAACATTTTATGCCCAAAACCAAGGGAGTAATTTTAAAATAGCTTTCAGCTATCTTTTTATCTGAACAGATGCACAGTTCCATGTTTCAACACACCCAGGGACACTAAGCAAAGGCCAATGCAGGAGAATCTGTGTGACACTGCTCAGTGGAAAACAATAAAGCTGCAAAAAGACTAAGCTAAACTTAACTGGGGCTAGGGAGCTCTTGGAACCTGACCCTTCTACAGAGCCTACTCATGACAGTGGCTTTGTGTCAGGCTAGTGAAGAGTCTGAGGCCCAGCTCTGGTTGTCAGAACAGATGACAGGACAGCTTGTTTCTTGCCACATTCATAGCATAAGAGATTGGTTTCCCCCAAGGGAGTTTGAAAATAAGCCTTAATATGCACAATACACAAGGTCCACTGCAGTACTGGTGCCGAAAGGAAACAAAGGCTTCCTGCTCTGCAGCCTCCACGAGGGTGGGTAATCCCATCAGTTCCAGCTGCTGCACCAGCAGCAGCTCTGCACTGTGCAGCAAAGCCGCTCTGAAGCCACCTTTCCCCTGTGAAATTCTAGTGGGAAGAAAAAAAATGCACGCGTGCCCCGCTGCTGAACCAGCCGGCTTTGGTTTCCAATCATTCTGCAATTAAGGCAGAAGCAACAGGAAAAGTAGCAAGAAATCATCAGTCAAAACAGGATCTTCAGCACAAGCTTTGGCCATCCAGAGCTGGGATGTTAAGAACAATTAGTACTATTTAGTAATAATAAACAGAAATTAAAACTTCAGGGGAGTCTTCCACACAAGCCTCACCTCTTTATGTTAATTGGGAATAGCCGCTGCACTTCCAGATTGGCCCGGCTGATGGTGGCTGCAAAGGATTTGCCTTGGCAGTAACTGAAGAACAACATCTGTAGCACATGGGAGTAATACACAGACACACCTCCTCCTGCTACCTGGCCGTTACTGTCCTGTAGGATCGGAGACAAACCACGACATTTAAGATAAACACACACCCTCCAAAACACTCTGTCAAGGCTTTTGAATTTCTCATGAGGGAATTATTCCAAAAGCCTCTCCCCCGCCCCCTCCCCACCAGTGAGAGAACGCTGCCCTAAACGACAATTTTCTAAGCTCAACTCCTTGGTGAGCTCATCCATCAGATACTTCAAAGGCTTTTGAAGGGGATACTGAGATTGCATCCCTGTGGGCTGTAGGTAGCGCCCTCGGCTACCGCATCTGTGTGCTTGAATACCGTATGACAATCTCACATGGAGCACTCCCCATGTTCCCAGCTCATAAAAGAGCTTTCCTGAGGGCCTCCTTCTCATCTATTCCCCCGTTTTGGAGCAGGCTGGGGTAAAAACACTGAGTGAAATGTGGACAGGTTTTAAAAGTCACACCCCAAGACTACAGAACTGCTCTTGGCCAGAAACAACAGCTCGCTCCACCTCTGCAGCCCCAGCCGCGGTCAGTAACTTTATCCATTCTGGCTACTGCACCTTTGGAGTGCCTCGCTCCAAGAGCAGCACTGCTCTGAAGCCATCACCCTGCTGAGAAATCCTGCTGGGCATGACTTCAGAGCCAGCCATGGAAAACATGCTCCATTTTCTAGATGAAAGGATCAAGGGGTTTAATTTTCACCCCCACCCCCTTTCACTGCAAGGATATTTCTCTCTTTAGAGGAATGGCAAGCTCATTGATCTAGATCAGGGGGCTTAAAAGGAGAAAAAAAAAAAAAAGAAGAAAAAAGGCAAAAGAAAAAAGGGAAACTTCTGCCTTCTATGACAGAGAAGGCCACTGCAGCCCGTGCTACAAGAAAAGGAAGCCACCAGTACCTTTAGGTCCTCATGATTGACTTCAAGCACATTGGTGACGTAGAATGGGCCATGCTGGGCGCTGCTCGCCTCTTCCATGAGCTGCGTATAGATGTACCCAGCAGAGGACATGATCACTATTATGTTCTTCCCCTCCTCGTTAAAAAGGAAAGTGACATCCCTGATTTTGGAACTCGGTAGAAGGAAATAGAAAGTTGGACTCAAGGCATCTACAGAGAGATCATAAATCTGTGGGAAGAATCAAGGAAACAATTAACTACTATGATACAAAACAGTGCAAATGGACAAGAGCTGAAACAAGGGAACGACTATTAGATGTTATAGTTCATTTCTTTGCTCTTTGGGTTCTTTGTTTTTGCTTTTTCTTATGACAATAGTAGCCAAACACCACAAATTTATGTTTCCAGTTTATTTCTGATTAAGAATATTATTCTTCCACATGCAGCTCCACAGAGATGCAGACTCTAATGTCTGAAAGAAGACATATCATCAATGGCTTATGGCCAAACATACCTTCACAAAATCTGCAGTCACAATAGCAAGCTCTGTTTGAGATCCTGGCAGCCACACAGCTTTAATGATGAAATTTCCAGTGGCTAGTTGGGGATGAAGTACCAAATGATCAGAGACTGAGCCAGAGCTGCTGAATGTCAACACATGGCAGTCCTGGAGTAATGAAAAAAATTGGTCAAATATTAGAACAAAATGTTTATAAACATTTCAAGCCAAGAACAGACTAAAAAGCCAGCATTCCTCTTAGTGTTAATAATGATTCATAGAGTAAGAATCTAAAATTCTTGCATTTAAGATGAATGACATGAAAGTTTGTAAAGCAAAAAAAAAACCAAAACAACAAAACCCCCCACACACAGAGTCCAGCTGTTTCTTAGCTGAAGAATAGATTTGTGGATTCTGCACTGTGAAAGCTGAATTTAAATCTGGGAGAATACAAAAAAGAGGAGTCCTGGCTACAAAACACGAGCTGTTACAGACTAGTTCTAACACACTAAGTTTCACATGACTAAACCTTGACTCCTGTCAAAGTAAAACTGGCCTAAATACAGTACGAAGTATTATTTTATTCGAGGCACTGTCTCATTTATTATATCATTCATATAGGTCCTGCTTCTTTTACTTCACATATCTAGTCGGTAGGTGATTCAGGAGCTAAAATTAGTGACAGACCTTTGGAGCTAGCTCTGCGCTAGCTCCTCAGAGGAAGGAAACACAGCTGGTTTTGAGCTGACGTTTCCAAGTGCCTAGAAAGGGTCCGTCAGGCACTTACTTTCAGTCCACACACAGCCAGGTAATCCTCCTTGCAGGGATTTCCGGTTAGGCTCAGTACAGTAAATGGAACAGGTGCAGATGCAAGGCGAGTAAGGGTCAATTTTCTTTTGCTGGAGTCTGCTTGTTTCAGCAATGCTGAGAGCTGAAGGACTGTAATCTGCAGAACAAAAGGAACTTATTTACCCAATTTTACAACTGAGGGGAAAAAGGTCTTTCAATTTCAGCTCTTTGTGTCCCTGCAGTTTTTACTGTTTCTGCTGCAAGAACTCTTTTCAGACTCACCTTGCCCTTTTCGTGACTCACAGCCAGGTGCTGCCGACGTCCGTGTGGGGACGACAGCACACACATCGCCACCCGCCTCAGCACGTGAGCGCTGATCAGCTGCCGGATCGTCTGGCCCTGGTCACCGCTGTAGTTCATGCGGACGTTCTCAAAAGCGCCTTCTTGAGAGCCGAGAGTTGGGACCTGAGTTGTTATATAAAAGTGTATCACTGAAATTTTTCTGTTGAAAAGTAATTCCTCTTAATGAGTGATTAGCCATAATCTAATCACTCATAATAACCCCTTTAGTATCATACCATCAACTGATCTGTCATTTCTACTGACTTGTCCAAAGTATGCAGCTCATTGAGAGCTTGCTGTGCACGACTGCTGCTCCCCATGGCTGAAGCTTGTTGGAAGTTTATCTGAATGGCATCCATCAGGAAATTCAGCATCTCCAACACCAAAGGTGCAAAGGAGAAGTTGGCCTACAAGAAACAGATACAGCAAGTGAGGCACAAGATGCTCCTGTTGGGAGTCTTCAAAACAGCTGCATGTCAACTGGTTTTTAAAGCCTGATGCCACTTTTATGATCCTTCTTATCATAAACAGCAGCCTAAAAATCAAGCAACTTGGCTGATAACCAACACAGTCTGCCTAAGATCCTCATCATAAACCATCTTCCTTTTAACAACCAGTTGATAATTATACCTGGGACTGCAATTCTTCTCGACAGCCCTCAACGTTTCTACACAGGCTACTCTTCTTGGGTTTTTCTTCATCAGGGCCTTTCCCCTCACTGATGGTGACCTTGGCTTTCTCCGCAGGAGAGCTGCTTGCATGTCGAATGACACTCTCGGGCACTCTGGGCTCGCTCTGGAAGGCGGATTCTTTCATGGTAGAGCTCATACCACTGCTGGGAGTTCTCTTCACCAAAGCCTGCGAATGACACAGCAATGCTGAAAGCCCAAACCAGACTCAACTGTATCACTGACAAAATGAATACAGATTGTAATAACAGCAAGATTAATGTAATTTTGAAGAAATAAGAGTGCAATTCTCTTAGACTGCGATTCTAAATAAATAACACAACAGTATCCCGCATGCCACGCTTCACCCAAGTATTAGAAAAACTTTCATATTTAAGAGAAAGTTATTTCCTTTACTTCCCGTGGAAGCCATGGGAAAAGGTGGTATCTGACTGCTGTGCGGCTTAAGCTGACTTGCAAATTTTGTAAAGATAGGTGGAATCCCAGTAGTCACTAGGACAGAGATTTGCCAATGCACTCATTTGGTGCAAAAACCATAAATCGCCAGGCAAGTTGTAAATTAAGAGGGCTCATTATAAAGCCAAGGCCTTCAAGTCTCAGGACTCTTATGCACTTGTATCACGACATAACTTAACTGCAGAACAGAAATCTCTGCTAAATACTTTAAAAACTCCAGATATCACAGCTTGTATGTTGACATGAAGACACTTTACCAGGCAACTGCCATCTTCCTTGGCTCCGCAATCGCAGAAGAAAGATCCGTATTTGGCATAAGAAATCTCATGATCCTTGTGACAAACTTTAGCACAAACTGTACAAACACCAACTCCATCAACCATCTTGCAAGTGTGACAGTGATACCTGCACAAAATAAGCCACGTAAGTTATAAACTACAGTGCCTCAGGAAGGCTCCACAGGCCGCAGTCCACAGACCATTTCCTTCTCAACGGCCAGAAATATCAGTGTGAAATCCTGACTACAAGTTTGAGATTCTTACCAATGTTGATTCATGAATTCTTTCTGTGTGATGGTGAAGGTACAGAGTTTATTACAAAGGGAATCTTCATCCTGTCAAGAAGAAAGTTGTTTTAGAAAGGTGTTCTAACTGTGGCTACAGTAAAGGCACACGGTACAGAAGGCATTCCTCAGACACTAAATGTGCATTTTTAAGAGCAGCAAGTTTTAGCACCACCTAGCTGAAAGAAGGCAGCTGGTATCAAACCACATGAAAAGAGGAGGTGGTGACATTTTATAGCAACTCGAAAGAGTGAATAAAGAAAAAAGCCACAAAAATAATACAATGGGACGACAAATTTTAAATAATGCATTAATAACAGGGTTTTTCCCCCCACCCAACAGCACTTAAAAGCCTAATGTAAGTTGATTGTTGATATAAAAGCTAGTAATTGACAAACAAACCAGTAGGAACAAATCCATCTTACCCCACTTCTTCCTCTTTGTTTTCTAAAAAACCCCCATTACTTTTAACTTTTGTTGATATCACAAAGTGAAAAGATCTACATATGAATGACAGATATTCTCTTCTAGATCTGACAACTAGGGTTCTTCGCTCAGTCACACATTAGGAACAAACAACAACAACAAATCTTAATTTATAACCAGAGTAATTCTGATTTGGAAGCTGCAAAACAAATCTTCATCACATTTGCAGCAGTAACTGTGACTATTGCCTACCGAATCTTCAGCTTGAGAGTCCTCCTCCTCCACTGCCAACTCCTCCACCCAGTCTGAATCCACCTCAATCGCCCGTTCCTCTCCATCAACAGAAAGGTGACTCGGTCCTTGGCCGCTGGTCTGGCTCAGTGCGTTAGTGACATCGGCCAGGTAAGAGACAATATGGCACGTACACTCCAGGATAGTGACGTGCTATGAAGCAGAGATGAATGAAAATGAGAGGCAGTTCTTAGATCCCATAATAGCTGCTATAAGGCAGGAAAACAGAACAGCCCCCCTGACCAAATTGCTTTAAAACCCCCACTATGAAACCAAACAGGACAGTTGGTACAGCTCATGCCTGAGATTTATTCCTGCAAGTTAAGCAAGTCACGTGTCTTACCTTCCCTTGCATGACGTTAGCATTCATTTTTTCTACTACATTCTTTTGCGACAGGTATTTCTTGCTGTAACACAAGAGAAGATCATCACAGTCCTTGGGAAGTATAAGCTCAGTTCTCATCAATAGCTTCAAGCATTCAGTTTGCTTTAGATTAACAACAGGAAATGTATAAATGCAGTAATTAAACCATCCAGAGTGGAAAAGACAAAGAAAACACATGGTGTTCGTAACGGGGGAACACAGATCAGCCTCTCTCAGACNAATCAGTCTAAGTGATGGAAATGACCAAACAGTAGTATACAGTTTGCTCTTACCATCGGCCTAGCCAATCGACAGCAGCACCATGAAGCTGGAGGTGTCCCGCACCTTGTCCTGCACTAGCCAAAGTTGCCATCACAACCATCAGTTCAGGAAAACCCGTGCCATCGCCGTTGGCCAACATTTCTGTTGCCATCGGTATTAGAGTACTCAGTAGAACAGTGCACACGCCTTCTCCGACTTGGCTAATCAAAAAGAAGAAAGTTTCACCCACAATACATCACCCACTGAAATATAGCTAAGCCAGGCAGGAAGAGCACAGACACAGCAGTGCATTCAGGGCAAAGAGCCAGGCTCCATCACTTCACTCGAAAACTGACAACAAGAAGCCATCAGCAACTCACAAGTATTCTACACATCTAGAGAACAAAAGAAACAGCACACAAAAGAAGTGACAAAGGTTGTACTTTACCTGTTTTCCCGAACAATGTACGTCGTTAGGAGTTGCAGCAGTTGCCTGTTCTCTTGCACAACGTCCAGCTGATCTGAATCTTTGGGCGGGGACATGGTCATCCTGGTTAGCCAGGCCTGGAGACGTACAGGCTCCACACAAGCCAGTTGAGCCAAAGAGCCACAAAGTCGGAGCAGGCTGGGGTTGGGACTCTTCTCAGCTGGTGGAGAAAATGCCTAGTGAGGGACAGATGCTACAACGAACGTGTCTGAAGATGGCTTTCCATTAAAAGTGTGAAGCTGTCACTCCACTTCCTCTTACAGCTTTTCTTTCATGCACCTTCATATTGCAGGCTAATACAAAACCAGTATAAGGTGGACAACAGCAGGACAGAAGAGATTCAACAAGCACTTACTGAGCTGGAAGAGCTTGGTGAAGAATTTCAGCACCCTGTTACAGAACTTCGCTGAGAGGTTTTCATTGGCTGTTGCCATCATGATCTGGACCAGTTCTCCACTATATGGAGGGGGGAAATTAAGTCAGCTTGGTAAAAGACGACCCATTCCTTTGTTCCACTTGCACTTCTTTATATCTGCCCTCACATTTAAGATTGGCAGTAGTTTGTATTAACGTTACTCAGCAGCCAAGCCACCGAAACGGCTTTCAAGCAGCAAACTCCTAGCTCAGACTAAAACCTGTAAATCTCACAAACTCCCGAGTAGCGTATCAGTATTCTACACATATCAAGTCACAAAAGGGCCTCTACCGGTTTCCAAACCAAAATCCAAGATTTTCTTGCCTATTTTTCCCCTTCCATGTTAACAAAGAACAGCCACCAGATTGCTTCAATTTTGAACTGTTCAACAAGTAGAGAGCAAAACCAGACAATGCTGAGCTTTCTAATAGAGAAAAACTTTCCTCCAGCTCACTCTCATATCTCTTCAGAACATTGCTGTTTCCATCACAATTTGCCTTCAGAATTCTAAGTCAGGCCCACACCCCACCTCCACCCTTAATATTAGCAATCTATTGCCCCAAGGAAGCACTGAGAGAACTTGGGATTTTGCAACTTGATCTGTAACTGCCTTACAGACCAGCATCCCTCAAAAATAATATATATAATATATTATAATGCCTTTGACAAAACAATCGTCTTGCAAGATTCCCCACTGATGATCACAATGAGGACTCGTCACATATTTTTAGTGACAAAGACCTAGGTCCTCTCTCACACAAAGTCTTTTCACACTCCTGCACCGCTTGAATACACAGTTCTGTATTTTCCTGCACAATGGCTTTAACATTACTGAGGTACTGACAGCGACAAGCTAAGAGAAAAAGGAAGAGAAATAAAGTTCTTCAGCTACACTTTCAGGATAACTTCACCTTTCTGAAAAGAATTCCTCCATGGCTTTTCGGGCTTGGCTGCTTTCCAGCTGTTTCTCCAGATGCTGCAAACATTCCTCCAAGATGGACTCATCCAGGCCACTGAGGATCAAAAGCAGCATATTAAATAAGAATATATAAGAGCAATTTCAACAATTTCAACAATTCCTAGAGCCAAGAAGTGATCAATTTTGGTAATACAATTTTAATAAACTTTCTACTAGCTGAAAGAAACTCTCCTTTCAAGACAAAAGAAAAAAAATTGATGAATAGGCATACATAAACACCAGCAAATGTTCAGAAAAAAAAGTGGCACATGATGCTGTAGGCAAGTCACAGTCAGAAACCTAGAATAATCTCAACCTTTCAGACTTCTCACATTACAGATTCCTCTAAGTGGTCGCTCTTTTTACACTTTAAGTCTCTTTTAGTGTTACTCCTCCCCATTCTCTCTTGCACTCGCTCCCACTCCACAACACGCCCTGCAAGTAAAATCCAATTATGTTTACATTCTCTACCAGGAGGCGCAGTAGATCTCCCTCTGAATACCTTCCATCCAGAGAGGATCAGTGTTGAAAAGATGCGACATCATCACGCCTAATGTTTCAGATCAGTAGAATCAACATCTGCGCATCAAGCTTATTCCCTCTACACACAGGGACTAGGGGTGGGAAGCACAAATCTGGCTGGTTTGCTACAATAAAGCATGGATTAGCCAGCCTTATAAACAGCCAGCCTTATAAACAGAGACAAAAGGATATAAGGCAAGTTAGGTGGGCATCTTCAGCTTTGATTTTGTGCTTGTATTTACTTAATTTTCTATTTGCATATATAAGAAAATATATCCAAATATATACATGATCCATCCAGAGTTACAAGAGATGATTAAAATCCACACTGCTTGAACGGCAGCACTGGAAATTCTGGTAACATGAATAGAATATCTCATATTTTCAGTCTACAAGTATAGAAGTCTTCAACAGATAAAAATACACTGATTTTTTGCCTTTTTGTTGTGCTGTCAAGAACCGACACTGACATTTAAGCATCCTGTAGTAATTCTTTGTATACAACTTTGTTGGAGGAGAACTACAAGCCATGCAGCCAGTTACCTGTTTGGATCAGAGTGATGGGCCAGTATGTTATAGCATCCTGTGATCAATTTTTCATAAACACGTGCCAGGAATTCATCTGATTCTGCAGGGCCCAAGATCCTTTCGAGGGAGTTGCTGCTTATTTCTGCCACACTCTCTGTGCTGGTCTCCAAAAGGAGGGGCAGTAGGGAATGAATCACCTGTGGTGGGTTCAAATCATCTGACCAGCTTGAAAAGAAAAGCAGACAAGTTAATTCTCTGCACAATGCATCAGAGAACGTTCTTACTGGACAAAGCAGAACTCACACAAGTAAGGCACAAGTCTGGATGGAAGTCAGTGATGAAACCCTTTTCAGAAAGCTGGGATACACTGACCCAGACAGTTTTCCCCTCAGAAAAACAATCCTCTTTAGGAAAACTCTACATGTTACTTTTGCATCTAGACAGTGACATCTTCCTTGGCAGTCATGCTATGGCTTCTGGGCTAGTCTGCAGTATCAACAACTTTTTTTTTTAATTTCAGAATATCTTAGAGCAAGTCCTTAGGAAAAAAAAATTTCCATTTCGCTTTTTCCTTATGCTTTGGAAACATCACACAAATAAATGTTAACAAAACACAAATGAATTCATTAGGTCCATATTGTCCCAGTTTATATCCCTGTTTCTTCATGTCCCTATTTAACAAAAAGGACTAAAGGTTTCTCTCAGGGAGTCGGACTTTTAGAGATACCAGATCAAGACAGAAAGGCTATTTTTCATTCATTTGGAATTGTACACTGAAAGTAACTCTGTTAAAGGCTTAGTTTAAAATACAGTTCCAGTTTACTAAGTGTTACATCTGAACAGTTTGATGAAGACAGACATTCAGAAGAGCAGACAGATCTATACAGCAAGAATGTGATATAAAAACCAGGACTTACACAATGAGATCCCCAGTAAGTCTGACCAGGGAGAGAAGGGTGTGCTTTAGGGAAGCTGCAAGAGGTAGGCTTTGGCTGCACAGAGTACCGAGGTGGGCGGCCTGAACTGCACTGATGTAGCTTTCTGCAGGGATCGTGTCATTCGCAAAGGCGTTGCGCTAAGGGTTGAGACACACGCACAGAAATCAGAACCGTTTAACAGAAAGACACGCTGCCCGCCTTTCCCAGCAATTTATAGCCTTAAGATCACACCAGGTCGATCCACAAGGCTGGACTCACCCATGAGCCAATGTTGGGAAACTCATTTGTATGAATGTTGTTCCATGATTCACACAAAGTCTGCACAGCTGATGGCAAGTTCTGAACAAGTGTCGGACCTGCAATTAGTACAGAATCCTAAGTCACCAAGTAATTTCATAGTTCGTATTGAAAACCAGAATGCTTCTGCAACATTATTTAAAATTGGATTATTTGATTAAGACACAACTGTAGCTAAGCTGAGCTGTAATTCTACTGAGGGCTAGTTTCATGCTTTTCTACAAGTCAAAATCATCCCTAATATTTGCAAGAGCTTCCCAGCTTCTTTCACTTTATTTAAACAACAGGAAGTATGGCAAAAATACTAATTCGCAGCAGTCTTCCACATATCAACGTTTCATAAGTCCCCTTGCTATGCTATGCCACCAGAGCACCAACATGGTTATAAAAGTATTTCAATAACTCAGATAAACCCACAAGATAGTTACTCTTTCAAGGTTTGCCCAAGTTTTTCAGCTGTTAGGATACTAAAAGAGACTTCCCAGTCTGCTGCTGACAGGCTAACGCACTCATTTGAACAAAGTGGTGGAGAACACCTTAGCCTGCGTACAGCTTCGAAACTGCACATTATAGAAAGCTTCGCCTACAGAGACAAGGAAGGAAATGTGAACTATCCAGTACCCTCACCTAGAGTATTAGACTTGCAACGGCTGGATCCGATGGCCAGGACAGCAGCGTAACCTTGCAGCTTCTCTTCAGAGGGTTTGTTCTCAGAGGAGCCCTCTTCAGAGAGGCTCCGTAGCAAGTAAGATCTGCATTCAGGATGGAAAGGACTCATTTCAGGAAACAGCTCTGCATTTCAGAATTAAGTGTGTCAATACAGCGACAGGTAAGAAAGCAAACTTCTGAAGTTCTGCCCCATAATTTGTGTCATACCATTAAGGGAGTTCTGGGCTTTTATCTCCTCTAAGCTACTTACCAGGAAAAGCACGCACTCAAAAGAAAAAGCTGATTTACTTTTGCTTTCTTCCACACAGGTTCTAACAAGAGTTTAGAAGAGTTCAGACTCTTAATGCAAGAATTAAACTCCCTCTCTTTCTTGATGGTCTGACAGTCTCAATACTATCTCAGTGAAAAAACCTCAAGTAGCGCTATCCTAGAGAGCAGTAAGAGGAGGTTTCATCTTTGGAGGAAAGGCTAGTTTTGCAAGCTTGCAAGAAAGTCTTGAAAGATCAGACAAGGAGGCTACTTAGGAACAACTTCACATACATGGCTTGAGAAGCTACTTTTTATTTTTCTTTTAAAACAACAGACACTCTGGGGGGGACATAAGTTAGAATAATTATACTGGCTGATAAAAAAAAAAGCACACCTACCTCTATGAAAACAACAAACAAAATGCAAAGCAAGCCCTATGCACAGAAGCAAACTATTCCTACTAGCGATCCTAAGGGATGTACCTGGTAAACGTAGCGTAAGTGTCAATAAGCTGTAGCGTAGCAGGCAGGAGGTTCTTGGTTATCTCTGAAGACTTTTGTGGATCAGTTTCTGCAGCTAGCTTGGAAAAGTGCTCATCTAGAGAAACCTGAATCTTGGAAATTGCAGCATCAAGGGTGTAAATGGACTGTAAACTGGGAACTTCGTGCAGTTGGAGAATAGTTGTGCAATCAACACCACAAAAAGAAGATATCTTAAAATACAAAGAGATGGAACAGTAAGTGCAAATCATTCCACAAAAATAGAAGCTCCTTATCCACACCTGCATCCACACTACCTTACCTGTCGTGCAAAGTATTCTTCTGCTATTTCCACGTCATACTTCACCGAGCTGCACTTGCTGGAGGCCAGCTCAATGAGAGAAGCAGCATGGTCAGCCTTCATGCCCTGCTTGGTAAGGTGATCCTATAGATGCCAAAAAAAAGACTTGTCACACTTTAAAAGTGCTCTGTAATTAACCACTCTGCAAAATTGCCAGGCTAGAACACTTTAAAAAACATGGACACAAGTTCCCATTTCTCACCACCCTGCTCACATAACAAATCCCATGTGCAGTCAGCAGGGAAGAACAAGACACTGACGTTCTTACTGCCAAATCATTACAAAACACCCCTCTAAAGATGAGGCTGTACCTTGATCCACGTGACATAAGATGTGATTCGCAGCCGGGAAGACCAGCGCAACGTGTGTAAAATATCACATTCACTCATCTCTGGTGTGTTTGTAGCCAACTGATTCATATAGTTTTTGGATGGAGGCAAAATCCCTAGTATCCGCCACAATATCAAGAAGTAGTACTGAAGTGCACAGGCTTCCTAAACAAAAGTACAGTTGGACAAATTAATAGTTGCAGCTTCAATCATTACAGCTACTGAAATTATCTCATTATAGAGTCTAGACTCCTGTAGATGGGCCGAATCAGATGAACACACGCTGGACTGAATTTCTGTCATATTATACAACAAATTATGCAACAAAGAGGAGCGAGAAAAGAAAAAGAAAAGACTATACAAAATTTTTCTGCTTGATCATATTCTAGCCAGACCTCCTGCAATTAGCAAGGACATAGAGCAAGTCTAACACACACTAGAAATTAAAAACTCATAGATCTACCACTACCACAAACACTACCGTTAGCTATGGGATTTTTAAGTTCCCTGTTACTCCAATGAGAACACTTTGGTTAAATACTTTGCTCAAAAACACTGAGTTTAAAAATTTGTTATTCCTCAACACAGACAACGTTACAGTCTTACCAGTGCAGTGACATTTTTGTTCTCTTTCCTCCTGAGTGTATCAAACTGTGACCCAGCTGCAAGTAATGAAGTCAGGGCTGTGTAAAGCTCATCATACTTCATAGTCCTAGAGAAAAGGACCTCACAAACCTGCAAGACATGAGTCAGGATGGTTACTTTGCAAATTGCGCAGCTCTGCATTTATATACAGCCAAGCTCTTCTCTTAAATATCCAGAATACCCACAGCGCAAAACCATGCAAAATAAAACTTGAGGAAGGGAGTTCTGTCGGGTATTTCTCTCCCCAGAGTACCAATGAACCCTCGATGACAACAAATTTAGTGAGGAAACAAAACCCAGGTCCAACACGGAGCAAAATTATGAGAAAGCAATTCTAATGCTGTGTGTCTTTGCCTTGGATCTTTTGGCAGCACTGAAAAGCAAGTGTGCATATGACAGGGCGCTCTGTCAGAGCGTACATATTGGAATCACACGCATTACTACAAGTAGTCCAATACATCTTCATAGATTGTGCATATTGACCTCCCCGACACCTAATTGGGCACAAAAAGGAATCCTATTATTATCTTGTTCGACCACTAGTCTTATATCTGCTTGGTGAAATATTTCTGCTCTTGCTACTTCATCAAATCTTGCTTTCTTGTCTATCTTCCCTGGCACTTATCAAATCAACGTGGCCCTCAAGGCTTACAGAAAGGTCTTGAACACAGAAATCCCCATACCGTGCTATCTAGACGGTTCAGATCATCTTCAGAAGCTTCTAGAGATAGGATGCAGTAGAATCTGGGCTGTGGAACTGCATCTGGAATGCGAGGACAGAAAATAATGTTCCAAGTGACCGTTTTAATTAGGCAGTATTGTGTTATCCTCTCCCCTCCATCCCCACAACCTTTCACATTTTAAGACTAGTATCAGATTCTACTAAGCTAGCTCCATGACACATTACACGTGCTTTTATACCCATGGAATATGCAGCCAAAGTTTTCCTGCTCATACAATCCTGGCATAATAAATACACACTTATTTTAATTACTTGTAGTATAGTCCTAGACAACAATGATTTTGTTTAATAAAGTTTTTTTTTTTCATTACATGCATTTTTATCTGTCTGTTGTAACTATGTGACCCACACCAGGGCACGGGAAGGGCTCTCACTTATTTGTAAAAGCTAATCTTTGAATAAAAAATTCTTTACAGTTCTTTCTTACCTGACGAACAGTGTTTGGTCCAGTTTTCTTCCACTTCTTTAAATGCATGATAAAGCGGGACAGATGTTCGTCTGCTACTGTCCTGGGATCCACTCACCCAGCCAATGGGTGGAGTCAGCAAATTATATTGCACCTAAGGTAAAAACCAAACAACCAAACCAAAAATTACCCATGACATCTTTGTCATTAAGGGGTAGGGGAGAAAAATACCACCACCAACAGAAAAAGAATCAGAAAATACAAACAACCCTGCTGCTAAAACAATCATTCCCAGCTTCTGAGGGAAGCTCTGGACCCTGTCTGATGATTTGTCTTCTGTGGTGAGCAGCTTCAAGCTTCCAACAACTGAAAAAGCCACGCACAAAACACTGGCATCCCATTAATGAGAACAATGTCAAAAACCTCAACAGTGAAAAGTTAAAGCAAGGACATGGTGTACAAGGTATTTGTGAAATGCTGCCTAAATACCCAAATTCTCAAGATTTTGAAAGATAAGGCGGGGCGTTCGTCCTGTCCTTGCCAGGATTTATTAGGACAGTAGTTATATCAGGAATTTACACTAAAACTGAACCTGCTGCTAGGAATCAGCAACTGCAATCACACATTGTAACTCCAAAGGCCAGTAACAACATCAAAACCGATTCAGTCACAGAGGCCATGAAGAGATCAGAACACACCAAAGAATCACCTGTTACAGATTTCTGCTGGGTGACCAATTAAATATCCAGAACATGTCGTCAAAATCTTACCTGTTCAAATAGGTACATGGGGGCCTTGGAATACTGATGGAGCAGGTAGTCAAACACTAAGAGTAGACGTGCAACAATAAGCGGCACAGAACATTGCTGAGTATCCATGTTCACTGTCAGCTCCACAATTGTCTGGATGCAGAGCATCATGATAGATCTGCGGCCCCTCTCAGAGAAATTGTGAAAAATAAGCAGCAGCAGCTGGAGATGTTCAACGTTCAGATCTTCTGTGTCACCAGGAAGAGTCCCCTGCAAGGCATTTTGCTTCAGTGTGCCCACAAACCTGACAATAAGAGAGGAAGTTTATAAAGTTTGCTTTTCTCCTTGCTTAGATGCCTTTAAAATCTCTTTAACTAGATGTTAGAGAAACATTTTCATAATCGTATTTTTCTGCTTATTCTTCTAATACTGGCAATTTCACACATTATTCACTACATTACGTACTGGAATAAGACTATGCAAACAGCAAAACCTACATAAATTCCATTAGTGGCAAATACATTTGATGGATAAAGAGCAATGCACACTTTCCCACAGGAAAGGCTACCCACTATAGTTTTCAGTCAGCTACACCCTACTGGACACTTTCATGTTCAGGTAATGGCACAGAGAGGAAAAAATCTTGGCACCAACATAACAGAACCTACCAGAAACTGCTGAAATCAGACATTCGCTTTCCCTTTTGAAAACCAGTGTGGCTGTAAGTCATTCAGACTCCACCCACTTAAATCCTGGTTCTAGGTTTCATTTCCTACGCGCTAGGCGAAGGACTCCAGCAACGCAGAAAACTGACCCTCTGCCCCTCCGAGCATTGCATACCATTACCGCTCAGAGAACACACACACGTTATGCCAGTCCCAGAAAATTTTCACTTGATAGAAAATCAGAGAGGTAAGAGATGACTGACTTTCAGCTTAACATAAAGTTATCTCACCTTTCCCAAACTTTAAGGCATTCTGGAACATCAGGATCTCCCTGGGCAGTGGCTTTATGCTGCCAAATCAGAAGAAGTCGTGAGAGCACTGACAAACTTTGAGGATGGATGTAGAGAGGCCACGGACCTTCAGAAAAAGGGGCCACTCCCAGCTGCTGAAGAAGTGTGTTCTGGAACAAAACACAGACTTGCTGAGAAGGGGCAAGTCCTGTCAGATGCTTTAATTAAAAGCCTGATCTGAACATATACATGATAATAAATATTAGGGCTCTCAGGGCTTGTAAGGGTTCACACAGCAATATCTCTCCTGTCTCAAATATACAGCATAGCTACTGAGGGACACTTACACTGTCACTGCCACCTAAAGCACAACAAACTTTCAACTTCCAGGCCAATGCAGAAAAAATGGCATTAACGGGCTCTACTCACTTACTGTGGCATCACAGCAGGAGAAATTATGCTACTATGTTCAGTGTCTAACCATTTGGAAGAAGACCCTTTGACTGACCACAGTAATGTTTGCTTCTTTTTAAATACAGTAAAAAAAGCAGATTTCTGAAAAGTCCAACTGCTTAAAAAACAAGCAAACACAAGAGAGTCTTTTAAAAACAGTAGAAACAGTTTTACAAAAAGTATAGGGATTGAGTTCACTGACTGGCAAGCAGATTTATAACCTCTGCTTACAGCGTTAAGTCAGGTCAGCCCATGACCTAGCAAAGAAACCTAGAGGGTACAAAGCAAAAGGATTAATTTGACTCTCTCCTGAGAGAATTCCAAGGCCTTTTGGCATCAGTCCTGACAGCAAGGCAAATCTGCGGGAATGCCTCTTCATGAACACAAGGATGGATAAATAGATAGATAGATAGATAGAGGCAACTCTCCAAAACAAAATATACAAACTCATTTCCTTTTCAGCTCTCATCACCTTCAAAGTTCAGAGGATTAATTTGAACACTAGACATTAAGTGTACACTCTGCAGAATGTTTTGTACTGGATGACTGCAAAGGTCATCCAACTCATTGGATCCAAAGTATTCTAACCTCTGTGTGCAAAAGAATACACTCTAGTGCCAAATGGAATCATCAACACGCTAGTCTAAGTGTGGAGAGTCTGTGCAGAGACATTAACAGACACCAACACTTCCTCATTTTATTTATACCGTCAATCACAGACTTACCTGCAAGGTAGGGGACTGAAGATCTGAGGTCACCAAAGAATGGTTGAAGTGATACAGCGCAGCAGCAAACTCCTCATCTGATGTGCCTGTAAGACAGGGATCAAGCCATTTTCTACTGCGGCTCTCTTGTATTTCAGATTTCCACATGGAGCTAAGAAAACATACACCTATAAGTCCTACAGTCTGCATTCTCTAACAGAGAGGTTCTGATCACTCACCCTTAAGCCCATCCTTATCCACCTCTTTGATGATGCTAGCCAGCGTAGCCATGTGCTGTTCCGACAGAGACACGCTCAGGTAGTTGCGAATGAAGTTATTCCTGGAGTTCAGCATAGAAGTTGTGATAAAGTTCAAAATGTTTGAAGCTAGGCTCAAAAACTGAAAAGAAAAGAGAAATACACTAAAGAAGCAACAAAAGCAGAGGGACTCTAAGACAACATTAAACAAAACCTAAACCACCAGCAAAATAAATCAAGTCCCTTAACTGCCCCCCAGCAGCAGAGTACCGGTTTACTCATCACAGTCCAGCTCACTGCACTCTGTGCTCTGTATCAGGACCGACTTTACAATTCTCTGAAAAGGTTGCAAGCCTCTAACTTCTCAACTGCAGTTCTTTATTTTTGTCTTTACCCAACGGAGTTGGAGCTAAAAGTATTCTATCAGTGAGTCATTTAGCTTACAGTTCTGTGCTCATTTCCCCTCTCCCTCTGTAACCCAAATAGATATTATCTTCAGCCTTTGCTTCCCTGCTGGTAACAAATATGGTGATATTCCACCTGAGGGAAGAGTAGAGAAAACTTCTTTATTCAAAGCCAGGACAGTCACTGATGGTCCATCAGCAATGTACTTAAAATACCTGACATTTATCGTGTTGTCTGTCAATGTAGCTAGCCACTGACAAGTAAACGACACTACAGTACAGCAGGTACTTCATTAAGCCTGAAGATCTTCCCATACCAACTCTGGATCTTTGCGGCTGGCCAGGATGTTCCCGTTCTCTCCAGCAGTCTGTTTGTTAGGGCTTTTCACTCTAGGTGAGCTCTCCAGAGGCGGTGGTGGAGGGGGTGGCGGCGGGGCCACTTTCTCTTTGCTTGGAGAGATTGTCTCTTCAAACCATTGCCCAAGGATTGGTTCGCTATCGTCATCTAACACAGGAGGCAGGAAAAACAAAAGCGGACCATTATAAGCAACTACCTTATGCAAACTACTCAGCTTAGAAAAGGCCTGAAAATGAGTTGCAGTGAGCACAGTTAAGGCGTCTGCCATCTTCGTTTGTCCTTTGCAAAACGCAATGCTAAGCACTTTTACAGCAGTCCAGCAGGAATTTACAAGACGACATTATTTCCACTCTCCTCTTGAGCAAATACTGCCAAATCCCAGCCACTCTGGCTTTAGTTTACATAAAAGAGTACAGTCAGCATTACTTCTGCCAAATGGATCTTACAAACTGTTTCATATTTTCAGCATTACGTGACATTCCAGACCAAGAAGGCAGAAGACCAGTAGCCAGGTTTCCACTAAATCTGAAAGGCAGCGTAAAATCCTGACTTAAGTTGCTTGCTGCAAACTATTACCTTGGCTGCTGTCCTCCTCGGTGCTGCTAAAATCATCCTCATAGTAAGTATTAGAATCAGTGGAGGCACTTGCGTCACTGCTCATGGAGCCCTTCCTCTGACGCTGCAAGACACAAGCCTTAGAAGAACAGCAGAACAAGTTAACTTTTAGGATTATGAAAGATAAGCATTTGAAAACAAAAGCAACTTCCTAATGCATTTTAATTTTCTTCTAGCAAATTTGTCTCAACTAATTTATTAAGAGTTTTTCAAGGCTTCTCCCCCTTAAGTTGTATTAAAAATTACACAGGATGGTTGAAAACAAAGAATCTATGCCAAGCTTGTAAGCAACACTTCAAGTAACAGCTCTAACTTAAAAGCATCCGTTTTGAATACAGCCTTTTCATCTTCTCACTGAACTTACAAATACCACTGAGCTCACAGAAAAATTGTATTAGAACAAGTTCGTCACATTTACATCTCAGAAAACAGGAAAAAGAGAGAGGCCCCAGTTGAAGGCTTCTGCGAGAAGAATCCTAAATT
The DNA here is from genome assembly GCA_013400195.1 of Aramus guarauna. NCBI lineage: Eukaryota > Metazoa > Chordata > Aves > Gruiformes > Aramidae > Aramus > Aramus guarauna. Next base: position 196,800 of record VXBL01006170.1, on the reverse strand, counting down.
CCTCTTAGCATAGTCACAGTTTGTAAAGTGAGAACTTTCCAGGCAGACAACACTTAGGAGTAGTGGTTCAGCTACAGAAGTTCTCTAGCTGTACGCCAGTTCCTACCTTTCTGTAGGAAGTAGACAGCAAAGTCAGCAGCAAATTAGTGAGTGGTACAGAATCTATCAGCCGCTGAATTCTCTGGATGGATGTGCTTTGAGCCATGATATCCAGCACTGCTGGCGGACCATCACTCTCCCAGCCCTGGATGAAGGCAGTGAAAAGGGATTTTAAAGTGTGTTTCAGTGGAGAGGGCAAAATGTTTCACAAGAATGTACATGCTACCTACGTACCTTGTGCAATGCCTCCACTTGCAGATCTTGAAAGAGCGATGACAGTAATTTGATAGCATGATTTGCTAGCACTACTGACAGAACACCAAACCCTTGATGCCTAAAGAAACATAAAGCATGCAATATAATTGCAGGGGGAAAATAACATATATTAAATTGAGTGAATTGACTGCTTTGCTAAACTGAAGATGACTACTTCTCTTCTTTCCACGAATCAAGACTTACAAATGGAGATAAAATTTCAAGACACCAATGAGATTCCGCAGTAGCTGCTTGCTGGGCACGGTTAGATACATGGGCAGTGATTACTTCAGTGGGGTATTTACATACCCTTTCCCAGGTCCTAGTTTAGGAGACCCAACGCCTTCCTTAGTACGAGCAATAATGTCTCTGACGCGAAGAGCGGCCAATGGATCCTTCTCTTTTCCCTTATCAGCCAAGGCCGTGGGGCTGAGGTTCAAGATGAGGAAGAGGCTGTTTAGCAAACACCAAGCCCCAAGCAGCTGGAAGTTCTGATAATGCTATCATCCCAAAAGTGAAGAGAGAGGGGGAGAAAAAAAAAAGCACCAAAAAGACAAAATAGTGTCAATGCAAATACCAAAATATACCAGCACAAAAACAGTGAAAAAAGCTTCCTGAGACACAAATCTTACCTCACCCCCTGCACGGCGTGAGTTGCTGATGGCTTGTCCAATCATTTCATAGATTTCAAGCTGAAAATAAATCCAAAACCATAGTAATGTTTAAGTGCTCCAGTGGGCAACAATAAACCACCAGGCACACTTTAAAAAACTCCAAATACAATTGCATTTTGCTTTCTACTATTAGCCGCCCCATCACTTCCTTTATCAGCAAGCATAATGCCTGGAAATAGCAAGTATGTATTGCAATCCAAATAAATACAAATTCTACGCATTTCACTTGCTGAGAATGAAAACAGCCAACACGTTCTCTCTACTTACACATTTCTGTACAATAGTAGCAGCATCATTTTCATAATCTTCTTCTTTGGAACTTGTTGACCCAGTTCGTACCTGCTGAGTGCTACCAACGTGTAGGATGGCCATGCAAGTTGCCACACTCACACCTGGTTAAAAACAAGTGGAGGTAACATTCTTAAGAGCCAGTCTCAGAACTCAGTGTTCCTACTTAACTCATTAAAACAAGTGGTATCGAACATGCCCATAACCTTGATGGAGTCAGGAATACTCAATATTACACCTCATAGACTAAAATATCTCTCTGAAGTACCCCCAAAAAGAGGCAAGTTTTGCCCTACAGGAACGTGTGAGAACAATTAAAGGAGGAAATGTTTTACTGTGTAATTCAACACCATTTTTAAGGCAATCTTCATACTTGACTGCTGCATCTCTTTAATATCTTACCCATATTAAGCACTCAGGATTCTGGTGTACTTAAACCACTCCTGGGAAACAAGGTTGATTTGGGGGTATAACCAATTCAGCTGAAGCCATAAGCATTGCAAAAATATATTATGTTCTGAACATCACAAAAAAAAAAAGAGCAGAAATTACAGGCTATTGAGATGTTGAGTCACTCAGTCTTTCTCCCAGATACTGACAAGAACATTCGCAGAATATATCAGAATTTCAGCATCACTATAACAATTTTCATCTTAACCCAGTCACCATACTACGCAGTACACTGCAGAGCTTTCAAATTCATGAGAAATAAAGGTTACTTGTGGGCTGAGCCTCAAATGTGCAGCTAGCAAAGCAGAGCAATAGCAAGAGCGACTTAAAGCTCCAAAGAAAATAGAAGAAATCCATTCACCTGCGTAGAGACAGCTGAGAGCAAGAACAGTCACATCTTGGAGACGCGTGGGTGTCAGGGGCTCCAGTACAGGCAGAGACAGAGTATCCAGTGCCATGGTCACATCTATTACCAGCGAATGAAATCTACAGTAACAACACACATCAAGGTTCAGCAACGCAATGAACAGATCAGACAGCTCACAGGAGCAGCGCGATAACTGATACTGCATAGCTAGTGCAGTTATTTTCTCTCATACAGTGGACCCAGCACCCACCAAAGAAGAGCAATGACAGACTCTTACCCATTGCGAACAGCAGTGGCATCTGCCACTGTAGCTGGCATAATAAAAAACGAGTTGGCCGACACTGCGTCCTGAAATCGATTTATGTATCGCAAAAAGTATGGGAGGTTCAGACAGACTCTCAGCAGTTTCTCTGAGCCACCTACAAAAAAAACCCAACAACCCAGCAATGTTATTTTCACGGTTTCATGGGAGAGCTTCTAAGCAGAATAGATCTAATGGTCATCAATAATCAACTTAATTATTCTTTGTGGTGAGAAAATATCATCATAGATGAGGCATTAGGATAAAGACGAGTTTACAACACACAAAGCAGATGGTGAAGTTTTTGTCAGTACTCATAATGGGTGTCACAAACACATCTGTGTGAGTGTTATGTGGCACACCAGGTCTAATTCACGCCTGCTCAGTAATCCATCCCATAGGCTATTTTATATCATTCTCCTTTTTTTTTTTTTCCTCCCAAAACCCAAAGCTACTGCATACAAATATAATGAGCTCATCTCCTCTGCAATTAAAAAAGCTACATTACAGCCACAGCCTCCCTTGGGAACATCAGCAGGCAACCAAGCGAGTCCTCAAGAACAAACACTTTAGGTCAGAAAGCTGCTTCCCATTCAGAGCTCTAAGCTGTAACACTGGAGAGTCATTTGCTCTAGCAGTTTCTTCTCTGATGCTAAAAAGCTGATTCTCACCAAGTTCTTGCAGGCTGGCCACATTCTGAGCAATGAATATGCTTTTTGTCTTTGCCGCAGAGGTTTGATCTGTGGAAGCTTGATCCTCACTCTCTCCTTCCACCTAAAAGCAAGTGCATACTAAATATATCATGGAAGCATTAAAAATAAACGGTATTGCAGTAAATCTCTACACAGAAGCAAGGAGCAGCAGCAGAATTCAAGAGAGCTATGAATATCGCTGAACATTAGCTTCCATGAGGCAACAAAACCACTACTGCCAATAAAGCAAACAGTATTTTGTCATTTGCCATTCATCACCACGCAGTTAGGATTTAAATACTTCAGAAAGGTTTTCTTTACACACGTATATTAAAAAACTACCACTTACTGCCCTCTGTCCCTCATTAATGTTAAAATTCAGACTGCTTCTATTCTAAGGCTGTTCGTTTACCTGCGTCTCTGGTGTGACAGATGGTGACGAGGAGACTCTAGGGTTAAAAACTGATGTCAACTGATTGAGGAAGTTCATCTGCACTTCTTTCTGTCTTAGTTCTGGGCTCACCGGGGAGGCCAGCTCCTTCTGGTCCTCTACTGCAGGGGAAACAGCAAAACATCATTTTGTACATCAAAACCATAGTATTTTCTATGTCTAACTCAAGTGCTGCGGTGACACAACCATAAATTAAACCACCTACCATCAGAGAGGGTTTTGACAGTCTGAGGCAGCTTGGCCGATTTCATCATTGCTGTGAAGGTAATAATTTCAGTTCGATCTAGGCGGCTGCAGCCCGTGCACAGCCCCTTTATCAGTAGAATGAGATGTTTCTACAAATAAAAAAAGACATCAAGTACAATTTAAACTCTCTTGATTCCAATTATTCCTCGATATCATTTATTCTAAGCAGCTGCATGAAGATAACTGCAACTTCAGCTACTAAGGCTACTGCAACATCTCGAATTCACTCTAATCTCATACCAAAGATCGTGACACCTTACTAACTGCAAGTAATTCCGGTTGCTAACGTTGTCCCATGTGCTTGTTATGAAAAGCATCTGGAAAAACACTCTCTCCTATGACACACAAAGCCTTTAATATAGCTTGTGCTAGGGCCAGCTTATGTGAACGCATCTCACACGCCTTTCCTCTTTGAAATAGATTTAAGCTTTCCCAGAAGACTAAAATACTAAAAAAATGGGGAAGAATCCATCTTTAAAAACTCAACAAACAGTTTTGCTCCAGGTTGTTACACAAAACTGAATCAGACTGTAGGAAATTGCAACAGAATTAACCGAGGCTTCAGGTCACCTTCATTTCAGCTTGCTCACGAGCTGAAATCTTGAGTAAAGAACACGAAAATAAGATTCAGCAGGTATTAGTCTCTACCTCAAGTATTTTAAGAACTTAACTAATTTTGCTTTATGCAACATCAGAGCAAGTATTTCAGAATTAAGAGGTCAAAGTCCATTTTTGCACTCTGGCTTGCCCACACGGTCAAAATCTGCACTCACCTGCGAAACAGCACATGCTTCATCTGGGTTCTCAAGACGCAACAGTGAGAATTCAATCAGGACTTTACAAGCAGCTGCCACTGATTGCAATTGGTTTCTTGGTACTGAAAAAAGCAGATGCTTGTACTCAGTACAAGTTCTTAAATAATTCAGCATAATACGTTCTTAATGCTTTCAGTAAAGCAGAATGCTATGCCACACACACGCGTATGCAATCTATCATTTTTGCTGAAATTGCCAAATTCTGTCAGCCAAAATAATATAAAATATTTAGAGTCACAATGTTTCGATCATTAATTCCAACGCAGTAACATCACTGCTAAAGAATAACGTTAAAAATCCTGAAAAAGGATTTAAACGCTTCATTTGACCAAAAATTATTTTCCCTAAATGAAGTCAGGCCAATAAATTAGCAACCAAAAAGTCAACGCCGCCCAGTACCTGGTGGCCAAACACTCCTATCGACAAGTTTCCCTTTCCATCTCAGTTGACATTTTGCCAGTATAAAGCTAGCTTAAAGTGCGATGCTGGAGACAAATACCAAAAGGACAACAGTTCTACTTTACTTTTACTATATCCTAATCACAACACAAGAGTAAGAGAAGCAAAGGATGAGGAACACTTACTTAGACTGCACACAGTAGTGATATAATGTGTAGAAAGTGCAACGAAGGAAGAGTAAAAAGGCTCATATTGTTTGTCATGGTGCAGGATTTCAGATTCACTGCAACAGGAGAACAGGACATAGGTCAATTGTATACAGCACAATAGTGGCACCACACAACACTCAAAATATGTTATATGTATTAACAGACGATTAAAATCCCATTTTCTTTCCAAATCACAGTTCTGAGGGCAGAATCCTCTCCTTTGTGTCCCATCGCCTGCGTCCTCAAGACTGAGTCCTCCAGTAGCAGACAGATTAGGGCATCGGCATCACTACCCACATCGGAAACGTAAGGAAATAGTTCCAAATACTGCAAAAGTTTCTCCTTTACACCGTAACAGCTCAGCCTCTTTAACAATCACTCTCCCAGTCGGAGATTTGCTAATCTTTAAGTTATTCTAAACTCAGCTGCCCATAAAGTTTGGACTGTTTGTTCTGCTAACGCTAGGCAGGATTTGCCAGGACTGGAGCACAGGCATTCCTTTTCTGTCAAGGCACGGAGTGAACTGGAATACATGCAATTCTGCAAAACAGAAGGATCAAAAGAGGCAACTGCATAACAATAACAAATACACAACACAGTGTTTGCAACAAGCTGGAGAGTAAAGAGTTTTGGCAGGTAACGCAGAGCAGAGAAAAATGCATCCACTGTCATCAGCTTCATGGGTAGACACTTGCAACTTGGCATTTCATGTCAACTCAAACCAAAAGTAAAAATTGTAAAAGCAAAATATGCATCGACACACTGAAAGTCAGGCCTCTGAGGTTTCTTGGTAGAGCTCACCGGCCACAGAGAACAACTATTTGTGCACAGAAATGATGTGTCAAAGGCTGCTGCCACAAAGTGTCACACCACATCCCATTTGCACAGAAACCTGAAGGCAACCACCTCGAGTACCAAAAAACAGCTCTGCCTCCATAGTGAGCTCTGCCTGGATTTTTGCTATGACAAAACTAAGGGATGTGGACGCATGTCTATTAAATGCTTAAATTAATTTCTTCCACATTTTCAGATGACAAAAATTTTTATTCCCTGAAACAAATCAGCAAGTTGGAAGAACAGATTACGTGACTGAACCTCACTAGCTGCGTTACCCCTTAGGACACAGACTTCACCTCTGGCTGTACCCAACGAAAGCGGTGGTGTCGAGTTTGGCACAACAAACCCACGGATGCCCTGCACCCGACCACACAGGATGATGCTGGCTTTGGCAGGGTGGGAGGAGGAAGAGGATGCATCTTTCACAATTTATGCCCAGTCACTTTCCCTTTTTCTATCCTAATGGGAGACGTGGCTGAAACAGAAGAAACTGTAGAATGTGTCATTTCTTCTGGAAAAATGAACAGAAAGAAATACTCAGGAGCTCTGTAGCTTTGATTTCCTAGTTCTGAATTTTATTTGTTTTTTAATTTAGTCTACCCAAAAAGCTGAAGCAGCAAAGTAGCAGTTACGAAGCAAGAGGCTTCACTTGAAGAAATTCAGCGGCGTAACACGCCTGAGTTTCAACATCCCACTCACCAGGCTTCACCTCACCGTCTCCTGCCAGATATGCACTGATGGGTAACCAGCCCAGAGACTGAGCGTGCAAAAAAGTTTATGCTCTGTTATATTCAGACACTGATTTTGCTCCCCTGCCTCTTTATCCTCAACTATAAATTAGCTGGAGTAGGTGTATGCAATGTATTTTAAGAGGACAAATGAGAACAATTTGGGAATAATAGAGTACAGGAGAAACTGGCACCTTCGCAATTAGCGTTCTGCTGTAGAGGTCAAGCTATGCAAGACACAATACCCGTGAGGTATAAGAACACAAAGGTGCACAAACTAGAACAAGATAGGGAATTCATCCAGATTGCACAGTAAGAGGCTTGACTTTTATTAAAACAAGTCATGGACTTGTTACGGCAGTGAAAAGTGGAAGGCATCTGTCAATTAATCATCAAGTCCTTGCACATAAACAGAAATAAACAATAACAGCTTAATCTGTGACGTGCTAGTGTTATTTTGCACATACAGTGAGATTTAATAACTACTTTCAGCTACTATATTGTGATTTATTACTTAAATAACATTTGCTTCCCAAAGAAAACCATTCCTCATGCTAAGTGAGAAGCTCCCATGTCAATATGAAATATGATACTTTCTCAGTTTCTTTCTCAGTTCTTCTTCCAAACCTTCAACAGGCCCAAACGAGACTATTCACGTAAGGCAGCAGGCACAAAAGCAGCCTCCTCCTTGCAAAGGCAAAGCAGCAGGTGCAGGAGTTCTCCCCCTACCGAAAACCCTTCCCTGAAAACCAGCCTCCTTCGACTGTCGCACACTTTGTAAACTGCGTTCCGCTTCAGTTCCAAGTCAGCGTTTCCATAATTTATGTCAAATAAGAGTGAAGTCTGCCAATTCTTGAATATACCTGCTAAAAGGGGAATTCCAGTAACTTCATGATGCTTAAACTTAAAAATTAAATATAAAAGCTGTCAAGAAGAGGAGTTTATTAATTTATTTTGAAAAGAGTGTTAGCAATTGTGTTGTCATTACACCACATTTAAGGGGAAATCCAGCCACTCTGCGGATGGCGTCAACCAATAGTCACACAACGAGAGCTAACAATCATCTTCTAGAAATAAGTTGAACAGATAAAATATTCTAGATTAGAAATCTAAAGATAGATTATTTGTTCAGAATAGAAGAGCACAGCTCCAAAACCAAACAAGCTTTGTTTTTTCCTCCGTGATTTGCCACGTGCTATATCAAGGCATAAAAGATACTGTCCTGCAAGACTCCACAGGCCCTGCACTCACATTAAATCCTGTCAGGACTGAAACACAGTCAGCATCGGACACACAACTCAAACCTCAGGGCAGCGCTAGTTAAAGGTAACAAACTGCCCTCCCAAGTGGAAAATGGAAAGGTCGTTGTCACTAATGGAGGAAACAAGCTTCTCCCAAAAGTCAAGTGGGGTCCAAGGAAGTGTTTCTCTGGTATTCTTCTGCCAAAAGAGCCAAAAGACTCCAGTAATGAACTTTAGGCATAGTGACAGCAAGAAAAAGCAAAGCTGAAATGGTTCCTAAAAGAAAGATTGGCCTAAGAACTGCCCATGATGTAAATACTGAGTACACGCAGGTTTCCAGGTGAACCACCGGTAGATGGATATAGGCATCGAATGTTCATTTGAATCATCCATTGTTTGGACCCTCAGACATTCTATATTAAGCTAAATACCACAATGCCTTATTTTATTCTCTTCCTTACAGCAGTATTTATTTTTTTTTATTCCTGATAACTTATTGTGGTCAGGGTTATATCTTTGTAACTGAGCAGAATGTTGTGGCATTCATAGTCAGTGTTTTAGAGCATAAAACAAGCTATAAGTTAAGTTAAATAGCTCCAACGAGTACTCTTATGCGCCAAGTCTAACCTTTCTGATTAAGAAAGGACAGCCTTGATTTCAGCTATATTTCTCCTTAAAACGGGAGGTATTTCACTGGTAGAAACTTAAAAGGAAGTGGATGCAACGCAATGACCCCCATGAATCTGTCACCAGAGGAGACAGGCCAGGTGAGACAACAATTTTCACCGCAAAAAGCAGCACGCGCTTGAACAAAAGCAAAAAGGCAAGAACCGTCCCGAAGCCTCTCCGCGGGGTAACTGTCAAAGGTGCTTTTGCTGCGGCCGAGCAGCACCCAACGCGAAGAGCCGGGCGTGCATCCTCAGCCCCGCTTATTAGGTCCCAAGGGCACCACCCCGAGAGCCTCCCAGTCCCCAGGAAACCGGGAGGAGGCTGGGCGTGAGTAAACTCTCCGGACGCTGCTCGGGGCTCTCTTTTTTTTTCCCCGGCCGCCTCAGCAGCAGGCGCCGGCCACCGGCCCAGTCCCGCCGCTGTC
>VXBL01006170.1:174802-186180 GCA_013400195.1 Aramus guarauna | reverse complement strand
ACGGCACGGCACGGCACGGCACGGCACGGCACGCTCACCCGGCTGCGGAACTCGACCATGACAATTTAAATCCACGCACAGAGAATTAACGGCCATTATCCGGAGGGGAAAGGCTGCGAGGCCCTGCCTGAACCGCGACACCTTCCCCAAGCAGGGGAAGGAACTAAGATCACGGAGGAGAGAGTTTACATTCGGATTCCTCCCACGGCCCTGTGACGTAATGAAGCGACCCGGTGAGGCCGTTTCCCACCGACGTCCACACCATTTCTAACCTTCCTCCTCCCGAAATGACCCAGCGTCTCCTCCTCTCACCACACCACTAGTCACGGCTGGCGCCGAGGAAGAGGCGAGGATCGAGAGGACGCACAGGGTTGGTATTATCTTCACTAACATCAGGGAGGTGACGTGATGGCAGATTTTAGGGCTTTACGGAGGTTTGGGATAGTTCTTTTTGGTCAGAAAAGACCAATGTCTCTTTTCCATCTCTCTTCCATTTCTTCTCAGTAGCAGACACGTAGACAGCACATCGTTTTGTTGCGCTAGCAGCTTTTCCTCCCAATTATCTTCCAGCAAAAACATAATATAGATCCTTGCATCCATCAGTTATGCAAGCTGGAATTTCTAACCGGACCCAGCAGCAACGTGGGATGACAGACCTTCAGCCAGTCCAAATCTCAGACACCTCCTCCAGCCTTGCCTTCACCCGCAGCCCTACCGCCAGGCGCGGTTCAGCAGCTTCACCTGAGCAAGTCTCTTTGTGATCATCGTAGCAAAAACCAGCCCGAAGAGAACGCTGCTTATCAGCACGTAGTCGTAGTCGTCTTTTAGGACGTCAAACTGCTTCGATGGGTACACTCGGGTCTGGTAGATGTCCAGGCCGTACGCAACAACCTAAAGAGATGAGATGAGGAGCTGGTAATGCAGCTTCCAGCAAAAACACAGACACTCCAAAAACAACTGATGAAGAGAGATGTTTAAGCAGCAAGCAGGCAGATGATAGGAGGTTACACGCTACGCTATCAGACTGCTCTACCTGCAAACTCCACGGCCCTACATTGAATCCGCTGCCCTGTACTCACCAGACAAGTGGACTCCAGGCCAGAGGGGGCCGTATAAATCCCTCTCATTCGCGATATGGTTTGATTGTAGTTGATAAACCTCTCGGCATGGATTTGCACATCGGGGGAGTATGGAATCAGGTTCTCTTCTCTGAAAAGCATTTAAAAAGAAATGAAAACCCAATCAAACAGCACACAAAGGACATTGTCTGTGTTTCCTTGTCTGATCATCACAAGCCGACCTAAACCAGCAAATTTAGCAGCTTTTCCCAGTGCAGATTCATTTTTGCTGCAGGCTGAAAATCAAACATGCCAGCTGGGGCAGACCACACTGCAGCACCCTCCTTTCAGGCTTCTAAAGTTTGAAAAATAAGTGTCATGCTAAAAACTTCAGAGTTACTCAGACTGCTGCTTCTTAGAGTGCAGACTCAAGAGGCTGGTTTTGCCAACAATAAGACTTGCTGCATTACAGACAAATTTATTCCGTCATTAGACTGGGAACAAAGCAGTTTCACTTAATTTCATGCAAGAATTGCCCTCAATCTGTCTAAGCCAAGTTGTTCTACTTCGCGCTACCATATTACACCCAAAATCTGCCCCTCCTCCAAGCTGCCTGGGAACAGCAGTTGTCACGCTTTCCTTACCTGCTTTGTTCCGTAGGGATCTCAGGGCGACGAGGATCCAGCAGAGCCTTTGGAAGGGAGAGGATGGCCCCAGAGGGAAGCCCAACTGTGCATGAGAAGAAACACATCTTAAAAATGGCCAGTTCTGACAGCATTTTCTAATAGTTAACAGAAATGTTCTCTTGGTGCTTATCCTTGAACTTGCCAGGAGTCCAGGACAGCCCACAGATGGGATTTTTGGCAGTAAACTGCATTTTCCTTGAGGTTCAGCGTGAACACATTCAGAACTGGGCAGCACGTACTTACTGAGCAAGTGACGGCTGGTGATGCCACGCTCAGTGATGGTGGCCTCCATGGCACTGATAGCAGATGGGAAGATGTAAGATTGCTGGAGGACCTGAGGTAAAATCGGGCGGTCGAGGGAGCTGAAGGCTGTGGCATTGTATTGCTCTGTCCCCTCGTACAGCTCCAACACTGTGAACTCATTCCGCCGTGCCTTCGTGTTCCAGTACTGGTACTGAAATGAGAGAAGATTTTTAGGAATACGGGGCAAACAGGGTGAATAATAGGAAAGCAGGAGGAAATTACAGAGAATGGTCAAAAAGCCTTCTCCGTGCAGGTTCGGCAACTGCCCCTACCTCCTGAACATAAAGAACAAGATACTAATAACTTCTTACCACCACCCAGTTCTCTGAATGGACAATGTGGACAGGTCCCTTCGCCTTCTTCTGTACCGATGAGTGGATGATCCTGCCCGTGACTCCATCGATCAGATATATCCCAATAAAAGTGCGCTCATGATGCGTATCTGTGCTCTCCGTCACCACAGCAAGCAGGTTTGGGTTCAAGGACTAAAAGAAAAGAAAGAAAACAAAACAAAACAAAAAAACCACAAGTGAGACCCTCCCCCTTAGTGCCACAGGCACCTTGCTAATCTGCATTTCATCTGGGACTAGGCATATAATAAACAAAGTATCTTTTTAGCACAAATCACCTGACGAAACCAAGCAGCTATTTCCCCATCAGCAGATGTTTGACTGACTTAATTGCTGCATGAAAACATTTTATAAAAGAAATCTCCACCAAAATTAGCAACTTTTGCAGAGGATAATGGACACTGCTGCACACATAGAAAAGAAATGGCACCACAAGAGCAATTAATCTCAACGTAGTGCCTAGAAACGGTGCCGAGATCTTCCTGTGAGATAATGCATCAACAAAAAGTCAACAAAAAGTTCCTACAGCACCTTATAGAGAACACTGCGGTCTCCCATCACGCGGCCCTGGGAGTGCACGTGCTCATTGGACCTCTTCCCTTTCACAGTCACTATCCTCTGGACTTCAGTGGGTATGACCACCTCCCAACTCTCCTCTGTTGTCAGGTCCTGCAAAAAAAAAAAAACATGGCATGGGAGGTTTTATCTTGGCCTCAAAAGCTACCATCTCCACAAATAAGATGCAGTGAGCTCTCTCTGCTTTTGAATTTTAAAAATTTTAGGCACATTTTGAGGCTGAACTGTTTCTATTCAGAGCAAAACTCCGTAAATCAAATGAAGAGCTCTACTGTGATCCAGAGGACATTTAGGAAAATGATGTCACTTGGACTATAATGAGTCTTGCATACCTTTTTCAGCCTGAATCCAGAGAGTTTTCCTTGCTCGGCATCCACTAGATAAAAAAAGATAGTATGGGCTATTTCTTCTAACTGGCGAAGAACATTTTTAGTTGCTGGGAAAGCTGTAACCTGGCAAAGAATCAAAACGCAGGTTAAAAACCAACTGGCACACAAAAGAAAAAAAAAAACCCACACCAAATAACCCATCACAGAAAGATTATTTCAAACATGTTTACCAGCATGAGGCCTGTCTTACCAGAATAACCTCATAGTTTTGTGTGAAATGTGACTCAACAGCTTTTTTTTTTTTAAAATCTTCCTCCAAAAAGGGAAGGCAATAATTAACTAGAACATGAAGAAAACTGCCTCCAGGTAAAGCAATTTACCTTGTACTCATCATCGATCAAGAGCAGTACTTTGGCATAATCTTGATCCATAATAGGCAGAAGCAAAGTCTGAAAAATCGGACGCTTCAAAACAGGGGGAGCTACTTGACTTCTCTTCCCAAAGATGGGGTTAAAGACATACAGAAAGCTCATTTTAGTTTCCTAAAAAACAAAAAAAAAAGATGCAAAACTCTTTCTAAGGCGGACAAAAGAGCTGGTTTTCTACCTGTTACCTGCTGGTGTCGACTATTCATACCCTGGATTCAACTATTCCATCTTCAAAATATTCTTTTCAGACATGCATATACTCATCACACATTTCTCTATCAGAACCATACCGTGACGTAACAGCTTTAACTAAATCCTGTCTGCCACTGCTGAGGCAGTCTCAGTACATAACATCTCCTCCTCCCTCACGTATGGAGTACAAAACCTCCACAGCTAGCTAAAGGACAGCACACATCTCTCACACAACTGAAGAAACTGGATGAAATTCTTTCATTTCAATAAAAGGCTTCAAAAGGGACTCACCTTGTCCTTAACAAGCAAAGTACATTGTGGGGGGTGTGGGAAATGGGCTGTTGTTCTTTGGACCATCAGCTTAAAGGAGGAACCCGGTCTCACGTTCCTGAGATACTGCTTCCACAGGATGGTGCCAGAACTGCTTTCAATACCAAAAAGCTGAGCACAGAGACACAGTAAAGCCAAAGTTTAGAACAGCACATCTCACGTTCAAGCGCTGCATCTTTCTTTGGGATACAACAAAGATAGCAGAGTCTTGGTGCCTCTCCAAAGCTACCACGACATTCTACCCAAAGCCTGGCTAAAAGCAGGAGCGGGAATTCAGAGCTGAGACTCTTTGCTACAGTCTAGAAACAGATTCCTACCCCAGCTTCCTCACCTTTCCCGAAGCAGTGACCATCACCATCATTTTCTGGAGGTTGAATTCATCTCTGGCCAAATTGTCAATGTTAATCTCATTTTTAATCTGGCTCCGGGGTTTCCGGGCATCATAGAACATTTTCCAAAGATGGGCAGTCCAGGCTTGCAGCAGGATAAGTTGGGAGGACAGCCGCTTCAGAAACATCCCCAGCAAACCATCTGCAAAGAGACCAACAGCGATAACAAGAGGGAAAAAAATATTACATCCCACTCCGTAATTGCAATTATGGTCTCAGCCAGCAGAAGAAATGCTGCCATGCATGAACCCATGATAATTCTTCACCTCCCACTCCAGAATAGCAGTTACAGGTATCGTTTCTATGATACACCCTGGCATTTACCAACCTTTTCCCACTTCTCACTCCAAAAGATGCTCTCATCAACTGAAAGCAAACCTTCTTGCAGAGTATTTAATCTCTTCCTCTCTATTCCTCCCTTCTCACTGGTACACTCACAGCAAGTGTCCAGTAAAGCCTACCCACCTGTAAGGTCTATATCTCCCTCTGCACTCATTACTCGGAGCAAGAGAAGCTCCTGAAGTAAAACAAAAACAAAAAAACCCAAAACTTAATTCTGCCCAATTAGGGTTTATATTTAGCTTCTTGAAAAAAGCAAGAACGCCACACTTCAACTATATTTCACCACTGCAGAAAGCAAGCAGAGAGGAGATCAAGTTCCACTAGGAAGCGTTAGTCGGAAGTATCAGAAGACACTGCATGCGGTCTGAGGTTACCTTGAATGGCTGCATCCAGGACAGCAAGAAAACACAAAACAAAGCAAAAAACAAAAGCTATTGCAAACGAGTCTTCCAGAAGGGGTCAAAGGGAAACATTTAGGAGAGATGGCCGAAATTCCCCCTACCGCTGCTGGCTTTTTAATATAACAAGGTAATGCGCTCATGCCATCTGCATTCGGCGCTGGACTTCAAAAATTTAGACGGAAATGGGTTTCTTTCTGCTCATTTTAATTGCCATCAGTAGAAATTTGAATCATAACTCTCAGCTCAGATGAAAATGAAAACAATAAATACATTTTTTTTTTTCCAGAAAGAAAACCAAACAGACTCACATGCCTAAAGGTAATCCTATTAAGTCTATGGTTTACCTGCTTTCTTTCCAAATTCTCCCTCCAACTCAGCCTGTGCACCTGTCAGAGGCAGATCCACCATCTCCAAGCTTACCACTTCTGCTAGTGACTCCTCTCGACTCCATACAACTTTTCCTGGAAAGAAAAATTAGTAGAATATCGGAAAAATCTGGGAATAAACTTCTGGAGGAAAAAATCATCACTTAGAAGCATCTTCTAGTAGGCCCTTCAAATGCAAATCACTGTTCTTAATGAAACACAAAATAGCGTCTATCTATCTAGTATCGTGTGATTAGCTATTTCATAAAAGACAAATACTTTTGTGCAACTAGAGCAGCTGTTGAAGAAAAACCCGCAGGAACAGCAAAAGCAATCTGATCTTTTAAAAGGGTTACAGTCATTATAAATACATAAAGTAAGAGATACACACTGCAAACACCCAGATGCCTTTTAAAGCCTAGAAAATTCACGTCACTGAGATGGACTTCCAACTCTTTCTGCAAATCAACATTTTTGCCACGATGATTTCTTCCGAAGAAACTTTGAGGAAGATCTACAACAGGACGTAAGACTCTCATCCTACAGAAAGTTTTGACATCTGCAGAAAGCCTATGAAATCCAAAGGGTCTGTCTGCACAAAAAACACTGCAGAACTGTTTTCTCAGATGAAATGTCTTGCGAGGGTGAGATGTCTTCAGTATCTTTTATGGGGCAGTTAAAATTCATTTTGCCAGTTTCCAAAGAAAGCGATGGCAAAATATAATCATTTGGGACTTGGAATCTTCTTCTTGTCCTACAGCGACAAGGTGTCCACTGTTAAAACTGTTGTAGGTTAGCTGTTGGGCAGTTACCTGGCTGCTGGAGGAACATTAGCATGTGGTCTTCTGTTTGCACCAAGGCTCGATAGCCCACAGAGTCATCCTTCTTCAGGAAAACCTGGATGTACAGCTGGAAAAAAAAAAAGCAAGCAAAATGGTGAGGTTAACGATCACATCATCTCCGTGGAGAAAATGGAACTCTTGCTTGAAACAAGAGCAAACAGCGTCATTGTACGCAGTAATCGCGCGTGTTGGCAGAATGCTTTTCACTGTGTCGGAAGGGCTCTACCAATCCTGCCGAATCAAGGTAGGGAGGGTATTGCAAGTCTGATACACCACAGGACTGAAATAATCACTCCCTGCTCACCTGCTGTGGCTTGGCACCGCTCTGCTCCAGATTAAAGGTAATTGTGGTATCCAACAATCTTTGTCCAGTTTCAACCAGGTAGAGATTAATATTGTATGTTTGATTGGAACAGGTTAAGGATTCCTGTAGCAACAAGGAGAAGCTAGCTGAGTTAAACATACATGCCACACCAAATTCTGCAGAAGGATTTCATATTCAGTAAGAACTGTGGCTTCTAGGTATTTTCAGATTATATAGATATGGAGCTGCTACAAAACATTGGTCTCCAAAAAGATGGCGCAACACTTTTTTCATTCTGTTCCTGCCGAAAAAGGAATAAAATGGTCTGTTGAGAACTACTGTTCTTGGGAACAAGCACATTTCATACCTGCTTCCGGGAATCCTCCAGGGTACTTCCAGCATGAAGGCCATCAGAACTTCCAGGTTTCTGAAATGAGGATGAAAAGAGATAACATGGCTGCAGACCCCAACAAGAGTACCTAAAAAATTAGGGTTTTGAGTGCCCGACAAGTCTCAGCTCGACTCTGAAAACAGGCAGGAAACAGTTCTATTTCTGATAAAAAAGAAACCTTACTAAGTTCGGTATCTCCAAGAACTCAAATCAGTAAAGCTGGTTCCTAGGCTACGTGCCCACCTAACGCAAGGCTGAAACACCGGACGGCACGCTTCACCAACCAAAGATAGCCTTAGCTGGATGTAATCAAGATCTGCTTCCATTACCATTGTTTTCGTAGGTCTGAGAAGCTAATTAAATCTTTCTCAAGTTAATACCCATCCTTGGGCCTGTGAAGGAAACCACTTCTGGCACCCACCTCAGTCCATACCCATACTAGAGCCATGCTGGTTACATAGTAAAGGCAAATTGCACTCACCAGTTCACTCCTGCAGGTCAGGACAGCTGCTACAGTTTTCTCCCCAGTTGTTGCAAAACTCACCAGAGCTGCCTGAGAAGAAAAAAATAGCAGGAGATCATTAACACAAACAAGAAAATCCCCCAAACTCACCAAAAACTACCTGTGCAGCAAATTAAGCCGTGCTGGAGTTAAAACCAGATGATATTTCACAAAATGAAATTTTAAATTTCATTGTTTCACAAAATTTAAAAAAAAAAAAAAAAAAAAGATCTCAGGTAAGACTGAAAATACTTCTCAAAAAGATGGAAACAGCTGACCTGCCACAGGCAGACTGAATCATTATATCCAGTGTCACTGAGCTTTTTAAAGCTTGTTTGCTTTTCAAACCCTCTCAGCCGGCCTAACAAAAGTACTGCTGCACCCTGGCCAGTTAAGACACACGGTGGCCACAAAGCGTGCCTACGCTGATGTCTGGAAATACTTCAGCAGCTGCTGCAGCCAAAATCAAATGGTTTTCAAGTGTTGCAGCCAAGACTGAAATGAGGAGCTCAGCAGCTTGCTCGGAACACTTAGTACAGGGGTGTTTGTTTATTTTGAAGAATTTTAAGCTGTAGTTGGCCCTCTCGCCTGAGTACGTTTGTCTTGGTTACCTGCTGGAAGTCCCGAAGGTGGCTGAGCAGCCCATGCTTGTACTGCAGCAAAGCAAAGTGGCTCGGAGACAGCTGCAGGAAAAACTGAGTCCGCGAAGCACTGATTACATTGGGTTGAGTGGCCAATATCCTTGGCTGGAAGGCATCGGCAAACTCCAGGTCAAGCGACTGCAAAAGGGAGACAAGATATGTGTCCGTGAGAACTTTTTCTTCGCTGAAACTAATACTTTCCTTTTATCAGCAGCAATATAAACTTTATGCAGAGGTTCCCCACGTCAGAATAAACAAAGCAGAAGCAAGGAGGCCAGACATCAATCCAGAAGGAACGATTGGACAGACAAAAGGTTTTCTTTCCCTTCCCTCAGTTTATGGATCATAATCCCTGTCCCAGCTCTTCAATCACCCTGTAATTAACCAACAGGAGAGCCCCCTACGTTGCCAGGCTCAGTCAGGAATCGAATCAGTTGCACGACAAATTACGTACAACGCTCTTTCAGTGCTTCTCACCTGCAGTGGGATCTGCTTCATCTCCTGCTCCGTTTCCAAGGAGCAAACGTAGAGCGAGTGCGTGTCCACGTCCACGCACACCAGCACTGCCTCCCCCACCACGCTGCACACACCATTTAAACTCTTCAGCCACGGGGTTGCCACTCTGATCTGACAAGTGAGACATAAACAAAGAAACAAAGTTGCCAAGAGAACAAAATCTTCAAAGAACCAACTTGGACACAAGCAAGAATTTCAGTCAGAATTATTTTTACTGATAACCCCAGGAGAAACTATCTATTAGCCTGAAAATTCCAGGATGGTCTTCACTAACAGCTGCAAGTCTAATTCAGTTTTGCTTTCAGGGCATTCAGCAGTGAAATCCATTTATTGGCCTGTAGACAATGGCACAGTGAAAGGGAAGTTTTAACAACAATTAATTACTTTGCACGTGGCAGCCCATCTAGTTGGAATTATATTTGTTAACATCAAATTCAATATTTTGGGTCCACAATAAAGCACTACCTGTTTTGTAATTTCTCCATCTTCTACGCTGAACGTTAAAATGCTCAAGTGGCTCTGGGGAACGACTCCAAGCACATGGATCACTCCAGTCCCACGGGAATACACCAGCTGGTACTGAGTACTCTCACTGCAAGAGAAGCAACAACCATGAAACGTTGTCTTCTCTCATTACTCTTTTCAGATGTTTTCAAAAGCATAAAGCATCCTTTCCTCTCTGAGGCAATAGGCTCCCTGTCAGAAGTTTACACTTCTACTTAAAATATATTTTACCTTTCTGGTAAGTGTTCCACCCATTTCTGGTGCCCGTTGGAAAGGTAGTGAAGAGAGATGGCTGCCTTCTTCAGAACGGCCACATATTTCACCACATCCTGTAGCCCCACCAAACTAGCCACCTGGAAACTAAGCACAGGTCACAAACAACAAGTTATTTATTATTATGTAAGTTAAAAATTGTTTTCTTCTAGGGGAAAAAACCCACTCTGTTTAAAGACCTTCTTCAAACACTTAACATCAGTCTTGAAGTGTGATTTATAACCCACTTTATCTATCCTTGCTGATCTCAACAGAGAGCATTAGGCTGGAATCCAAACACCCCAAACCAGGTGTCTGCCTAACATGTTGCACATTTAAAGAGAAAATCCATCTACCAATTAAAAAAAAAAAAAAGTTTCTCTGCCTCTTACCAGCTTGCTAAAAAAAATAGAAATAGCATTAGATTTAACTTCAAGGTTCAATCATCCATAAAGAATTCACCCAAATGTCATTTTGGAAACATTACATCTAAATAATCTTTCTCCGTAATGCAAGTCCAGACAAGGTCAACAACTCCTTTCTTCCTTCCCAGACCAGTGTTACAAACGGAAAAAGACGGTGCAAACATGAAAGCCTACCTGCCGGTGTCCAGCGACGTCTCCCAGTTCAACCCTCCGATGTTGGTCTCCCAGGAACGCAGAATACGTCCAGCATTGGACACAGTGATGGCATCTGCCCGGGGAATGAAGAGAAGCGGATGAACACAGAACTTCTATCTGCCACGGATCAACAAGACAACGAGTTCTGGGAAGTTCAACCTACGGCCTAACGCACGGCTGAAATCCCACGTACGAGGACAACTGCCTGCCCCAGCACACCATCTGTGTTCTCCTTACCCTGCCCGTGGATCAGCATCGCATCTATTGCTCCTTCGGGGGTCCCCTTGTCCACATGGCGCCACACTGAAGGAAACAGAGTTAACTGAGAACGAGATTTGTTCCTCCAAAGGCATTTGTTTCTTATTCTTTTTAAACCTAGGCTCTTTATGGCAATAGGCTTGTGCAGAGAACAGCCTGCCTGCCCTAAGTGACAGCTTTTGAAGCGCCAGCCGAATCCTCTCAGTCTGACAGCGCAGTATTACCAGCGTTAATGTATCAGTATAAAGACGTAGTGCAACTCAACCGACGGGTTAGCCCCACCGCAACAAAACCCCGCTTCACTCACGGATTTCGCCGCTCCTGGAGTTCAGAGCAGCCACGACATTTTTCTCGGTGGCCACGATGAGCTTCTTCGAACCCTGTGAGGCCTCCAAGGAAGCGAACTTGAGCTTCCCCACGTACTGCTGCCTCCTGGGAGAGGAAACACAGCGGCGGTGAGACGGGACAGCGGGGCGCCTCGCTGAGGGGGCGGGAGGGGGAAGGCCCGACGGGCGGCTGCAGCGAGAACCCTGCTTGCAGGGGGAGCACCCGGGCGCGGTGGGGGAGATCCCCCCCCCCAGCTTCCCCCCAGCACTCACCAGTCGAACTTGCCCACTTGGTCCTCATAGACGGCGGCCGCCAGCGGCAGCAGCAGCGCCCACAGCCCCGCCGCCATAGCAGCGTCCTGCCGCGACCCCGCCGCCGAGGGGGCCTTAGCGCCGCGGGGCCGCCCGCGCGACCGCCTGCGCGGAAAACCGGCGTGAGCAGCGCCGGGCGGACGCAGGCACCGCGCTGGGCA
>VXBL01006170.1:161673-174317 GCA_013400195.1 Aramus guarauna | reverse complement strand
CGCGCCCTCCCCGCTCCCCGCAGTGTCCCTGACGCGGACGCCCAGGAAGGGCTTGGAGGCCAAGCAGGCGCTGATCGCTGAGGTGAGTGCGGCCCGGCCCGGCCCAGCGCGGTGCCGCGGGGCCCCCTGTCCCGGCTAACCGCTGCCTTGCAGCTGCGGCGATGCGTGGACACCTACAAGTACATCTACGTCTTCTCCGTTGCCAACATGAGGAACAACAAGCTGAAGGACGTCCGGAACGCCTGGAAGCACAGCAGGTGAGCCGGGGCGGCGGGGGGATGCCGCCCGAGGGGGCAGCGCGGCCTCGGAGCTGACGGCCGCTTCCTCCTCCTCCTCCTCCTCCTCCCCCCGCTGCCCAGGATCTTCTTCGGGAAGAACAAAGTCATGATGGTGGCGCTGGGACGCGAGCCAAGCAGCGAGTACAAGGAGAACCTGCACAAGGTAGGGGCTGGGGGTGTTCTCCGTGTCCCAAATTTCACCTCGTGCGTGGCGGCTGCGTCACGGAATGACGTCGAGATGGCAGAGCTTCCCCGGGTCACCGTTCTGCCGGCGTTTCAACTGAATCCAGCCGTGTTGTGACACAAAAGGTGGTGTTGGCAGAGCTTTCGCAGCTGTACGGGGCTGAACAGGTGAGTCCCACTCGGCCTTTCTTTCAGGTCAGCAAACACCTGAGAGGTGAGGTCGGTCTCCTCTTCACCAACCGCACCAAAGACGAGGTGGATGAGTAAGTACCCGTCTGTCACAACCACGGCTTTGACGTGCTGAGCAGCCTTTTTTTTTTTTCCCCCCACTTGACTACTTCACTTGCTGATGTTTCCCTTAAAGCAGTGAAGCTTTTCACCTCATCTTTCTGTTGCCCGTCTCTGTCGCAGGTGGTTCTCCAAATTCAGGGAGGTGGACTTTGCCCGTGCAGGGAACAAGGCGACGTACACGGTGAGCCTGGACACGGGGCCCTTGGAGCAGTTCCCCCACTCCATGGAGCCTCAGTTACGGCAGCTGGGGTTGCCAACGGCATTAAAGAAAGGTACGCGAAGCTTTGGTTTCCATCTGTGCAGGTAAAATATTTTAAGGAGAATGTTAAATAATTGTGTAGAATTTAGTTTTGGGGAAAATCCGATGGAGAACTTTCTCCTTGTTCAGCTGGTGCTGGAACTCTTTATATTCTTTTTGCGCCATTCTTCCCAAACCGACGTCAACAGATGAACACAGTGGTGAGATTTCTCTGGGCCTGACCTAGCGCGTGCGCATCCTGTTCAGAAACCAGATGGGGGGTTTTTAGAGTCCATCTCACCCAGCTTCTTGGGGGCACTAATATTGGATGGAAAGGCAAAAGCTACAAAGGGCGGTGGTTGAGAAAGTCTGAGCTCTGCCCTCCGCGTTTCGGTGGGCTTACCCGGTGCTTGTGAGCCTACTGCGAGAGTTTTTGTTCCTGCAGGAGTGGTGACGTTACTGTCAGACTACGAAGTCTGCAAAGAAGGGGAGGTTCTCACCCCTGAACAAGCCCGCGTCCTGGTGAGTAACGCCACGTCTGCACGAGCCCCTCTTTTCCCCGACACAAAATCATCGCCAGGCAGTAAGCAGGAATGACGCATTTCTGTCCTTTCCTAGAAACTCTTTGGCTACGAGATGGCGGAGTTTAAAGTCACCATCAAATTTCTGTGGAATTCTGAGACGGGAGACTTCCAAAAGCTTGTGGGAGACGCGGCAGAGATGGAGGAAGAGGAGGATGACGATGCGGAAGGTGATGATGACAGCAGTGAGAACTAGCAGCAGCTTGGACTCTAGACAGTATTTTAGAGACAAAAAGAGGAGGATATTTCCCTTCCCTGTTTGCACCCAGAGGACAAGGACTATCAGCTCGAATATGCCCTTCATAAAAGATGACCTAATTAAGCTTTTTTCTTTTTTATATAAATCTATACATAACTTCAAACGGTTGTCGCTGCTGCCTGTTACTGTTTGAGTACCCCGGGATCTGAGGAAATGCCACCTCGACCATGAAAGCTAGGCAGAGAGCGTGTAAACGTAACGCAACTTAAGCGTAGGATGCCTGATGCTGGGGTGGATGCTGAGGGTTTGTCCTTCTCTTCTGATAAAACCTTCAGAAGAAGCCACTTAGCTCAGAGCCACTGAACACCCACGAGGGGATGCCAGCCGGGTTATAGGTACGGTTATGAGATAGGGTCTGCGTTAGAAAAAGGTTTTTATTCTTGTACGTAATTACTAAGATACTGCGTTAAAGCAAAACTGGGGCCTTCATCCACCGATCTGTCCGTTTTCTCCAATCAACTGCATCTTTAAATTGTAGTGTGTGCTGTGTAGAGCCGAAGGTCCGTGAGGGAGAAAGAATAAGGCACAGCCCAGTACAACAAGGTAGTGGAACCAACAAAGCTTCACTAATACAGGAAAAAAATCTACAACCCATTTACACGTTGATCAAAGGGGCAGGGTGGGTAAGTACCTCCCCCGTGCTTCAAGAAACTTGTGCTCAATTATCCACCCCCCCGACACCCACGTTCTTCTCCCTACCCGAGTCTCTAGCGGAAATAGTTGGGGCAGTCGTGTGCGGTCAGGTTCCAGGCTTTATCGAACGCCTCCACGACAGCTGGGAGCAGGGGACCCTCTTCACTGTAGTCAAGGTTCTGCTCTAGCTGCTCCAAGTTGGACATCCCAATGATCACTGCGTCTCCCAGAGAACCCTGGAAAACAGGAAGAAGTTGCTCATCCCAAAAGAAACTGAGTTCGCCTCCCAAGCCCATGGCAGGCCAAACTTTAAATGTTTCTTTCCGTTAAAGGACATCCAGTAACTGCTGGGTGTTTAGACAAGTGACACCACAAAGTTCTGTTCGTGAGGCCAGAACATCTCCAAGTCACACCAACTCCCCAAAAGCTGCCAAATCCTACTTCATGGGGGGCTACGGGAACCTTTTGGGGAGATGGCGAGTATAACCATTAATTTCCTAGTCCAGTGAAAAACAAAGTCATCTCCCCGCAGGGAAGCTGTCAGGGTGGGAAGCCAAGACCCCAGTAACTGGCACTTAAAATCTTCCAATCCTACAAACACCAGATTCCGTGGGGAAATGCAGAGCTGACTCACTCCTACAGGCTCATTTTGGAATGCCACAATCCCACAGGATACACAATGAAAAGATAACTCTTTGTACGCAGACATTGCCCTGTGTGTGTGCTGCAACAGCTGCCCGGTTCTGGTGGTGCTGCACAGGCCGCCAGCTACAGCCGCGTCAAGCTCTTACCTGCAGTCTGGAGTGATTGTACAACCAACGCAACGCAGCGGAGGTCAGGCTTGGTGCGTTGGAACCGTAAGCATCTTTCAGAGCTCTTTCTACTAGGGCAATTCCTTCAAAATTGTGCTTCTTCCAGTACCTGCATGAAAAGAAATCACTCTTACTGCCCTTGGCACCTCCAGTGAATTGTGTATCTGTAGTCTGGGCAAGTACAAAAGGCTTTCAGGAAGCCTCGTACAGCCTCCGAGGACTTCTGCAATCCCCCGCTGCAAGCCAGAAGGAAGCTGAGCCAAAAAAACACTCTGCAAAGCTCAGTCACGAGCCATGACCTCAACCACGTGTGCAGACGTAATCACTGCACAAGCTTGAGTCAATCCTGCTTCCTCAGCTGATTATTAATGTGGGGTTTTTTTTATGTAGTCACTCCTGCCGCCATCTCCCCACTCTTCTATCAGCTCCAAACGTACCTGTCCCTGTAGGCTTGAGCCCAATCATTCCCAAAAAACCTTCCGGTGGGCTGGCGTGTGTCTTTGTCCTCATACTTGTACTTGCCGGTCAGCAGCCCTCCTGCAAAGGGTCAGCAGTGCATTTAGGGGTGGGCTAGCTCTTCTACAGCCCCCATTTCACGTGGTTTTGTCTCAAAGCTTTGCCCTGTCCCTCCCGGTACCTGCCAGTGGATTGTAGGCGTAGAACCGCAGTCCGTAGTATCTCAGGCAAGGGAACAGTTCGGCTTCCACCTGGCGAGTGGTCGCGTTGTACATACCCTGCACAAAGATGAGGGAGACAAAGGACTTCAAATGCTAGCTCCTGACAGTGGTTGTGACAGCCTTTTCCACACCCTTCCCTGACCCTACTCCTATCTTATCCAGAAGAGAGGTGCCAGGTCACACAAGGTTATTATCTGCTTAGGAACAGACTTTCTAAGGACTCGGGCAACAAACACATACTCAGCTTTTTCTGAGAAGCGATCTCACTCAGCTTTCTGATCATGCGTGTCCTGAAAGGACTTCCCAGATAACTGCAGCAGCTTCCTTTTCTGTGTTTGTATCTGACACTGAGGGCTGGTCCGAGATCTGGGGCTCCCAGACCCTTCCCCACAGTGACTGACCACCATGTGCTGCTCTGATCTGAACCCTTATATTAGTTTGGTTTGATTCATCTCAGCCTCCACAAAAGATTTGCTGGACCACGGGAAGCCCCCATCCCTCACCTGGTACACAGTTGGCATCACCCAGTTGTTGTATTTGCAGATGGTGCAGATCTCTGCGACCTCCCATGCTGCGTAGTTTGAAAGACCAAGTTCTTTAAACTTTCCCTGCAGAGGAATAAAAGGGTGCTCAGGTCCAGTTTTAATTTAAAAGTACATTTGTACCTAGTCAGTGCAAGATGCATGTGGTGAAAAGGACAGTTGCCGAAGTTTAGTTGAGTTCTCTGCGCTTCCCTGTATGCCTTTTCTAGATAGACTATGAATTCTAAGACCTGGCAAAAATATTTCTTGTTTTACATTCAAATTAAATGGCACTATTAGATTAACACAATTCAGGAATTCTTCTTCACCCATTACCAGCACTAATCTTAACCTAGTCAGTTAACACAGCTGAAAGCAAAGTTCAGATGCTCTAGCGTTTCCAAGAGCTTTTGGGAACAAAGTGCACCACGTGAACATGCGACGAAGCGTTAGTTGTTTGGCTTTCCCCTGGTCACGTCTCCCCTCTTCCTAGTATTGCGCAAACCCGGCACTGCAGAAGGGGACAACAAGCAGCCCTGGTTTAAAAAAAAACGGTGGGAGGGAGGGAAGGAATCGAGAGATTCCAGGCTTGGACTTCCCACTTTACTTCTTTGTGCAATTCATTGCAGGCACGCAGCGTCTCCTCCACCGGGGTGCCGTGGTCAGGGGCATGGAGGTAGAAGAGCTCCACGCTCGTCCTCTTCAGCCTCTCCAGGGACGTGTCCAGCTGTGACCGCACGCTCTCGGGCTTCAGTGTCTTCCCATCCCAGGGATTGGCCTTGGTGGCAACTTCCACTGGCAGACAGAAATAAAGAATGAGCAGGGACCTTTCCACCTGCAGGAAGGGAATGGGGATAAGGGGCATAATGCAAGCAGTGCTCAAGGTGTGTCAGGGAAGGCTCTTCTTCTCGGGAACAGTGTCAGCCCAGCAGGGGAGGCCATTCTGCTTTGGGACCACAGGTCTGCCCCAGAGAGGGAGGCCCTTGTCCCCAGGGTCTGGGGATCAGCATTAGCAGGGAACACGGTTCTCCTCAGGGACCGTGTCAGCCTGGCAGGGAACACCCTTCTCCTCAGGGACCGTGTCAGCCTGGCAGGGAACACCCTTCTCCTCAGGGAACGGGCCTGGGGTAATGCCCCTCTCCTCAGGGATGGCGTCAGCCCGGCAGGGAAGACCCTTCTCCTCAGACACCGCCCCCTCCCCAGCCCCACTGCGACCGGTCCCGGCCGTACCGGGCTCCGTGCCGCCAGCCAACAGCGTGCCCAGGATACGCTCGGACTCTCCACCCGCGTACATGTAAGCGGTATCGAGCAGACGGTACCCGCGCTGCAGGAAGGCGCGGAGGAGCGCGGCGCTCGCCTCGGGCCCCGCTCGCCGCCCCACCTCCATGGCGCCCAGCACCACCCCGGGACGGGCACCGCGCGCCGCCATCGCTGCCGCCGCCACTGCGCATGCGCACGCCGCGGACCGCGGGGAAAGCACCCGCCCCGCCCGCCGGGACAAGGTCCGAGCGCGCATGCGCCGGGGAGTGGCGCCGGCTCCGTCCTGGCGGGAGGGGTGAGATCCTCATCACCCACCCCCCCAAAAAACCACCCAAAATGAGGCAGTTTTGCATAAAAACCCAGCAAGTTGCCGAAAATAATCAGTTTCTGAAAAAGCAGTAGGTTTACAGCAGTCCCGGTAACTCCCTGAAGCAGCAGGTTCGTGAAGAATCCCGGCGAGTCCCGAGCGGGCTGTGAGGAAACCGCCGGCTGTGAGGGACAGAGCGGCGGGTGGGCGGAGGAGGCCGGCAAGTTCCGAAGGAGCAGCGCGTTTGCAAAAAGGAAAAAAACAAAAAAAGGGAAAAAACAAAACCAAACCCCCAGACACCCCAGTTTCCGAAAAAGGAGCCGGTTTCCAAAGAAAAACAAATCGATTCCCGAGCCGCCGTCAGGGAGGTAAGTCCCTGCTCCCCGAGGACGCGCCGGTTGGGGCTCATTTCTCTTTTTTTTTAGGCCAAATCCTGCCGGGCTGATGGCCTTCCTGGTCCTGTCATCCTGTCAGGCGTGAATGTAATGCCAGCAAACATTTATCAGTCATTAACGAGGGTTTTTTCTTTTTGCCACACAAGCCGGTTTCCAGCCTCATCCAGAGGAGCCCTGAGCCTGTTCCTGATGTAGATCTATTTTCCCCCAGCGTTATTTCTCTTTTTTTTTTTTTTTTTTTTTTCCTCCGCAGGTTATTGCATTTTTCCCTAGCGTTATCCCAACAGTTTTGCTGTCGGACACCACTAAACATCCCTCGGCGGAGCTGGGCACCCGGAGCCATGGATGTGCGGCGCTGGAGGGGTGTCCGGCCCGGGAATCTTTCCGACTGTCCCAACGGCTCCCGCTGGGTGATGGACGTGTTCAACGAATGCGCCCAGGACGGCCGGGACATCGCCAGCATCATCCTGGGACTGGTTTCCATCTTCTGCTTTGCCGCCGCGTCTTTTCCGTGAGTGTCGCTCCCAAAACCTGGCCGAGCCCTTCCCTTGGTACAGCGCTCCTCTCTTAAAAAAAAAAATAAAAATCAAATCTCAAGCGGGAGCTGCCTGAATTATTAAATCTACTGGGCAAAAGCAATCTGGGCTTGGAAAATTTGGGATTACCAGGAGGAGAGGGAGCAGGCGGTACAGCCCCAAAGCCTTGTTTGTTATTATCTTGTTATTACTGTGCTTGGCAGCTGTAATAAACCACGTAAGCCAACTGCAACGCGCTCGTCGCAGGTCATACGTGCGGAAGGAATGTTTTCAGGAGCCCTGGGCTTCTCGGAAGTGCTGGGACAGCAGTGGCAGGGGGGGATGTGGCGGGGGTCATCGGATTATTTTGTAACCAGAGAGGCGGTTTCCGCAGCTGATGCTTCTCCTCGCTGCCTTCCGCCCCGGCTCAAGGGACAGATCACAAGGGCTTGAGCCCAGCGCGTCGCTGCGAGCGCCCGACGGGTCGCAGGACTTCTCATGGGGGCTGGTTTGCAGGGGAGCGTGTGGCTTTGCTAGAGGAAATCTCTGTTTTTCCTCCCCTCGAGATCTTTGGGAGGGTGGGGATTGCAAAACGATGCAGGTGGGGGGGAAACAGGGAAACCTGGGGATGGTTCCCGGGTAGCGCTGAACTGGCCGGGGGTCAGGGTTTGTGTCTCTGCCCGACTTCCCCTCTGCAGGCAGTTTTACCAAGCCTGCAAAACCGGCATCATGGACCGGGCTCTCTCCATATATTTCCTGCTGGGATGGCTGGGCGGAGACCTCCTAAACCTCATCGGTTCCTTCCTGGCCGATCAGTTGCCGCTGCAGGTACCGACCGACTGGCTGGGGCTGGGTCGGCTCTCAGACACCCAGGGAGGAGGGATGGGGATGGGATAGGGATGGGGATGGGATGGGTGCTGCTTGATCCAACACTGGGAACCAGAGACCCGAACAACCCCGGGATGCTCTGTTCTCCCCCGGGGATGTGATGCTCTGCCCCGGGATGCTGGCTCATCCCAGCCACCAGCTGGAAGCCTTTTGACCGGTAGGACCAACCCATCCTTCTCCCCGCAGATTTACACGGCTGTTTACTACGTGCTCGCAGACCTGGTGATGCTGTCTCTCTACTGCTACTACAAAGTGAAGAACCGGAGCAGAGGATGTGAGTACATCTTGGTACATCTTTCAGGCCGGCTTGTCCTCAGCCGCGGAGCCAGGAGGGGAAGCAATCACCGGGGCAGATGCGTCGGTGCAGAGATGCTTTGCAGATGCATCGATGCGGNTTTTTTTTTCTCCTTGAATAACCTGAGCACCCATGAAAGCCGCAGCTAACAAACAGCTACCGGCTGTGCCTGGGGCTTCTACAAACCACCACGCGTAGTGTCCGGGTTGAAAATAACCCCCCCTGTGAGTTGCATTAAGTATAGAAGGAAATGACTTACCCGCAGTTATGCGGTGACTCCGTCTTGGAGCTGGAAACCTCAGCCAGATCTCCTGACTCAGGCCAGCGCTTTAAGGGAAGGGGTGAAGTTTTCCGGCTGTTTTGGGGTCAGTCCTCCTCTCGCAGTTAATGGCAGCCTTGACGTGATGGAGAAGTTGCTCCCTGTTTGCGTGGAGTAAAAAGGGAACCTGAACAGTTCTCACAAGGCTTAAACAGCAAGAGAAAACTCACTTTTTGGCATAGCAGCTTTCTGTGAACTACAGACAGGCATCTCTCTGGACCCTGAAAACTATTTAACTTACTAAAGCCGTTTGACTCCATTAAACTAATTGATACATCAACTATATCGTTATGTTAATGCTGGAGAGCTTATTTAACAGAGTATCATCCAAGTCTTGCTGTCAAAGCAGGGCTTGGTCTGGCTGGGATTTAAAGGTGCATGGTGAAGAGCTTCTAGATGCAGGGGGTGATTTTGAAGAACCATAAACCCAAAGAAACTCAAGTGCTCTCGCTCTGCGGAGATAGCAGCAGTTTCCTCCCTGATAACTTACCAAATTGCCCGTATTGCTGCGAGATAAAGAGCCGGCGGCAGCTATTGCCCGAGTTACTTGGTGCTGGCTGTGCTGCCGCAGAGATAAGGGAGAGCTTGAAGGTCTCTGCCCGGAGCGGGTCCTGGCACCCACCGAGGCTGCTGGAGGAGCCCCCCCACGCCTGCACCCCCCAACCAGCCTCCGCTTGATTCCCCGCAGTCGTCACCCCGATCAATGCAGCCTTCATCTTCCTTTCCCTGGGGACGGTGTCGGCCATCTCCTTCCTGGGCAGAGGAGCTGTCACGGCGCAGGACCCGGCGACATTTAAAGGGAGGTCTCTGCTGTCCGCTGGCGTGGATGAGCTGGGGTCGAAGGTGAGCCAGTTCCTAAATCCGGGTGATGGGGGGAGGGAGGATAAAGCGTCCGGTGGGGCGGGCATGTCCCGCTGGACCAGCGCGATCCCACTTAGTGCTCGGCAGGGCGAGGAAGAGATGGGGAGATCGAAGGATGAGTTTTGGCCCCGCTGTCGCCTCGCACGGAGCTGCAGCGCGGGTGGTAAGGGCGTCTCTGAAAACACGGGGGCTGCTGGCGGCCCCTCCTTGCCTTGCAGCCTTTCACCAGGAGCGAGATCATCGGCTTCACCATCGGCTCCATCTCCTCCGTGCTGTACCTGTGCTCCCGGGTCCCCCAGATCTACACTAACGTAAGTGCCGCGCCGTGAGGGGGGCAGGGTGGTGGCCGGGTCCTGGGGACCCCCTGGGGTCCCGCCATTTCAAGTTGCAGAGGGGCAGTGGGATCATCTTTCTCCTCTTTGCTCAGAGGTCCCTGGTCCCCGTCTCTGACCATTTCATAAGGGATTTTTTTCTGCATTTGTGTGCCGAAAACATTCATTTTTCTCCGCTCCCTTTAACATACCAATATTTTGAGGGTGTGACTTTCTTTTTGCCTTTATTTACAAGCAAAAGGGGAACTGAAAGCCTCTTGGTGTTGAGTCACCACCTTTTTTTCTTCTCTCTTTTTGGGGGTGTGTGTGATTAATGCTACTTTCTAGTGATATTTCGGAGAGCTGCACCCAAGCCATTCTCTCTGGCCCCTCTTCTTCCAGTACAAGAGGAAATCCACCACTGGGGTCTCCTACTCCCTCTTTGCCCTGGTGATGCTGGGGAACTCGCTCTACGGCCTCAGCGTCCTCCTGAAGAACCCCGAGCCGGGACAAGGCGAAGGCGACTACGTCCTGCACCACCTCCCCTGGCTGGTGGGCAGCCTGGGGGTCCTTTCCCTCGACGTCGTCGTATCCTTTCCTCCCCAAGGCTTCCCTCCGGGATCGCACCCCGCCGGCAAGGCTTTGCAGGGAGCGATCCTGTCTCGGGCCAGGCAGGTTTAGGCTGGAGCGGGTGAGTTAATGCTACTCAGCGGTTGCTTTTGAGCTGCACTTGCTCACCCGCCTGCTGGTGAGTAATTTATGGTGTCGCAACAGCTGAATGCTTCAGACACTGGTTTGCCTGAAGCTCGTTGCCTGGTTTTCACCTCTCCTGGCTCAAACAGCCTTTTAGATCCACCCTTGCTTGCGTGAAGAGCCTTAATCTCTTCTCAGATCTCCTTCCAGTTCCTCGCTTACCGGAGAGGAAAACCCGGTACCTGCGAGGAGAGGGATGCTCTTCTCGGCGAGCAGGGTGACAGCCTGGAGAGCTGACGGAGGGACCTGCCCCGGAGCGAGAAGAGGAGGATGCAGACGGGAAAGCCGGCCTGAACGCCGGGCGAACTGTCCCCTCCATCCCGGTGGCTTTGGGAGAAGACCTGTGCCAGCGGGTGACATGTTGTGCTGCTAGGACGCTGCTGAGAGACCTCGTGCCTCTTTGATACCAACGATGCTATCGGGATAAACAGGGAATTATTTGATACCTCAAAAGGTCGCTCTTTGCTGCTCTTACCCCCCACCCTTCGGCCGTACCGGCTCTCTCAGAGGTGGGAAGAGCCTGGGGGGCTGCGGGGAGGGGACAGAGGTGACCGACCCGTCAGGAACAGGAGCCCCCCGCGGCTCCACCACCGAGCTCTTCTGCGAGCCGGGGCAGGGACTGGAACCAGCTTGGGAGGAGGAAGGGAAGGAGCGGCGTAACCAAAGCGTGTCGGTCCACACGGTCCAACTTTAATTAGCACGGCTCACGCGTCTATGAAACAAGTCCTTGCCCCACGCGCCTCCTTTGGGTTCATTCTGCTGGGCCATCTGGCACCTCCTGCCTCTTTCTTAATAGTCCCCATTTCTCTGACTTCTCAGGCTTTGACCCGCGTGTGACCTGCCTGGAAGTTTTGGGAAGTTGCTCCATCCCTTTCTGTTTAGCTGCGGAGGCAGAAACCCAGGGGGAAGACGCTGCCTCTCTGCTTGGTCTGCTTTCCAGTCCTCCTCTCTCTTGTTGATGAGTTTATCCCAAACTTGACGACTTTATCACTGATGAATTTATCCCGGTCTGGGGCCCTGCACACCACTGCGGTGGCTCCCTGATGGCAGGAGGACGGGGAGCAGCGGCGGTTTGGGAAAAGCTGCGTCCCAGGCAGGAGCTGCCTTGGGTGGGCAGGGAGAGCGGTGGCACCCGCAGCCCGGCACCGCGGGCTCCTTCCCACGCGCACGAGTCTTTCTGCTGGGGAGGAGCAGCTCGGCCTCACCGGGTGAGCAAGAGGAAAATCAGCCAAAGTTTGTCCTTTTTAAAAACAACTTCCCTTTTCCTGCGGTTGCTATTAGTTCTTTCTGCTCCTTTTCCTCCCGATACCCAGCACTTCCCCCTGCCCGCCCAGGTTTCCCTACAAATTGCAAAAAAAAAATAAAAATAATAAAAAAAAATTCCCATCCAGTACTAAGATAACCCATGAGCAGGTTCCTAGGAAGACAGAAACGCAGCTCATTTATTACAGGTAAAGCCCCTGGTGCTTGGATTTACTGAAGGAATGTATTTTAAGCTCAGCTCAGCCCTGAAGCGCTAGGGAAGGCACAATTGGTAAACTGAGAGCCGGACTTAACTAAGCTGACCTGCGGCAGGGGGATAGGATGGGATCTGGCACACCTGCCCTGCGGGGAGGAAGGCTCACGACATGAGGTGACCGCCAGGTACCAGCTGGGCAAGAGCTTTTCGCAAAGCCAGAAAAACAACCGCTAAGAGGTAAAAAGAGAAATATTTACGTGCCAGCAGCCGTGGTGGATGGAAATCTGTGTCGCAGAGAGGCTCTCGCCGGGGTTGTCGTCCCTCTGAGGCCGTTAAAGCGGAAGAGGCCGTGCCCAGGGGCGAGACTGGAGCTCAGCAGCGGGGCTGGGGCTGAGCGGCCAAGCCAAAGCGGGGGGTCGGTGCCCCAACCACCCCGTCACGCTGCTTTGAGAAGGAACCGCTGCTGAGTCGCGTCCGCCCTGCGGAAGGGGTCTGTCCCTGCACACGAGCACTCAGGGTGTCGCTGTGTACCCCCAGCCTATACATTAAATGTATCCGAGATGAGACGCTCATTTTTGGCTTGTGCGCGGGGAGAAGGCAAACCCCCCAAAAACTCCAGCGAGGTCCCTCTGAACACCGAGGCTTTAAAGTCTGGATGAGGTTCACAAACCACGCAGGGACGGAGCAGCCGCTGTCGGGGGAGCATCGGCGCTTGGAACCACCCACCTCCAACTGCCCCCACAAACCAAAATCCTCTGCCCCCCCCCCCCCCCCCCCCCCCTCCCCCCGCCCCCCTCCCCACCACCAG
>VXBL01006170.1:101237-161199 GCA_013400195.1 Aramus guarauna | reverse complement strand
TTTTTAATTATTTTTTTTTCCAGTTCTTCCTATTTCACACACCACAGTATTTAATAAATTTTTGTTTTACATTTTTTACACCGATGTAACAAAAGGTGGGAGGGGGGCGGGGAGGAAAAGACAAACAATGATCTGTGGTTATGCATAATAAATGAAGGAGGGTGGAAGAAGGGGGGGAAAGAAGAAAAAAAATAATACATGGACTTCTACAGAAACGTAGCCTAATAGTAAAATGTGGTGCAAAGTAGGCCTCAGAGACTGAAAAAGTTTGTACAGCTTTATTCATGGGGAGAAGATGGCGTTGCATGGATAGTACTGAATGCAAATTGTGATGTGACGTAACAGAAAAGGGCAAGGAAGGGATGAGTTTTCTAAGAAAGGAATCTAACGAGTGCATGGCATGTCTTGTTAGCATGGAGAGTACTTTAACTTTGCTGCTTTCTCTTCAAAGCCTCCACCAGGTCGTTTTTAAGAGCTTCTTGTTTTGATTTGTCTGCAAAAGTCTGCACAGACCTGTGGGGAAGAAGGAAAGGCAAGTCAGAGGTGATGAGTTTGAGAGATGGCGTGTTTAAGCTCTTCCGGCACGTGAGGCAATAGGAAGGAGAAGCACCTTAACCCGGGCTTAGAGGAAACGAAACTCGGCTTGCCTGGTTTAATACGGAAAGCAGAAGGCAAAGTGAACACTTCGGTGAGTAAATCAAAGCAAAATTCACTCTAGCGAGGATGGCACCAAAAGACACGCTGCCCCACAAGTTCCACTCCAGTTGCCGGAGGGAGATTCCCAATTTTTTTAACGTTACAGATTGGAAAAAAAACCCCCGGTGTCCCAGCAGCGAAGGGTGTTAGCACTCTGGCTCTCCACAAATACCATGATGGGAAGGCAGAGAAAATCCAGCCCCAACCCACGGCCGTGAAAAGCCGGGGGAGCGCCCGAACCCTCCTGCAGACTGTTCACCCAGGGGCGAGCAGCCGCGTCAAAACTTCCCTCCGGCATCGTCACCGGTGGGGAAAGCGGCCAGGGTTTCTGTTCTTGAATTTGCTTTTGCAGTTTGTACCTTACCTAGGGTAATTAGTGAATCAAAGCAGCTGGAGAAGAACAGAGATACTGTCAGCGAGATTATTGCAGGGGTTCCCTTTTGCCACAAGTTTGGTTATAGGGGAAAAAAGCGATGTTTTTAAGGAGTCATCTTGTCCCACTGCCCTCTGACTCCGGTTGCAGTGGTACAATAAGAGATTGCCAATTTTTTTGACAAATCCCCTTGAATATGATCATTGATAGAATACTACTAGTGGTCTTTTCAGGAGCTGCTAACATGAAATGGTTAGGATCCAGTTTGGTAGGATTTCTCCCCACACAAACCATATTTCATACCCTTTTCGGTACTCAACGCTACCTCATTTTGCCTGGATGCTGTCTCCTGTAAACAAGGCTGCTCCTTGTGTCAGTTTTTTTCCTAACATTTTTATAACAGTATTTCCATTCTATTGTCTCTGGAGACTTCCGCTGCTTTAATAAAAATATATACGTTTTATATTTGCATTTGTCACAGGCTAAAGAAGTGGTTCTTGGCCATTATCAACAAACAGTGCGTTTTCCCCTTCGTCAGCTTAACGTGTTTAAGACAACATCTGTAACTCGTTATGGATTGGAGTGGAAGGTTAAACTGGCTCAGGGTTAGTCACTGCCGTGCGTTCTAGACATTCAGAGCTCCAGAGCAAAATGAGAGCGTATGAACAAATCCCTTGACAGAGGCTGTGCAGAGCACGAGCGAGTGGAGGCTAGAAATGTTTCAGCGGAGCTTGAGCAGGACTGGATTTCAAGCTCCAAGGAAATTCAAGATACGGCAGGGAAATGGGGGATGAGCTCACATTTACTCAGAAGTCACAGGAAGTACCATTTTTTAGTTTTGGGGTTTTTTTCCCTCCAAAACTGCAAGACTTCCAAGATTTCATTCCTTTCTCCAGGGAGGACACTAAGATTACAGGGAGTTTCTTTGCTGAAGCGGTGTACCACAGCTGTAAAAAACTGATGGCGCACAAGGGACACAGTCCCGGGGTTTCTGGATCGAAGCAGTCCAAGCTAACACCACTTCGGGTACGCAGCCACGTGCTCCTTTCTTGCTCCCAAGCTAGAGCGCAAAGCGGCAAGTCCTGCCACATTTCCAAGCGTGATATTTCCAATGGAGGGAAGGGGTGGAGTAACATTTGAAAAAAATACATATCTCAAAATCATAGCATTTAGTTGGCCGTATTAAGAAATAACCCTTGGGTGAAACACGGCTCGAACGTCGTTTATCAGTCTGCGGGAGTTAAGGGTTAGTTCTGGTCTCGGTTATCATGCAGAGGTCTTGGCTGGGTGAGTCCTGGTTTAGTGCTGGCTGTCACACCTCACAGGCAGGGGGTACCTGGATTGGTTTAGTTATCAGGCTGGATGTAGATCTGGCGCTGGGTCAACACTTGAGAAAGCTCCCTCTGCAACTGCTTATACTTTTGGTTGTCGGGGATAGCGTCAATAGATCTACAGAGAGCAGTTTAGAAACGAGGGAAGTAAACAGGGAAAAGAACAGTCAGAAGAACTCAGTAACACAGAGCTGGGATTCTGGAAACCACCAGGAGCGCACTCAGCAAGAAAAAGCGTAAATGCATAGGTTAGGAGAGACAGGAGAAAGGCCAGAGGAAAAGCCAGATGCTCCGTATGTTACCAGGTCTGAGCGGATCATCTCACCGGTGCACAAAGTACCATGACTCAAACTGAGCAATGGGGAGACACAGGAAACAGATTCAATTACAAAAGCTTAAGGCAATGCTCACAAGGAAAAAGACTGCATTACGTATTTCTTTTTAATGTCAATATATGCTTCCTGGCTAAACCCCTGCACACCACAAATGGAAATGGAGGCCTGTTATGGAAGCTGGGCTTTGGAAAAAAACCCAGAACAGCTGCTGTGTCAGATACTGTCGGCTCCCTCTGCCCATGCCGTGAAGAAGGCAGCCCAAATATTTAATTAGCACCATTATTCTCTCTTCTTTCACATTTTAGTATGTGAGAGAACAGCAGTATACTTAGTTGTGCCATTTGTTTATTCTACATTATCACGCTGTGCTAGGAGGTCTATCTGCAGTTTAAAATGAAATTATTTGGCATCACAGTTCTGTGCTTTTCCTCTACGAGCGTGAGAACTACCAGCTTGGGATTTCTATGTAAAATACCTGACCAGAAATGAGCAGAGGTTGAGAAGTACTTTACGGTTTCCCTACCGAAAGGCACAGGGGGTTTATTCACTTCATCTGTTCTAGTACACTATAGTTTGACCAGCGGTGTTGAGAGAAATGCAGAATTCAAAACAAAGCCTAAATACCGCAAACCATTAATGTCATGACTTAATCCTGAGACCAACTGACTGTTTTTAAGAGTAGTAAAAAGAGAAGTCAGACTTTAAGTACAACTTTCAGGACTGCGAAGAATAAAACTCCTAATTAGAAATTATCCTGAAATACAAGTGTTGCTAATCGCCCTATTTTCTTCCTGGTGAGAGAACAAGGGATTAAAAAATCACTTCAAATTTCTACAGTTACGAGGTAGAAGCATTCCCTAAACTCCACGCAACAAATAACGTTTCCAAAGCACAGCGAGGCGAACAATTGAGGACGTGGGAAGGGGGAGTTCCAGCAAGCCAAAGCCGATCACTGCTCGGCTGAGGACAGGACCACAGGCGCTGCAGGGGAACGCAGGGAAGCAAAGGGGGTCCGTAATCAGCTGGAGAGTCCCTTACCTCAGCCCATTAACGATGTCCTTCGTTTTTCCAAAATAGATCTCATTCAGTGTACTTCTGATTTTGTTTTCCATGTCCTAGGGGAGGGAAAAAAAAAAAAAAAGGAAATAGATCTTTAGTCACATCAGCTGCTCTCGGGAACAGTGCGCTTCTGCATCGTACGTGTTCATGTTGCCGTGCAACACTGGCCACAGCACGGCTCAACCCGGGGTGTTCCTACTATTTAAATTCTCACAGAAGGCAGTATGACCCTGCTCTTAGTAAAGAAATAAAGGTTTAGCTCTATTCCTGTCCTCCCAGTTAATTACTCAAGGCTAGGAGATGTTTTTGTGGACCACAAGAGGGCAGTTTCTGTCCAGCTATCCATTTTTCTGCATTCAGCTGCAGAAAAGGAAAATGCGTTTCGCCCCAACCTGACTCCGGAATTTCCTGGCTCTGAACGGACTACAAGTGGCAGGTCAGTCATTTCGCACAACCAACAGGTCAGCTGTTTTGCGCGTCTGGGTTCCTTTGAATTTTTGAGCTGGTGACTCTGTCATTAAAACTGCACAACTATCAGTTTTGAGAAAGATCTTGTAAATAAGCAGCTATTTTCATTAGATCGCTTCCGCTCAAGTCAAAAAGTTAGGAAAGGGATCGAAAAAGAAGTATCTGCCTTCCTTTCATTTCCCAGTTCCTTCAAAAAATGCACTACAGTCTATATTAGTTGCGAATTTCCTCCTGTCTTGCCGAAGAGGCTATGAAGATCAAAGAAATCAAGAACATCATACAGAACAGAGCGATGAAACAGCAAACGAGTGTTGCCCCAAAGCCCTTCAGAGGGCTCAGCATGATGCTGAGCACGCTCATCATGCTGAACGTACATGACTGACAGGTGCCATAAAATCAAATACTAACAAAACCAATTCCACTGGATTTAATAAGCACTTGGTACTCGCTGAACTTCCAGTTAAAGGGACAGTTCCGTATAACACAACCTGAATATTAAATAATTCTGCCCCAAAGTGACTGTACACAGGGGTAGGAAATCGCTAACTAGCTCTGAGGAAAGGACCACTTATTTTACAGGAAGGTTATCGCTGTAATGAGCGGGAGACAAAGTGCAGAGCAGCACTTTTGTATCTACAGATGGTTGGAAGTTGTGCTTGTAGTAGTACTGAGCCATCCAACACTGAGCAACATTCACACAACTAGACTTGATACTAAAACCTGTTCATAAAGACAAAAAGCAACAAAATTCTTAGGCCCGGGACCAAATACTGGCACGAGAACCTGCAGCAGGCTCAGGCTTCACAGCACTTACCTCTACCAAGCGTCCGATATTGGCTATGTGCGGAGAGGAGTCGCTCACAGTCTCATCTTTTTCCATCTAGAAAGGGAAGACACAGGTCCATTGATAACACAGAAATCTGATGGTAGATGCATGACAGCTTTCCTTATCAAGAGAAGGGATGGAAGAAGTGGGTCTCAAAATCCCGGAGGAACTACTCTTTCAATGTGCAAACAGACTAGTAAACGTACTGAGAAATTCCCAGAACTAGACGAAGGCTCACATGTTGGCACCAGAAACGTAGCGTAATAAAAACCATGAATCAAAATAAAACCCTGCTTGGTGTAGACAGGCAGTACAACATTGTCATTCCCTACCTACTAAGGAGCTGCAGGAGATCCACGGTAGTGAACGTGTAACACGACAAGAAGCACGGTAGCACAGCATGCGGGTATGAAAACAAAGTTGTTGTTGATGAGATGCACGCAAGGGTGGTGCTGGCAGTTTAACAGCTGTGAACTATCCCTGCAAAACCAGCTGCTTTTTTAATCTTCACCTCAAATGCTACTTCCCACCACACGTGGGGCACATTCTCCATTTTCAGGATCTCCTGGCAAAAGACACTTTAGGCATTATTTACCTAATGAATAGAGAGGGAAGGTGCAGAGAATACAAATCCCACCACTACCTGCAAGACTGGCGATGATTTAAACTACTGCAATAATATGGAAAGAGAAATTTGACAGTTTGTAGTTCTTTTTTCTTTTTAGACCAAAAACCGGAACCAACATTTACCTGTTAGCAGGAAGGAGGTACAAAGGGGTAAAGCACGGGGGGGGAGAAGGAGACTGCCTTTTGCAGTAGAAATTCAGAGTTGGATCAAACATAAGCGCATAATGATCCCACACTCTTAGTGTGGGATCTGAGCAGGAGCCAGGAATGTGAATTAGGTGAGAATTTTCATCCCCAAGATCAAAAATTGGGAGGTGGCACTGCAGAATGCAATACTCGCTTTATTTCGTCAGACTTTGCCCCATGAAAGGTTCATCAGAGGCCGTGGGTGACCATCCATGATCTGTGCCAGGGAAACGACCGTCTTCCCCGGTTCTGGAGATGAAAGCTCTGGCTAGATGCGGACAAAGCTGCTGAACAATGAACATCAGTCTCAGGAACCTCAACTGATACAAGATGTGCTGAGATGGCATGAAAACAAAACTGGGAGAAAAATGTAGTGGGAAGAACCGTCTTCAAAGGGTTTTACTAATCCCGCTGAATTCTCTTATCCATCTGTTCATATCCCTCCCTCAGGGTAGAGTTTAAAAATCTGGGCCAGCTACAGGTTTCTTCTAATAAGCCAAGTCTCTAACAGGCTTGGGGAAGCATGTAATTTAGTTGGAACCCTGAAGGCAAAAGATAACCCAGAAGAGGGGGAGAAAAAGAACAAGGACGTTTTCATTTTTCCTTTAGATCGCACTCAGATTGCAACGGGTCCAGTTGCAGCAGAGGGAGAACAGAAATCCGCACTACGCAAACACACGTATACACGTTACGGTGAGTTTGGGAACTATCAGCAAATGGGCCAAACGTCGGGCAGTCGGGGAGTTGGCAGCGGGTCATTTACTTTCATTGCGCCTCCTCCACACCTGGAGAGGCCGAGCTCACGGGTAAGAAGCAGAATCTGAAAACAGAATTATTTTTTTTTTTTTGCAGAACGTATATTATTACATCTCCATAAAAACTGCTGCCAGAAGGAAAACATTTTTATACGCTATAGAAGCCCAGATGTTACGAGAAGCCGGTTTAATGGAGTTCAGAGTCAGTAAGCAGCCATGTTATACAAACAGCAGAGTTGTTGGGATTTTAAAGGTTCCTTCCGGTGGCTGTTACTGCACGGACCTAAGCAGAAAGCCTCTAGCTGCGTAAATAAGGGGGTTAATTTGCTTTGAGGGGAAATTCCATTCTGTAAGTTGATGTTAACAAGCAGCTCATCTTCCCACTGTCACTCCCCATCTGCTGTTGAGCTCAGCCAAAAACCGAACGCTCCAGAACGAGCCAAGTCCAATCTACACGGCTCAGTCGCTCCTCTCCCGGTCGAGAGATACGCTGCTTGGCTTCCTTGCCTCATTTCCCCAGCCATCTGCTGCAAGTCTGACTCAGAGGGAGACTCACTCTTCTGGGTTTATTAAGCTCTCGATGGCTGGCTGGTCACTTCGGATGTTTTCTGCACGGAATACAGCAGCTGTTTGGGCTTGCTGTAAATGTTATTTGGAGGTAGAGTTAATACAAAGAGAGAAATTTAAGTTGGATAAACAATTCAGTTCATCATGAAAGGGTCTAAAAATACTAGAAAGGTAAGAAGGAAACTCATCCACCATTTTGCTCTGACGACAATGTCCACAGCTGCTCTGGCCACAGAGCGATGTGAAAATCTCTTTAATGAAACACAAACACCAATGCGAGCCAAAGGCTCCCAAGCCACAGGCAGCGGGGCTGACTTAAGTCTCCAGGTGGAAAATATGGAATTATTTGGCTATCAGTGAGGCAAAATTTGGTCTCTCTCTCCCCCTAAGGCTTATTTCAAACTGTAACTAGAAAAACGAAGGTTGTGAGCTCTAGCAAATCAGCTGAGAACTTACCTCCTCCTTTCATGACCTTCACGTTGATTTACTCTAATCAGTGTAACCAAAGACATCCCAATATCCGTTACCAAATTATCCATTCAAAACCATGAGCAAATCTGGGCGGGGGGGGAAATCTGCAAATTGGCTCTCTATCCCACTAGTCCATACGTACAACTCTTCTACTTTCTCCTTTTCTAAACCGGCTATTCTATAACCGAACCACGGTAAAATCCATATGTTCTTGTGAAGCAGAAATAATTTCCTGGATGATTACCATTCAATACATCTCTGCTATCCTCTGCACCCCAAAATATTACTCGGTTAGCAGTCAAAGAGACAGTGCCTCCAGGAAACCGGACAAGTGCTGAGGGGGAGCTTAAGGATCGCGACGGCTACAAGTTGAAGATCCTTCTGTTGGAAAACCACTCCTTAACGCTACAACATCTGGAAGTTGGAGGGATGGGCCTTTACATGAAAGCTCAACTTGATGAAAATAGATGACTCTCCTAATTGCAGAGCACAAGCCTCAGAGGATTTACCTATTATGATAAATGGCAGAATGTCTCTGCTGGTGTTTTACTAAGCAGTAATATATCACAGGGCACATCTTCCTGAACGCAGGGAGAGCTCAGTTTGCAACAGATCAGCCTTCATCCAGCTCTGCAAAATGTTCCATCTTCGCTTACAGAGTATTTCAAGCATGAAAATCAACACACATCTGTGCTGTTTTAATCTGAAATCCCAGGCTTCGCTTCCCCTACAACTTTATATCCTCCCCTTCCCACACCTCCATATGTAAATAAACTAGAGGGTTTGAGCCAATTTCTTTCTCAGCAAACTCGCACTTCCTCACAATGTTCATCCTGGCTTAGGAAACACACACAGGTTCTTTGTGCACAACGGGATCTCAGAAAGGCACCTGCTCATCTTGCTTTTAAGGAGGGGGCTCCAGAAATCCACCCAACAAAGTGCAGCTTTGACTTTTTGCCAGAAAATGGGAAGGCTACATCTACTTTGCATAAAATGAAACAGGATCGTACAGCTGCTCTTACCTTAAATAAAAGCGCAGCCTAATGAAACCTCAAAATTCAGCCAAAGCACTACAGTGCCATGGCAAACGACACAAGTAATTCCAATGTACACAAAGAGGACGGGACCCTAACGGCTGTCAGAGAAAATCATCTGCCAAGCATCTGGCTTGAATCAGGAGGGGGGTGGGAGTTACCTGCAGTCCTTAGAGAACGTGCAAGGTAATTGGAAAGCTGCTGGCATTTTTCATTTCCCTGCGAGCACTGCTCCCTTTGTTGTCAGTCAAAGGTGACATGTCCTCTCCTTTCCTCTCAGACGTACAGCACGTCAATCTGCAGTCCCTCGTCACGGCAGAGGGCTGTAACACGCCGATCGCTCTTTCCCTATCCAAATTCCAGCCTCAGTCCAGTTTGTATTGCCAGTGTTGGACGTGAGCTGGGCGTTACTTCCTCCATCCTGGCCTGCAGTGCTTCAGCTCCAAGCTCTCTCAAGTTGCATCCGGGCTCGTCTCCAGAACAGACTGTCCGGCAGAGCACCCTTGTTTAGGCAACTGTAAAACCAGAAGTTCTCTATCTGACATTACCTCTTGAGGGAGGATGATAGCACAGGAAAAAGAAGAAAAAAAATCTCCTTTCTCCATCCAGTTCCATCAAAAAGTTCTTCTATAACATCCTTTGGAGTCAAAACAGACATGGGTACGTATGCTGTGTCAGTATTTATGGATAACAACACACATTGCCAAAGATTAGAACAAAACCTTCACTAGGCAAAAAGACAAGTGTTCTTCCATACAAAAGGACTGCTTCATCAATGATCTAATGAAGTGTCCAACATGAAGATGTCACTTAAGCTTTGATTCTCCCAAAGTTTTCAGACCAAAATTATGATCTCCAGATCCTACATGCATGGAGCTGGCTAAGAATTTCTCTCATCCTCTCAAGACAAAAGTTTATACGTGCACATATATAAATCAATTATGCATACACATAACTTATGTAAAGTATGTATCACTGTACATATTTTGTGTTGTATATTTGTGTGTGTATACACACCCCCATTTGTTTATTAGATCAGGACAGAATCTGAAATCCTACATGAAATCCAACAAAACCAAAACCCAAAACTCCATTCAGAATATACCACGCCCCATTTTATTTGAATTAGTCTGTACTCCAGCTTCCATAATTGAACTGATAAAGAAAAAGCCTGAAGTTCTCATTGTGAAAACCACCAGGTAAAGTAAATCACAGCTACACAAAGGAGGTTTTCAGCTTCTCAAAACAGGCCAAGTCCTCCATCTACCATCTCTCCCTCTTTCCTTATTCTGTCCACTTACAAATGTAAAATTCTGGTCCAGTTACAAGGACAGAGGCAGCTCCTATTGTAGCACATGAAAAACTGCACCGGGAAAACCACTGAAAAGTAGTAGTTGAATGAATTGGAAATGTGAATTCTCAGGGTATGACATGAAAGCAGACACAAGATAG
Organism: Aramus guarauna; assembly: GCA_013400195.1. Lineage (NCBI taxonomy): Eukaryota > Metazoa > Chordata > Aves > Gruiformes > Aramidae > Aramus > Aramus guarauna. The sequence continues at coordinate 151,019 of VXBL01006170.1, read as the reverse complement.
GGACATGACCTCTAAGTAGTATCTACCCAGAAGGGAACATCACGTGGCCCCACGCCAGGTGTAAGAATACTCAAATACACAGTGTCTTGGAGAGAAAGAGCAAAGAAAATTAGACCACATTTCGTGCAACATTTAGGAACAGCCTAAATGGAAACCTTGTAGTTGCAAGAGTCTGGGGGTACTCAAGACACGCAAAGACAAGTTTTTCCAAATAGCCTTGACAAAGGCAACAACTCCCCCATGTTTGTGTCTGCTGCGGGGCGCCAGTATTTCACCAGTAAGAACTGACAGCAGAGAACAGCTATTTCTAGCGTCTTACTTCTCGATCCAAGTTCAGCTCTACCATGCTACCACGCCACCCATTTGCATAAGAACAAATAGGACTGCTTGATTACTTGCACCGAGTGTAATCTGCAGACATTAGGAAGGGGAATTATTGAGCAAGCGTTTCCATATGAAATTGCAAACGGCCTCCACAGCGTTTCAATGCAAGACGTGCCCAGCTCTTCCTTGCTGCCAGAGGTGGTGAATTAGGAGGCATTACATTAGCTGTTCCTTTGCGCCTGCTCCTGGCCACCAAGTTAATCATTCCAGTCATCACTCAAAAAATACCCGATTTGCAGCTACGAGGCGAAACTGGTTTCAAAGTAATGGCTCTCAGCAAACTTCCCTTTCAAAGCATTGAAAGGTTCTCTCTGCCATCAGTTTATAAGCCAGGATATTACAAAGCTTGTGAACACTTCAAAAGCTTCCACTGAAACACAAGGACATCTGCTATTCACATTTTAGGATCAAAGGTGGTCAAGCAGCTTAAATGTTGACCAAAATCATGTACAATTTACCACGGACAAAATTATTTCAAAATTATGGTTAGGACATCAGATTCCTGATATTGTCAAGGTAAAAGTGTAACATAACATTCAAGAGGTAACTAAAACCTACTTTCGGTGCCTAAGTTTGCTGCAGACTGTATAAAAAGCCTACCAAAAAGTAAAAAATAAAGCCTGCTGTCCTTAGGCGATGTGGCAAACTGGATTTGCAGCAAAGTAAAAGCCATGCTCTCAGGAGTTTAGTCCAGCTGCAGCTGAAGTAAATGGCTCAGGACAAACAGCTCCTCCTCACATAGCATACCTCAAGGCAGCATGAAGATTTTCATTTTCTGCCGCGGAGTCTGACGAAGCCTGTCCCATTAAGCCTACTATGGCATCTGCAAACAGAAAATCTCCGGCCCAAAGCTAAATTCTGAAACTCAAGTTTCCATTGTTTGTGCAGAAGCAGTGCATCATTACCCCAGTGGCTTTTTTATGGTTACTTACATTGGAAGCAGGCCCCTGCTTTAATGCATCACATATGAATTAAATGATCTGCTGTTAAAATGATGACAGAAGCATGAATCTCCCCACTAAAGCTTAGAGAGTAAAAGTCAAACTAAACAAGGCCTAGCAGTTCAGGCCAAGGTGTACTGAGGACACCCATTCTCAACAGACTCTTGTTTTCCTTGGCACAGCTCTCGTGCACCATAAGGCTGCGGCCAGAGTCAAGCCCTTGGCCTCCACTTTACAGCTATGATTTAAAGCATTAGGAAGGCCTGCGATTAAATATTTGTCCGGGTCACCGTAACTGGGGTGTAATTACTGCAAACATTTTAAAAGAGTACGCAATGCCCAAAACTGTCTCCAGATGCTTTCCCTCCCTCCCTGCTTTTCCATCAGCTTCTTCTGTAAATCAACAGCGTGGAAAGAAAAATCACCTAAGTCTAGGGCAAGCTTCTGCGACTGCAATACTAACACAATTTCAGTTCCTCTTCGCAATCATAGATCCTCCTTTCCTTCGCCTGGCTCAAACCCATACAAAAACACGAAGTGTTTAACAGAGTCTGCATTGTCCTTTGTATCGAAAGCAACAGTCTGCCCTGGGAAGTCTCATAAAGGAGTTTTAGCTGCTGCCAATCTCTCTAGTCACTCACGACCATACAATATGCCTCCTGTCCTCCAGAGTTTATTACTCTGCTCGAGTCGCTGCTTTCCACAGTCCAGATCTTGAGCGACCTCAGTTCAGCAGCAGCACGAAGTGGGGAGACGGCAACCTTTGGGCAGGTGGCTGGGGCAGAAGCACCTTCCCCCAGGGCAGCCAAGTGCAGCAGATGCTGTCAGATGCAGTCGTCAGTCTGGCACTTTGCTTGCAAAAAAGTAGCTCTCTCAAGAGGATGTCAAAGTAATTAACACTGGCACAAAAAATCCCAAAAGTTCAGAAGATTTTTTTTTTTTTTCTTTAGAGATTTTTTTAATAAAATCAGTGTCCTGGTACTGCAGGAGGAAAATACTAAAGAAGAATACTAAAAGATAACAGACGTCTAACAGAACGGAAGAATCCTATAGTCAATGCAAAATACAAGTTTGTTCACGGTGGCCCAGCTGGCTTTTAAGAGAGACACATAACAAAAGAGGCCATCTTGTATTTTTATAATCCTATTGCAATCTTCCAGTAAGAAAGTGGGCAAATCTTACAGATAAAAATATGTGTCTGGGTAATATGTATGGATGTATAAAAATTTAGAAATACCAAAAGAAAAATTAAGACTTAAAAGCAAGTCTAAACTCCTACTGAATGCTCTATATTTTTAATTGAAAGCGATATTGCCATCAAGCAAAGTCCAAGGGGCTTCCTGGTAATTACACACTTATGCATTAACTGTTTCACTGGGCTGCAGACGCAGCAGGAGAATAGATGTTTATACAACACCTCAGAAAATCAGCTTTTTGTTCCCGACTGGGGCTACTGGGTATATAAAGAAGGAAAGGCATGCCTTGGGTCTGCAGCGTGCACTCGTGCCGATATACAGACGTACCTGTCTGGTAAGGCTCCCTCCAAGGTTCATGGTACCAGAACCAGTTTTATTAGTCTGCAGCCACAGCATCACTGTGGAGGTCAGCTTGTAATGAGCAGTACGACCACTGGATTTCTCCTAGAAGTGCAAGGATAACAAAAAGGATAAACAGAAGGTTAAAATTCCTCCAAAAACTAAATGGCAGCTGACCCTGAAGACCCCATGAGCCACAGGACAGATACGTGTAACTCCACTCACACAGCACCGTCTGTTTCTTAAGAACAACTTTAAGTGTGCACATTCCCCTAATTTTTCAAAGCAAACTTAGAGCAATTTAACCTCCTATTACCTTGGTTTTATTATTTAATTAGTGATATTTATCTGTAGACCTTTATGCTAAAAAAAAAAATAATCTCAGGATCACATGCACAGAAAGTAACATACTTTCAATTCTTCTGGGATTCTTTTTGATTACAGCCCTGACTTATCTCTATCCAAATTGCTTCAGGGAATTTTCAAAAATTAACAGGGGAAAGAAGTTTACAGCCCCTAACACAATATTGCATTGTTCAGTGGAACACCTGTGCTCGTTAATTGTCTGGAATTAACTGGGTTTTGTTTTCACTCAGGAATATCAGTTGCCCCAGAGGCTGTACCTGAACCTCCACCACGTGGATGGAATCCCAGCATCCCTTAATCTTCTTTGATCCATCTCCAGCTTTCTTAATGAGGATCACCCCGGCAAATCCATGATCCAGATCCCAGAGGTAGACAGAGGAGACTCCACCTTCAAAATACCTGCAGGACGCAATCCAATAGGCATGTTAAAAGTAAGCAGGATCCAAGCCAGAGTCGGATATCAATAATAATCTTAAATAAGCAGAATCTCTATATCCTAATAAAGATTTTCTTCTTCTTCTTCTAAGACGGCACGCTCACACCACTTATATACCTAGAAACACAGCAGTTTATATCATTTTATAATACAGAGACTTTAATTACCAAAAAACTGTACATTTCTCTAAAGGAGAATAAAAGCCTAGAGAGAAACAGAGCTAGTTACAGATTTCTACAGTACTTGAGCAAACAATTCCTCTGATTCCAATTAACTGTAACAGCTGGTAAAAGCACAAGCTACAAAGTAGGCTGAGACTAAGGCTTTATTTTACAGTGTGGGGTTGGGTTTTGTTGTTTTTTTTTTCCTTTTCTCTCGCTATTGGGAAAGTCTGGAAGTTCTTTACAACAAAGTCTGTTAATTAAGACAAAAGGGAGCAAGTAAGTAGCTTTATGCTGCTGTCTCAAACGTTTATGTGAAGCTGACTTATTGATTTATTGCAAATAGAGTTGAACTGAAACCAAGGTTCTTAGAAATGAAGGGATGCTATTGAGGTTTACATACTATTCTAGCTTCAGATACAGTACACAATAGAAAGTAAGCTAGACTACCTAAATCTCAGGTTTCTGGTAGCAAAAAGTACACTCTTGGAAAACTAACAAAGCAATGACATTGGCAGAACCCCACTGCTTCCTTATAACACAAGTGCTAGGCTCCTTGTGTGCCAGGTGGAAGACACACTTTAAAATAAGGGTAAAGAACCCAACACTGCAGGAAGGAAGACGTACAAGAAGCAATTTTGGCTTCTAGAAAACCAAAAGTGTAACCCACAGCGTTTTCCCAGCTGTTTCCATTCTCAAGTTACCAAAGAGCCATAAGGAGTATCACAGAAAAAAGAACACTCTTTGACGGCACACAACAGGTCTCAGTGGTGAACCCGTGCCGCACAGAATCACCATCTCCTGCGAAGAGCTACGGAAAGGAGGAGAGGCAGCTTCAGCTGAGCCAGAAGCTCAATGACAAGACACTTGAATAGTCAGACATTTCTATTCTCTTCCGAGCACATGCTGCTGTTCTGCAACTACAGACACAAAGCAGACAAAACACCTGAGCGTTCATTGTCTGGAGGAGAGCAAAAGCTCATAATCCAAAGCCATGAGCTGCTGCTAGGATTGACAGTTCCCAGCAGCTAAGCTGGGAGAGAGTCACACAGATTAAACCATTCTATGTTCCTGCCACCACCGTCATGCACATCTGCAAGGGACTGCATGTTTCTCCTCTTCTGCAAGAAAGGAAAGTATCACTCATCGCCAACGTGAAAAACTTGAATTCTCCCACCTTCATGCTCCCCTCCTTTCTAAACACGAGCCTGACAGTTGTTAATGGCACCAAAGAGTTGATTTACTGCTCATCTTGGACTTTATGTATTAGCTTGAAGTACTGTAGATTCAAGAACACTAACCCATCCTTTTCTACAAGTCAGAAGAAAAGACACTGGAAAGTTAATACAAGTAACACAGGCAACTTTCAACATTTCCTCTGCACTTACAGATCACTCCACTATGTTGTTTCAAGAAGGCAGAGTCACCAAAAGAGCCCCAATTCTTTTTCATTGCATGCGTTCGAGTCTGTATCAAAACCAATGCTGACCCCAGGAGGGGTACGTGACTTCATATTAATTCACCACACCATTTTATTTTTAATGGGTGACTACCGCTACTCATCACCAAGCTTAGTCTGGGCATTTAAGTAACCAACATACACAGCACTGTCCTACGACATTTGTCAAGCCGCTGATAACACACCATTAAAAAAAGGAAAGCCCTTTGCTCCACAGGCATGCTAAAGCCAGACTTCCAGCAGGCAATTTAAACCTAACAAACCAACAAATACCCGTTTTTATATCCCCTGGGGAATTCACAAATGGATTTTGGTTAACGCAGTTAATGGGAATTTCAGTCCCGCAGCAAACCTCAGTTCCAATCTAAGTGACCCTTCCTTCGACAAATGGGCAGCGTGAATCAAAGGCCAGAGAGCAGAAGCTATTGTCCATTTCCACAGCAAGTTTGCTTAAAAAAAAATAAATTCATATATAGAATAAGTGAATTCACTGCAAATGAACTGGCAGCCACTGAGAATATTACAGTGTGTACAGACAGTTTCCCCATTACCTGTTTTATGAGCTTGCTACGAGCATGAAACATTAATTAAGAGAGGGACCGAAACAAGGTTTTTGGAAATTTATTCTTACCTACTGTACTTTGATCCTAATGACATGAAACAGGAAAAAAATAATTTTTATGTGGTTCACCTTTATGAGATTTTACATAAAGGCTTTTGTGGGTATTTTAAGAATGTGCTAAAATGTTGTCTGAAACCACATAAAACCATCTGAAGAACCTCCCGCCAGAACTAACAGTGCACACATGGAAACGCTTTAACTTGCCTTTGTATATTTAATGAATCAAATATAGTATTAATATTGTTTTAAATACCAACATGCTATTTCAATAAAGTTGCTTTGCCATAGCCAGATCCAGTATCTTGAGAATCAAACAACAATGCCAGCAATTGAACCGTTATGAATCCAAGGCACGCCGGGATACGTATTAGCCAAAGCCTCCTCTGTGCTTCAGCAATATATAATCACTTCAAAAATATATTTTCTCCCCATGAAAGAGGAGTGAATATCATTGATCACTACATTAGATTTCACCTTTCCTCATGCAGCAACTAAAACACACTGAAGCTGGATTTCTGAAGACTAAACCCAGGAAAGTCATGTTTGGAGAGGGGAACATTCCTTGAAACCTGTTTTCTTCAAGAAAAATAAAGAAGTGCTACAGGTTAATTGGCTGCTACATAATAGAAAACTGGATGACAGACAGATTGGGAGGAATTTAAATTTACATGCATGAACTTGGATTTGCCGCAAGAAGGCTGGACCACCTCCAAGAACCCCCTTCACCACAGATTAAAAAAGCAGCACTTACTAAAACCCAAGAGGAGAGGTAACCAGCTTGGAAAAGGTTCCTGGAAGGCATCAGCTGGTGTCTTCTTTGTTAAAGAAACGCACGGGCAAACCAGAGCACAGGCCATCAGTTACACACAGTAGTGGCAGCAAAACGCTTTGAAAGCACTACATAGCTCCTGGATTGAACATCATTTTCTTTGCTCGCCCATTCCGGATATCCTGACTTGTGGTACGTTATCCTCCTGCACAACAATGGTCCTAAAAGGCAATCTGTCTTCTTTAGAAGTTGGAGTTTTCTCCCAGTGTCCAAGGCCCAGCACAAAGCAATCAGCAGATGCTTTTGAGATGTACAAGAGGTCTGACAGGAGGAAAACTCCAATTTGTATCGGGGTACCTCAGAAACCTCCCCAAAGGATAAACCATTTTCAAAGGACAGCAATTCAAAGCAAAGCAATCTCTCCTCTTAATGACACGGATCTCTCCAGGATGTACTCTGGATTTATCTACAGACAAAAGTTTGCAATAAAACGATGAAAAAACCATAGTCTTATGGTTGTCACATCCCTTTATTAACAGCCAAAACAATGCCGAACGATATCGCTGTCCTCTCCGAGGACAACCAGTGTTCTTCCATCTCAGGTAAAATCACTTCTTATAAAAGTTGTCTAGGAAGGTGACTAAAAGGTGTAAGGCCCAACGTAACCATCATTCATTCTCTTTACAAAATTCAGAATTAGCATTTCACTCAAAATCAATTCTAGTTTTAACGTCATGATCAAACACTGAAGTTTTATATCCGTTACTCACCAACCACAGAACTCCTGGAAAAAGCCGTTTTATAAAAAAAATGTCAGACTTAAGACTGACCTACTTTACGAATGCAAGAATAAAAGAAAATATTTAAGCTAAGAGTGATCCAAAGCTTTATGAAGTGTTTGAAGTTTAAGCGGGTGGAGACACAGGATGGAAACTTAAGGAACTCGAGCTCTATCCATGAAATAGAGAGACCGTGGCCAGAACAAAGCTGTAACTCCAAGAGGGATGCGACAGGGGAGGAAATCCCCCAGCTTCCAGCACAGACCTCCAGAAAGGAGGAGAGAGTAGTCACTTTGCTTCAGCACTAAAGGACAGATGAGGAAAGGCACCGTAACTTTCCCGATAGCATTCTACTTCTCGCAAGCCTTGCAGATGAATGCTGGACCCTATACTGAGAAAATTAGTTTCCACCGCACAGCAATAAAAACAAGCTATGACTTTCAATTACACTTCAGACCCAAATCACTCATCCATAAAAACACTTGTGTCTTTTCCAGTAAGTAGCTGAGAGCCAGAGATGCTGGGTGGGTTTTAGTATCTGGCTCTCAGCTCTCGCAGCACTAAGCCACGAAAGCCTGATGCCAAAGTACCAATACCTGGAAGCTCGGGCTGGCCACGCCAACCTTCAAAAGAGTTGCACAGTGTTTCAAACTGGCTCGTTCAAAGCAGCAAAATATATTGTCTTTTTTTTTTTTTTTCCCCTAAAGGTTGCAGAGCTATTTCTTCCAGCTACAGAAGTTCAGCGTAGAAAGGGAAATGTCTCCATCTATTTAGATCAACAGACTTCCAAGAAACCTGTCATTTAAAAAAACCTACCCCAAAGGAAAATAATGAGCATTCAGCTGCAAATGTTGTTACAAGAGTGACAATGACTAAAGTCACAATCTGAGAAGCAAGCTAGTGTCTAACAGCAACCCAAACCCATTACCTAAAAGATTTGTTGAAGAGGGAGACACTTCAACCATTATTAAAAAAGACGACTGTGGTGACAATTGTGCCAAGTCACTTGGCATTAAGTCCCTCCCAGATGCCTGCACTCTGTCATTTCAAACCAGCACGTAAACAGCAACAGAAATATGAAGGAAGTGGCAAATTTCAGCAACCCACCCTCCACTGAACCCCAAACTTTGCTAAGACGTTCACTCAAATCACCTGCCAGCTTGTAGCTCAAGGGAGGGGAAAGAAAGTCTTCAGGACAAGACCAAGAGAAATAATTCTGTTGCCTGTGTCCCCCACCGTACTTTCTAGCGAGGAGGCTCATGAGCCTGTTCTTTAATTAGAAGGACAGATCAGTACCAGGGACTAACCAGGATGTAACACCTCTCCCGCTGGCGTGAGTACAGATGATTTACAATTCCTCTCCCTCCTTCTTTGGTCCCAGGAGTGCAACTCTCGAACACTTTCAGAATGTCACCTAAATACTTAAAATGAACAAGGTAAAATGTTTGTGTATTCTGACCAGCTGTTTTTCACCACAGGTTATGAACGCAGCCCAAAGTATGCTTGTGGACTCTGTACAGGTATTTTACAGAAATTCTTTCCAGCATACACAGGTGCAAAAATCCCTCGAGCAAACATACCAATCTAGTTAGGTATGTGTAACTTCAATGCCAGTTGTACTTAAAAGCACACATCTGGACCATGGTGGGATGACTCAAACTGCGAAGCAGAGTTGTGAAGTGCAAGGAAGGAAAACAGTATCCAAACAATGGGATCCTGAAGGCTAAAAATCTCCCAGAACCTCCCATTTTGTGCTCTCTAATACCATTCACTATTAAAAAAAAAAAAAAAAAAAATCCGTATTGCTCACATTTTCCTTACCATCCAATTGCTCTTGGCAGATGGAAACTAATGACCAAATCCCTTTTGAGAAGTCACCTGGAAACAGTTCCATTAGCCACCTAATAAGCAAGACAATGGGTCACTTTGTACCATGTCCAAACGCGTAACCGGTTCATTAACTACCAGGAAGCGCTGACTGCTTACAAATCTTTCACCCGTACCCATCCGTTCGACCGGCAAGCTCTGCAGAGACAGCCCACTGCTTCATCCTCCAACAGTCTGACACATTTTAGACGCTGCCAGCTATAATTCAAATATGGGTAGGAGGGGAAAAGACAGCAGCAGAAGTCTTCTGTGTCATGTATTAAGTTTGCCAAAGTCTGTGCAGACTACAGATTTCATGTGACGTACTTCTTTCTTCACCTAGGTATTTATCAGATGTGCTACAAGATGGCTATTATTTAAGTTACTCTGTCTTCAATTTTCCATCATTAATACACTGGGCATTTGTGAGAACATGAGGTAAATTTCTGCAAGCATAGCCATGTATTATTAATCAGTTCTCAAATTCCAGATCATAATAAATGGAGATTTTAAAATTTAGTCTTGCTCCATTTTTGAAAGCACGTAAGTAATTTCTTACTAGGGATTTAAAACCTTCAGAGAATGGTGTTTGAGGATAGCACTGCATCATCAGTGCTGACCTCCTAATACCAGCTTTCCCTCTCCAGTGTTCAGATTTTATGTAATCACAGAGAACCGTGGGAACCCAAGGGAAAAACTCCTCCTCTGCTGAACATCTCAGATTCCAAAGATAAGAATGTAGTCTGTACAGAGCTGCTCCAAAATGAAGCACCCAAGGAAAGATAAAATAATAAATCAGATGAAAAGCAACTAATTTTGTTTTCCCAGCATGACAGTATACTTAATTTTTTCCTCTCTTTTTCTAAGTTTGCTCTAATCTGTGTAATACATATCAAGTTCACTACTGATTCTGTTTTGAGTTTGGAGCTGCCCATGAGTGAGTTAAGGAAGGGACCCCAACGCCATTCATGTTTACTCTGACATCTAAACAATTTCCTTGGGAAAACATCACGGTTTTAATTTTAAAAGCATGCGAACATTAAAGCAGCGAGCATCTTGGCGGTTTAGGTCTGTCTTATGAGACTTCATCTTGTACTTATCAGTTTAACCCGGAGGCAAGAATCTCCTAGATGACATAATCCTGATGTCACACCCTATTGTGCAAAACCCTAGCCAGCAGTGAGATGGAAAGTCAGGTTTCCTTAGCGCTAGGATGCATAACAAATGCATCTGGATTCAATCTGCAGGGCCCTTGCTGTGAAAACCGCAGTAACTATCATGCCCAAGAGAAAGCCATCACAAAGGGCCAGTAACCATTAATGAGGAACAGTGAGCTAATGGCAATAAAGTCACTTCAAAGCTTTCCATGGGTTTTTAGTTTAGGCAAACTAGGTTTACATCTAAACACAGACTGAACGCTTACATAAAGAGCTCACAGCTGCCTAATCACTTTGTGAGTTGAAAGTTGCACTGCAGGCTGCAGGAATCGAAGCTCAGCGACTGCTCCCCCATGCACACCTACGGGCATGAGCACTGGCAGGCTCCGCTAAAACCAAAAACACTAATTACCTCTCTTACATCTGGTGCTCTCCTGTTATTTACTTGGTGGAATCGGCACTGTTCCACACACAAAATAAATCAAATTTGGTCAAACAGATAAATACAGCAATTGCTACAAACCTTGCAAGAAGTGCGAAGTATTTTCAAAATCGGAGAGGAACGAACTCCCCTCAGAGGACCTTCATGGTCTATCCGACCAGGTAAATGGATATACAAAGGCAGGGAAGGAGAAATTAAGATGACAAACCATAGCAGCACTGTGAAAGATTTCAAGTTCAAGCACTAATAGAGGTTTTCCATTTTTTCTTATCAAGACAAGTAGCTGAAGGCTAGAATCAGAGATGGTTCAAGCCAAAATAAAGTAAGAAAAAAAAAGGTAAAATCAATTAAAAAGGGGAAAGTTATCCAGCAGCTTACAGGACATTTGAACACACTTGGTAGTAGAGATGATAGCACAGAGTTTAATGGCAAAGAGCCACAGAGTCAAAATGAGACATCCCTCAAGTCCAGCAAATCAACACTGTTCAGTGAGATTAAACACACTAACAACAACAACAACAACGTCAGCTCTGAGCACTCTAAAAATTAAAGGGTAAGCTTGTCTGTCACTGGGACTTTGCTGCTGTACCTGACCAGTGGCCCCTTCAAGGCTCGTGAATCTACACATTCCTGAAGGCACATGCGTACAGGAAATTCCTGTAGCTTTTCCTCCTCCAGCTGAAAAAAAGAAAGGTGATGGATGTTCAGTTTAGACAGTATCTATGCTGCAAAGATTAGTGCAAATGCTTGGCTGGCAGGGGTGCCATCCTCAGCACTGCTAACGCCATCAAAAATCTGACTAACTCCATTTTGGACAAGATTCCAATCCAAAATTCAATAACAAGAGGATTACACACAATGAAGACATTTTAGAGGTCAATCCTCTCCCAGACCTCCTTCTGCTCCTACCAAATTCCTTGTCCAGAGCTCTAATACAATAAATTGAAAATGGATCAGCATCAAAACACAGATAGAAGCAGAAGTTCAAAAGGCTTCGTGGCTTATTCTGTTGAGAGAACTCAAAACCTTAATCAATAAAAACATTTTCAGGAGCAGAATGATTAAGAGGACTGGTTTGTGGTTTGTTTTTGTTTTTGTTTTTTTTTTAATTTCAAGCTGTTAAAAATCAAAAGTACCAATAAATCCAACTTAACCCAAGAAAGAGGTAAGGGATAGCTTTCTCTAAAAGTATGCCAGCTTACTAAACTGGTCCAAAGTTGCCAGAACTCATCTTGTTTGTAGAAACTCTCAGATCAGCAGCATCCTTCCCCAGGGAGGTCTATTTAATCACTTCAGAAACAGTTTCTTCCAGACAACAAAGAGCGATTAGATTACTTAATTAAAGCACTGATTATCTCCAACCCAAAACAACAGAACACAGAATCTCAAATAGATAGATTTACCCAGATGCCCTGGTCCTCATTATGCTTTGATTTCAATCAATTGCGCACACACATCAAGCAAAGGGCAATAAATTACAACCATGTGTTTGAAGGAATTATCTTCGTGATATTGGAAGTGGAGAGCCAAGGCTCTAACTGAATGGTGTAAGATATTAGACTTCCATCTGGGAATAATAACCTACTGAACAAAAACATACCAGGGCATTAGCTTCAGGCAGTGTCTGAGTTAAACCTGGCAGCAGGAGATCAAAATTAAACAGTTGTTTTTTGGGAAAGCGACATGCATTTTGGTAAAACAGATAACCAAGAAATATGCTTGTTGCTTAGCACATATCTAGCATAATTCCTCTTTAACCCAGAGAGACATGAACGTGCCTCCAGAAAGAAAAGGTGGGCAACTCTAGAGATACTTAAAGGTAGTTTGCGTTAAAAGAGACGCTTACAGAGGAACAACTCAGCACTGTAAGGAGGCAGTGAAGATTCAGCAAAATTTTTGTTCTCAAGCTTTCACAATTTAAAATAACTCCACGCAATACTACAAGACCTCTCCAAACTTATTTTCACACTACAGTCACTCAGTGTGCTGGCCAAAAAGCTTTTGGGGACAAAACTCAAGTTTAAGACTAGGCAGCAGTGAGCAAATCTGTATGGATTATTTCACAGAAATTGTTAACAAATGCCTAACAGGCTGTTTCCCTCAAAACACCCACGCTAGCAGGTGCCAACCCCTTGGGAAATGGCAAATGCATACTGATGACTCATTAAATGTAGGTGGATACTTATCACACCTGATTAAAACAGAAATCTAAAAAGGAACGGTATGTGGGCCAAATGGGACTGACACAAGGAAAAACTGAAACTATCTGAAATCTTGGGAGACGCCCGAGATGAACTCTGTGCGTAAAGGTAAAATGGGCGACAATCCCGAGGAAGTTTGGACCGTATGCCGAAAGCAGAGCGGGAATAGCACATATTCTCCAAAGCACTTATTTTTCTATAAAAAGGAAACATCCTCCTCTTCCACTCCCTGCTGGAACGACTGGCTGGGGAGCGAAGCGAGCACCATACAGAGCGCTGGCTCAGAAACAAGAGCTTACAAGGTATTACGATACACAACGTCTTTCTGCGACAGGCAGTCCTTCCTGGCTAGATGACTCTGCAAGCACAAGATCCAGCAGTTTAGCCCAGTAAGGCTGGAAACAAAGCCACAGACTGCTTTGAAAAACCTAGCAGAAACCCTTATTAGAGGAATAAAATGTATCACAGCCCAGGAAATTCAAGCACACTGGGGCTCGGTGTTCTCTGCGAATGACTGCTTATATAAGATTATTTCTGTATTAACTGTTACCTCTCTAACATAAAACACAGCAAAGGCTGTGGTTAAATGTCTAGATCAAAAACCTTCTCTAGCCTGTAAAGAGCGGGAAAGAACAGGCTCTTCAGAGACGGCTGAATGAGAACCCCGTGTCAAATCAGAGGCTTCTCTCTCAGCATCATCTTCATCTTAATCTGCAATGCAAGCCGAAAGTACAACAGTGCAACAACTGCTGCACCTAAGCTCGCATTTTTTAAGAAAGAGATTGTAATGCGAAGTAACAATTAGATTGCTGTCACCCGTGAATGGTCTGTTTGGACAGACATCCCCACCAGAGTGAACAAAGACAACAAAAGTCTCTGCAGGTCAAGTCAAGAAACCTTTTTTGCATGCTGCCTACAAAATGAACACTGTTACTGGAAGGTGGAGCCGTTATAAATCTTCCCATATAACAGAAACTGTAATTTTCACAAAAGATACAGTACTGAAGACTGCCAGCACACTACTAGCTTTTTTGATTAATACATCGATGCTTTCAAACGAGCCTGAAATCTTTCACAATGCTGGAAAATCTCTTTTGTCACTGGCTCTGGAATTTGAAACAACGCTGATAATTTTGTCCTGGAACCGATGCATCATGCACTCCTTTCCCAGCCCTGCAAGTTGCCAAACCAGAAGGCCAGCAACACCTTTAATCGACATCACACGGCTCAGACCTACTTCTGGCTTTCCAGTGGGTACGCGGTATTAGTTTCCAGCTCTAGCAGACCATGGAAATGACATCACTGCAATTGCCATCTTGTTCCCACTACAACCTTCCCCACACTTCACTCCCCCACACAGCTTCAGCAGCTGTTATGCCGGTAATTGTTACAGTCATTCCCAACCTGATATGTTGGCAAGACCAGCAAGGAGCAGTAAGAAAAGCTGGCACATGTTACCCCCACCTCGTTTTTTGCCCTCCTCCAATCTCCAAGTAAAAATGAAGCTTCTGCTGTCAAAATACTAAATCCAATTGTCTTATTAAGGAAACTGCAGAGTCCAACTTCTAGAACAAAAGCATGTTTCTATCCAAATCTCTGTTGTAGGTAAAATACAAATCATTTCCAATTTCAAGTATGAGGAGCCCTTCAAATGGTCAGGTTAAGTTTCCCTAACTTCGCAAATTCTTTCCAGAAATGTCACAATTTTTACACCACTCAGCAAAATGTAAGCCACCCTTCTGCTCTTTTTCTGACACATTTTTGAGGTCGTAACACGCATCAAAGCGGACTGTGCTGACAGATGCGCTTATCTAGTCTGACTACACTGTGAGCCATAATGCCTCCGTCCTTTCTGGCTGATGACATGAGAATGAAGTCTTTCTGAGAAATCCCTCTCGTATCCCCTCTAACAACATATTGCTTACAAAACTTGGACTGACGAGCTGGAAGATGAAATTTGATGCAATCTCGCCTTTTACTTCCGTACAATATATTAAGACTACTGTTGTACCATATGCAGAACAGGGTTCAGCAGACTCACCAAAGTCTGAGAGTAACCTGTACCGTGCTCTCCTTCCTGCAAATTAAACCTTTTTAAAGAAGTTATTGTATCCAGCCGTGACTTCATAGTCATCTGGTCAGAGAGGCATTTAAAAAGACAACCTTGGGTCCATAAACCTACTAATTTTCATCTTAGTGTATTAAAAAACCCTATTGGTCCTGGTCTGGTCTGCACCTGCGGAGCAACTGCAAACCTCTCTTTGCTGCATATGCAAAATTCCTTTCTTCCAGTAACTTCAGATACCAACAACAACCATTACTTGCAAGAGAAGTTGGACACTTATGAAACTAATGCATGAAAATCAGTAAAAATACTTGTAACAGAAGATTACACATTTGGACAGGCTACACTTACATCGAGCCACATCTTAAAAAGAGTAGAAAACCTAGTGACTTTTTACCTGCTTTTGTTAGCATTATAATAGTACAGTGACACATGATGAACTACAGCTAAGGAGGTCTTTTATCTCCAGTTTGGGGCAACATGAAGCAGCAATGGGTTTGTTCACCTTTTTTATGGTTATTAGCCATCTCCAATAAGAAAGCATCCTGTTATGAGATAAAGCAGTATGTCCATTTTGCTTTGCAATGCACACTTGCTTTTTAGATTTAGCATCACTATTTCCATCCCACTAGGTGACCACAACCCACAAAGACGACAGCTAAACCTGATCACATCTCAAAACCTCAGATGTGACTGCCATGCAAGACCAGCAAGCCACCTGGACAGTTTCCTATTGCTGCTTTAAAAAGAGACACTGCCTAACCTACATTTCTCTTACACATGCTCCATTAATTCCTTTGCTTTATACCTCTTTAAAAAGGGCCTAAAACATAAGCATCAGAAGTACATTAATCCCTGCACAACTGCTGCATTTCGGTATACTAGTGCCTGTCATTTTACTGGAAGATGTGAAAGTTGCTGTTATATATATAGATACTTTGAGCGAATGGAAGAAGCAGATGGTTTAAGGCTGAACTTAGTCAAGATCAAAGAGAACACAGGTCGTTTCAGGACAAAGATGCCATTAATCTGTTAAAGGGAGGAGGGAGGTAGGAGAGCACCTCAGCATCTGCCAACAAATTTGATCATGTTTTCGTATCATGAAATCACAGCAGATACGCTTCCCAACAGCAGACCAGCGGCTGCCTACCCTTCTTCTTCTGCTATACATTGGCATGCCACTCTCAGAGGCAGTTAGCGACCGCGTTTTAGACCACTGTGTGCATCGCATGCCTGCTGAAGGAAACAAAGAAAGCAGAGGGCTCTGTACGGTAGAACTGACATACAAGTCTCTGTACTGGTCAAAGGCATTGTTGGCTTCCACCTCCAGCTTGCGCAGGCGAGCAGATGGCATGGCACCGTCTTCCAGGGGAGGATCGTATTTGTTACTCCACGGTGATCTGCCAAAGAGACAAGGAAAAGAGAGACAGTCAGACAACTGAGACAAGCTCTGAAAGGTTTGAGATTGGGGGGTCTGACCTGATCCACAGATGCCAAACATCCAAAAAACCAAAAGGTACCCAGAGCAGTCTATCTGTTGAAGGGGAGATTCTTACAGGTATTTCAGATACTGACAAAAAGGGGACTCTGACTCCTCAAAGTTTGCAGTGTACCTGGGGAACACTCCCTGTCTTCCGGTTTCTACTATATAAATAATCATGCTTGGGTTTGAATCTGTCTCTTCTTACATATTCAAAAATGAGGCCTCAGCTGTTGCATGAAAATAATTTTAAATATCTAACGTGCAAATACAAATAGATTGTGTAGTTTATTTGGGATCTGATAGTATCCGAGCCAAACACTGCTGTCTACAAGTAAGGTCCAAATTCTCCTCCACTATTTTGCTTTGAAATAAACTCTACTTTTACGGTAACATTAGGAAAACATTTGAACAGTCTGAAGGATTTAACAGGGTTTGTAAAGCTGCAGGTTTTACTATGGTTTCTGCAGGTGTGGAAGAGATTTTATGCTCTTAATGAAAGATTTGGTATTAAAAGATTAATGGAACCCTTTGCCCATCTGCTTGAGACTTTTATAATGCCCATTCTGTAAACCTGCATTCTCCTTTTCATTTCCCCTTGGAATAACCAACCTACATATATCACTGCTAGTTTAAAGAAAGGTACCTCCACCCTTTACCTACTCACTTTTCAAAATACTCCAGCCTACTAGCACTAGGTTTAATGCAGTCCATACGTAAGGGCCTTTTCCTCAGTAGCCATTTGTTACTCATTTCTCAGAAAGGCATCTAGTTTTGACATCTGTTTCATGCAAAACACAAAAGAACAGGCTCTGCTTCGCGCTTTCACAACACTTCACTCCTCCCAACCACATCTGACCCAAAAGGTGAGACACCAGGAAAAGCTAAATCATTATGTCACGTCCACCTGGAGCAATGTTTTTCAGGTGGTGGTTCTCATTTTAAAATGGTTGCTTAAAACTCAGTTGCTTTGGAGAAAAGTTGACAGCTACAGTAGTGCTCCTTTACCTCACAACTCTCTGGAATCTGGAAGAGATTCACACAAAAATCACGAAGTCTGCAAAAGCAAAGCCAGGGTCTGTACGCCAGGCAATGCAGAAGTGTACTGCTACCTAATCAGCACCGTTCATTAGGATGTGCTTCCTTTTTCTTTCTCTACTAAATTTTAAAAAAGCAGATTCAAAAAACAATTCTACTGTTTTCTGTAAATTCAGAAGACTCTGTTTCTCCGTCTCATATGAGACTGGTGGACAGAGAACCCATGCAGAAGCCACGGTCAAGATACTTTAATTGTAAACGTTAGATCTCTTTTGCAGGCGGCAGGAATGGGATTTAAGGGAAATCTAGTAACAGAGACTCTTCTAGCTAGCAGATTGTGGTGTTTTCAACCCATTACGGTTGGAGCCAGCAGCAACTTCACCTAAAAGAACCCTCATAACACAACCCTGGTTCTTTTTTTCTTTTTTGTGGAAGAGCACTCACAGCATATTTAAAAACTTGAATGGAGGCTATTTGAAGAAAGACAGATGGACAAGCACTTAAATTTCAAAAGTCAGACCTCTAATTTCCCTAAAAGAGAATGTTTTTTGTTTCAGCTAACAGGTTTCAGTGTTGTTGGCACTGAATTCCCCATAAGGATTCCATTTAATAGAGTGATCAAGCATACTTAGAGTGGAAAGGTATGGACAAAGTCAGGGCCCTTGAAGTCTTAGTAAAAAAAATAAAAAAATAATAAGAGCTCTGCCTTCACAGTGCAGATGCCACTGCTGTTTGACATCCCCCACAAACCTTTGTTACTACAGGAGCACTCGCAGAAGTGCCTGTGAGACTACGTGCAGGAAAGGTTGCTCCCACAACAACCGCTGTGATACGATGAAACAGAAAAATATCCATTTACGAAGATCCAAGAGACACTCCCCAAATCTACCTTCTGGTCTGATCCATGTTCAACATGAAGAAAAATCAAGCTGTGTAAATATGAAGAAGGAGTAAACTCTGAATATCCTAAGCAATTAGGATATTAATTTCCCTGTGCCTGCCCGATGAAACTGGTGGAGTTATCAACTGAATGGCCGAACATCCTGCAGCAGCCTTTTTTTCAAAGCTAATTCCCAGTCAAATTGTAAAGCCACTCCAAAAACCCCAAACCTATAAAACTTGATTCCCAGTGAGAAAGTCTGACTACCTAGCTCTACCCTTCCTGCCAAAGTTCTGCTCCGTTGTCCACAGAATGCTTTGAAATCTTTGGATTAGTGTTAAAAGAAATGCAATTAGCAACCTCTCCAATAAGAAGAAAACTGACACCTAGTTTGAAGTGTGCAGTAATTGGGGACGGAGCACACTGCAGGCAGGGAATAGTATTTCTTGGGACTTCTAATCGGAGTGTGTGGTTCTGAAAAAATCTTTGTGGAAATATCAAAAGCTTTTAAAAGCTTAGATTTTGGCCTAATTGATTAAATTAGTGTAGAGCCACTTCCCAGTAACAACTTCAGATTTTATGAGGTATGAAAAACAGTGTCTGAACACAGGCACGGAACGGGATTAACACATGCCCATGTTAGTATTGCTCGGTTTTCAAAGGCTTTTGCTTTGTGATGAAGGAAAGAATTTACTTCACAAAACAGAGCCGAGACCAATCAATTCCAGAAGGAAGAATCACTTCAATCCAGAACACTCGAATCAAAAGCCTTAGAGAAAGAACAGCATTCTTTAATGCCACCAGTTAATACATTATGCCTCTTCTATACGAACAAATTACACAGCTTCTTTGAAACCCCATTACTTAATAAATCCTGAAAATTTCAAAGTGATTTAAAAACCCTAAGTCCTCCTGCTTCCTTGCAACTAGTTTCTTCTCAGAAAGAAAGAGATGGAGCAAATTTCAGAGGCAAGCATGAAGCCAACCTTAAAGAAAGGGCTGCCACATGCACTAATTAAACACGGAGGGGCGGGGGGGAGCAAGTGTTATTAGTTATTGCAGTATGTCACAATACTGTTTAACAAGGGCCTTTTCAAGTTTCCTGTGCCTCTGGTGATAGATGCTCGTGTCAACAGCCTAAATAGGATGCAAGGGGACTGCAAGAAACACATCGCAACTTCAGTGAGAGAGACCCACAAGAAATACAGGATCCAATCCCTCCTCTTGCATCTGCTGGAGAGGATGCAGCTGTGTGAGTACATCTTGTGGAGGGCAGAAGCTATAAAATGCTTTTCAGAACCGATTAAATGCACGTAGCTGCTCACATAGATCTGACCAACTCAGACATACAAGCTTAATGCACAAATGCTTTTAAAAGGCACCAGGCTCTGGTAGAAAGTTGAACAAAGTTTCCATGTCAGGCTAGTACCCTAAAGAAGATGAGTGAACACCACCTTAGAGACCTCCTTGCTTCTTGCCCCACCTGCAATAGGTTATATTTAAAAAAAAAAACTCATTAAGATTTACGCTCAGCCACAATCCGGATGCACTGTCAAACTTTGCATCATTATCAGTGTCCTGCTCCTGTTTCTAGGACGAAATGAATCTCAGCATGTTCTTGGTGTAAATAATCTACAGACAGATACGCTTTCCGTGTAGGGAAGTGCCTTTCCTGCAACTCAAAGCGACCAAAACCAATTAATCTAGAATCTTCTATAAACTCACCTGCTTCTGCAATGACGGCCTGAGCCAAAGGAAAAAAAAAATTGTTAAAATATTTTCTGGAATTCCAGTTTGAAATAAAATTCTTGAAACATTGTGGCCAGATGAATGTAAAACACTACTGCAAACCTGCACAAAGCAAAGCTAAATTCCTACGGTAGATCGGTTCCAATTGTTAGCACTAAAAATGCAAGCTATTACACTGGAGTTGCAAGGAGATCCAGAGACGTAACCCTAAAATCATAACCAGAAGCAGCGGAATGGTGGAACTGTTAACTCAGGACAGAAGATGAATGGTGGTCATTACTTCACAGCCTAGCACACTTCATTATGAGAAAAGAATAAAAGCTAGGTGATGCAATATTCACAAAGGTTTCTGGACTATAAGTTTTGTGAGTCTTAATTAAATATTTGGAACTACGCCACTGTCACTATAGCCATCAAGAAAAGTCAGGCAATGCAAAAAAAAAAAGGGGGGGGGGGGGAAGATTAAATTGCTCAACAAATAGTTGAGCGATTACAGTCATTCAGTTTTAATCATCCTAACAGCAAGGTATAGAATAAAAACATTACAAGAGAGCCTGCATTCAAAGTGGCAGCCAAAATACTGAAAACTCATTGTACCATTCCTGTATTCCAGTCCTTTCTACTTCAAAATTCATTATATTATAATTACATACAGCTTACATTGTTCAAATATTTTCAAGCATTTTTGTCTACAGTCCTCAGAATAAATTAGCCATTTTAGTAGAGAGGGATTCCTTTTCTTTACTAAAAAACTTGGGCCAAGAGTTTCACAGAGAACTAATGACATTGCATGTGCAAAGTCAGACTCAATCCCTTGAAAAATGTGAGTGAAAGAGTCTTTCCTAGCTGGCAAGTCCACCGTGTTTTGTACAAGCAGAAGATGATTTTGTTTGAACTGACTGCTTGCATCATCTCTTTTCTGTTGTTATCCATTCCAAAGATTTTACAACCTGGCAACAATAGATGAGTAAATTTCATGCCAAGGCCATCAGAGTCATTTCTTCTAGAGATCCAACTGGTTTTAATACTCTAAGATACAACTCTACTGTAGAAAACCCGACAGAAATGTGTTGGTTACCCCTTTAACAAAATAACATCATCACGCTTTGGGCTTCAATGAATGACTGCAAATTGCATTAAAGAAAACGTGCAGAAACACTGTAGTTTCTAGGATAAAACATATCTTGTTCTGGAGACAGGCAGCAGGGACCTGCCTTGCAAACGTCATCACATTAGCAGCCATACAACTGCGTTATCTGAAACTGAAGCACTCCACGGAGGTCTGGAGATGAAGGTGTTTATGCCCTCTCGCATTATGGAAATACTAGGAACAATTTCCATTGTCAACATCTTACTGAGAAAAGAGTATTTGAAACAGTCCCAGCTTCATCGATGAGACTTTAATATCATTAAATTTCTCTTTTGGGCTAAGAATAAGAGGGAGAAGAGACTGCAATGCTTGTGCATAGTTCTCATTTACAAAGTAAACCAGTTAGGTCTGTACTTTGGATATGAACTCACCTATATGAGTCTCCATCTCTGTTGTAGTCACACAATAGATAGTCTTTTCCTACCACCTTATCTCGTGCAATCTTCAATGGCTGATCAACAGAGGAGAGGAGATCTTCACAGAGGCTTGGGACCTGATGGTTTGGAGAAAAAAAACAGGGAGGGAAGAGAGGGCAACACATTAATGTTAAAAGAGACTGGCATCCCTAAGAATAGATTTTTGTAACTAATAGCCCACATCTGTCCCAAAGCCAGAAATCCTCTAAAAAAGAAAAAGGCAAGCTGCACTTAAGTTACAACACAATCCTATGCTCCCACCTCCAGTAATTTCAGATTTAATTACCTAACCACTAGTGTGGTCCAGTACACTTAAATATATACATTCTTGATGTTAGCTTCTTGCCAAAGACGGCCAGTAAAGTGATTGTTGAGGACTGATGAATAAAGGTAAATATTTATAATGGAGTGGAAACGAGGGACCTGCTAAAAGAATACGCCATCCATACACTAGAGCGTATTTTTCACAAGCTCCCACTCTGGATAGAGTTTAGAATAGTTTCCAGGCAGCTGGCCAAACATTACCATGTTGGCTAATAAAAATACGCGTGTCTGCGCGCACACATGTAAAATCAAATACGTCTCCTACACAGGTAGCTTTTAATGGATTCATAATCCCAGCTGTCTCCCTGCACTTCATGTGGAGAAAGACTACAAGATCTGCTTTTAACGTGGCAGAGAGGCTTTGATGTACCGCAAAGAGATGAGATGACATTTTGCAGCCTGAAGCTAGCAGGGATACAAGCAAATCAAGCAAATTAGGCAAATTCCATCCCATGGCTCCTTATTCTAGAGCTAACGGTGGCCCCGTTATTGACATCAATTTTCCTATAACTGGGGGCTTTGGCCAAGCTAGCAGCTTCCTCCAGGAATTCCGTCTCCCCCACGTGCAGCAGTGTGCCCCAATCCATCTGAGGGACAATCAATAAATCATTCCTGGAGCTGTTATTAAACAATTGGTGTATTGTGTGTTTGCCTTGGGAAAAGCGTTCCAGATTTCCCCACAAGAGAAAGAGACTGAAGTAAAACGCAACAGACTTTAGGGCAATTGGTAAGTTCTTGAACATACTGGTGACAACATGGTAATACAGAAGATAAAAGAAATAACTAATGTGGAATCTCTTCTGCATTTCATTTGACTTTGTAGAGATGAAAACCTGATTGTGAACATAAAGACAAAAGGCAATCCAGGGTAAAATTAATCATGAAGTGATGAATTCACAACTCATAAGAAACGAAAAGGGGAGGGAGGAAGGAATAAAGAAAACATGGAAATGTGCTTTCTTCTTTTCAAGCCATTGATTCAGTGAACTGGTTGGTATGATTTCAAAGGAAAGAAGTCTAGAGAAGAAAAAAAACAATTAGGGGTGCAATAGCTCCTGAAAGCATAAGCACAAACTATTTTAATGCACGAGATGTGACGTAAGAGATGAAACTGCCCGAAACAAAAACACTCCTAATCCCAAGTACAAGGCAATAACATGCAGAGGATATTAAGTCAAAGTAAGCAGGGACAACTATAAAACAACACGACCGCGAAAGACCAGAAAAACCCGGAAAGGCCAAAGGACAAACCAAGATATGGCTAGCAGAGATACAACACCTAACCCACACAATCACCCCGTAAACACATAAAAACAAGAGCAAAACCAAGAAATGGTTCACAAAGCTACTGACAGCATTGAAAAAGCTGAAACATCAGTTTGAGGTTTTTTCCTTTGGTCTCTACAGCGTAATGTGGTAACAAGCGATCGCTGAAGAGCCCAGATTAAAGAACAGGGCAGTTCAGTATTTCTATAAAGCCAGATGCTTCTTGTTGGCATTCATCATTTGATACTTGGAGACCTGGCTGAAGCAACCTCAAAATCATTACGCATTCACTGAGTAAATACAAGCGGACGGGAAGCAAGCAGCTTTTAGGAAAATCTTTACTTCTTCTGAAAACAGACAACTCTAATACTCCACGGAGCGGATACAAGTCAGCAGCGTCGTGGCACAAGTTACGTGAAATGATGTATCTGTGTTCATGAGCCCATCTGGTTCTACTTTGTCTCTTCCTTCGCTTCTCCGTTAACTATTAATTTTCGGCTGACTCTTCAGGCAGAGGGCAACTTGAGATGACTGCTTTAATTTCGGACACACACGCAACAAGACCCAAAGCACCTCAGCATTACGAGCCACGCTCTGTCTAGTTCCTAAGAGTGACCAGCTGAATATATTCCTTCTTCTCGGCTGCGCCTTGGCCAGCTGTCCATCGGCACAGAGATAAGCGTCTAGGAACGGACTCCTCACTCTGACATGCGTTTCGAAGGAGTTATAGTGATGAAAACACAATTCAGAGAAAAGTGGCGGTTTTCCCAGAGTCTATTTCTATGGAATTTCTTTGGGAAAAGCCCTGTGCCACACATGTGGTAAGGGAGCACAAGAGGACTTGCTGTACAATTCTAACTCAAAAATATATACAAAGCCTTTTCATAAAAAATCCCAAACTCAAGATTGAGTCATTTCCCCTGCAGAAAAGCTCCTAGTAACCATCTGAATTTAAGACCCTCACAAAAAGCCACACAAATAACTTTTAAATTTAACTTTCTTTTAAAAATAGCATGTGCCTAGTCCGGTGTTTCCATACTGCTCAGTGGGAGAGCACTATCTCTTCTTGACTAGAAGGAACCCTTAACACAGTGGTTTTAAGATGCAATCGATTTAATTTCCACACAGTAATGGTGAAAGAAACTTATCTCTGGATGATTTGGTAACACAGATATTCATGAGCACGATCCCTTTTCCAATTTCTAAGAGCTGTAGCTAGTCTTACAGCCGTAACAGCGAATGCATTATACCACATACTTACTAGAATATAATACTATGCGACGTTATAATACTCCATTGTAATAGCATGTGATATACCCCTTGTCTCTTTGGTACAGACACTCTACAGGACTTCAGGCAATACATTTTTTTATCCTTCTTTCAGAAGAAAACAGGGAAGAAAACCCACTCATCTACTTTGGAAATACTAGGAAATTTTAACAGTGTTTATAAAAAGAACAGACTATTCCAGCTGATGGAACTACTCATGTAATTCTAATTATCAGGAAAACATCCAAGTGTGGCACAGTTACCCCAAAAGAGCAATTTTTGTATCATTTATTACAGCAATTTTCAACAGCTGCTGTACTTCCTTTCCAAGAATGAGTTTACAACATTTATGCATACTGGTCTTCCTCTTCTACATTACAAAGCTGCTTATAAGGCAAATGCGGTTAATTTGAACAAGGTAATTTGCAGCTTTAAACACTTCAGCTACATGTTCATGAGACTATGTGATTACTTGAATTTAAGTCCTTTGGACAATCGAACATGCAATGATAAGATAACGGCACAGCCAGGCTAAGGTAGCTAGCTGTAAGCACTGAGCAATTATTTTACACTATGCGTATGTCTCTCCTTAAACTCTTCTCTGTATCAAATATTGAACCTTCCTAAAGCATTTAAATTATTTTTATGCACCTTCAGACTCTTACAGAATTGCTTGTATTTAGCAAGAAACCATCCAAATCTTCCAATCCCAGCAAAGACAACTCTGCTTAGAAGACCAACTGATCCTCTGAGTTTTCAGTCTGAAACAGTGGATTTACATTGTTTTCTTTTCTTATTCGCTTGTTCTACATTAACCGGAAAGCCAAAATGCACTTAGATGCCTGAGTGCATGCCTCCAACTGGCATTATACAGGGAACTTTGACTTAGATTTAGAAACACAAGAATTAACCCATTCCCCAGAGCAAATACTGAACTGTCAAAGCAGTGATTTGGTTCAGTTCATCACTGCACTATAAATAAGTGTCACTGTGATGGAAACATGGAAGCTATGATTGTTTTATAAGCAAAGACTGGGCTACCATCTTTATTTTGACACACGTTTTTCCCACTCTAGGCAGCAGCAGGTCAAACGCAGAATACAATCTTAACCTTACATCTTTAGCTACAGGCCATCATTAATTTAATTTGGGCCACAGCATACTCCGGACCCTAATGCACCCATGTTTCCACAAATAAGCACTCAATCATCTATTACGGTGGTTGTATGGAGCGAGACCACCCTCAGTGTGAATTAGGAAAGAAAAGAGAGAGGGATCTCAGGGGGTCCAGGCTCAGCTGTGCAGCCTGTACCAAACAGCAGCAGCATTCAGAAGCACAGACCATGCAACAGGGCACTGTGTTTGTGGGATTTTTTTTTTTTTTCCAAGGAGATATACAATGAATGCGTAGTACAGAGGAAAGAAAAACTGAATGAAAAGTGAGTTAAGCATACTCTCCTGCATGTTGAACAAGGATTCTGTTGTCTCGTGTAACAGTATTCTCCATCAGAGCAAGCCAGGTATGTGGACAGTGTTTTAATTAAGTCAACTGCTCTGCTATCAAGACAAATAATCACTTGTGCCAAAGTCAAAACCATACACTTTTTGGAGTAGCTAACCTAATAATCATTCCTTCTTGACTCACTTTTTTGGTAAAGGAACTTATGAACTAAACAGCTGTTTCTGAATTATTTTTTAAATATGATTCAACAAGCATCTAAAAGAGTTTAGAAAAAACAAGAACAGTACTTCAGCTCTTCATGTCTTACACGCACTCTCCATCCTTTCTTTGATCATGCTGGCCAAATTGCATTAAATTCTGCATCTTACATATTCGGGACAGTGAATATTTTGGCTTACTAGAGTACTTTAGTTACATGGCTAAGTGCACTGTTTTCTTCCACAGCCCGGACTGACAGGAATCATGTTTACAGTTGAAACAGCAATATTGTTAGTGTAAGGTTCTGTGCTTGGAAATAGTCTTTTTCCATGTTTATTCAGAGGTCAGCCATGTACTGACCTCCACAGGAACCTTACACACTGGAAAACTATGCTAAATATAGAAAAATTAAAGATGAAACACATTTTCCCTTAATGAATCAGGAGGAAGACAAAGTTTTGCTCAGCAAAAGCAGCACTCAAATCCATTTGTGTTTTGAATTTGTGTCCATAACATGCAGGTATACAAATACACATGTGACTGGAGAAGTTTTTAATTAAAAGCCACATCCAAAGAGGAAAGCAAGTATTTTAATAACACATGAACTCTTAAGAGCTGATTTTTCTTTTTTTTTTTTCTCTCCAGACAACTTACATCATGACAGAAGCGGAGAAAACCACCGCCCGCATCACTTGGGGAAATTGCTCAAATGCAAAGAAGAGTCCATGCAAGTTACCCGGCACTCCTGTAAAATAACCGTCTTGGCACACAACCCCCCTTCAGCCTGGATTCCTCCCTTCTGGGCCAGCATCTAATAAAATATTATTATAATTTTTCTGAGTCATTCCACAGCCTCAGAATTTCCTGTTCCTGCAGAACACAGACACGGCCTAACGGATGTTGTGGAAACTCAAGAAGGAAGCCTGGCTCCACTCATCTTGGGCCTAAAACCACTAGTAAAGTCACTCCCACAAATCCACACATTGCTAAACGTTAATTTGATCCATCAGATGTCCAAGGGCCACACATTCATCAAGCTTTGTTTATTAAATGACACTTAAATGGACTTTTGTGTTCAAGACCAGATGTAATTGATATTGGAAACAGCTCAGCTTTATTCAAGTATTTGCATTGAATTCCAGTGCTGCAAGAATTAGCAAAAACAAAATTTAAACCTATCAGCTTTTCTGGAAAAAGGCAAATGTTAACAAGATTGCAGATCCAAGATCTAGTTAGCCATGTCATAGCAGAAACATTACATTAATTACAGATTTTTTCAATTCAGCTCAAGGAACTACATTTAAAAAAACTCTGAAAGGTGACTACTGGTCATAAAACAGGATCCTTGGCATTCTTCCTCTGATTTGCAGGATAAAATAGGGCTTTTGCTAGCTTCAGCATTCTGTAGCTTACTGAGAAACAAAAGCTAGCCATCTGGCAGGCACAACTAGACTGCCCTAGACTTTGACTAGTGACCTGCAGGTGAAGGCTTCTGTATCTCATTACCAGTCACAAGTCCCAGGAGCCATCACAGCATATCAATATCTTGGGAAGTCTTGACTATTTGTGTCAAGAGTCCAGCTGGTGTTGGAGATATCCAGCAACAATTAAGGGATACGCAGAGGCAAACTCTCTCCAGCGATGTTTCTAAATCCTAGCTTTTCCCTCCATCTTTAAAGGAGGTTAGATAGGTTTCTAACTAGGACTCAATTCAAGCTCATCAAGCAATCTCCCACACATACTCCTTTAGAAAGATATTTAAACAGATGTTTTAAGAGTCTCCACACTAGCAGTGCCATGGCAGGAGCCTAGAAGAAAAAAGGCAGGGTTTAGGCTTAAAGAAAAAAGTGAATATGGAACCAGGAGTGAAATTCACTTTTACAATCTCATGCATGTAAGTGGAGTTACTAGCTCTAAGCCAAGCCCCACATTAACAATTTAAATATATTAATTGCTACTGCCAATTACCATCAAGATATCCAGAGGTAATCTTTTCTAGCTGGAAAAACTCCTGCTTACAGCCACTCACCAGATGGAAAACTGGCTCTCAATAACCATAAAGTAATTCAAAGAGCCAGAGCCCCTTTCTTTAGCCAACAACCCTCACCTTAGAAACCCAACTGGCTGCTGGTGCTCAGAGCCTATCACTCAAGTCAGGAAGTCCAGGAAGAACAGGTCAAAAACTCAGCTCAGACCACGAGGCTGTCAGTGCACTTCTGCTTCCACTGTTTTCTTTTTAAGTTTTCACTGGGCCTGATTTTTTTTTTTTGTTAAAACATCTTCCATCCTCACTAGATGTTCAGCTGGCCATCTGTATTCAATTATTTTATCTTTCTGCTTGATACTGCATATTGCTTTGGGTCTTGGACTCAAAATACAAAAAGCTCCAGTCACATTCTCATGTTCTTTATGGTCTGCGCGGCCCAAGCAATGCAGTTTTCCTGGGGATAAATTCTCTAGCTTCATATATCTTCAGTTACTAAAGGCACACAAGTAGATTTGAGACTTGCCTGGAAGCACAACAGCTACAGGAGGCAAGGTCCTGAATATTGTTCAAACATTTCAAAATCAGAAGTCGATACATTCTTAAATTCACCACTCTGGGACTTTCTATAAAGTAACACACTCTACTAAATATACTTAAGCATTCTCCTATGATGAGAAAGCAAAAATAAAAAATGATCACCTCCCAGATCTTTAATTGCAAACAGAGCCTTGAAAAATAACCAGTACAGATACTGACTGTGATATCTATAAAGAAATCTAATTCTTTCATGGCAACATAACTTTATTTGGTACTTCAAGAAAGCTTTCACTTTTGGGAACAGGTTGAGTATTACTTGAATAAGTAATATAGATTCCCAGTCTTACTGGGAAAAGAGAGGAAGAAAGTGGTGGCTGTGAGCAAACCCCGCTGCTCTCCTGGTGAGTCTGCTTGTCCATTTTGTGATCCAGTTTTGTAAGGAAGATTCTCCAGCCCCACTATGTCAGCCATCTGAGTTTTCTGAGTCAGCTGGATTTTTCATCTAATTTATATGATATACACAGGCAAACATCCAAATCAGACACTCAGTGGGAATTTCATACTTGCAAAAGGAACCGGCTTAACTTCAAGCAAGATTGAAAGCACATCAACTGCCATATTCAAGTCAAAGCCATCAAGACAATCCTGTCACAGATCCCTTATTTGCTGAGCACGGCTCACGAGCAACAATCAATCCAACTTCTTCTGCCTTTCCCAGAGATGTGCCCCTCTAAGACACATCAGGGAAGCTGTCTTGCAAAAAAACAAAACAACAAAAAACCCCAGAAAAACACAAAGCCAAAAGGATTCTGGAGGACATGACCCCAGCCACTACGCACCTACCCTGTTAGGTGTGCTTCCTCCACAGCAGTGCTATCCAAAAACTGATGCTTTCTTTGGGGCTTCTCTGGGAAGGAACACAGCTGAAAGTACATGGCAACTGACTTACTGTGCAACTTCTCTTAAAAGAAAGGAAGCAGGAAGACAATTCTCTCAGATTGTTCTGATATCTCAGTATAAACCAGTTCTACCAGCTTCCTTACTTCATGTCACTCTCTGACTTCCATGAGTTAAAACAAGACCTCACTCTTAACTGATACAAGAAACATTTTCACCCAGAAATACCCTTACTATTCCCCTTTCAGCAAGTGATGAGATGTGGTTCACAACAGACTTCTACAAGCAGCACAGTATATCAACAGCAACTTCTGGACAATGTGAGAAAATAAGGAGGTGAGACAGTATTTATGCTACACGATTAAAATATGTGTTAATGTTACAAGTGCTATCACTTGGCGTATCCTTATGACAGCTCAAAGAGCACTGCAATCACCTTCACCGCTTCTCATGGGAATGGCTTTACAGCTCAGACTTGGCTGACAGGTAGATGCTCCAAGGCTTCCGTTACCCCAGTTTCCAGAGGAGCTAAACAGAAAATTATTCCAATTTAAATTAGTTGTCCTTAAAAAGGTATGTGTCTACTCTAAACTCTTTTTATGGAGACTTGGAAGTCCTCTTGTACATTTTGACAGCCTCCAAGTAGTCTATTTACAAATAACGACTAATTGAACTCCAACCAGAGCATTCCATGCCAAGGCACATTACCAGCACCATGTACAGCTTCTTTCAGTCAGGACTTCTGGAGGCCTGTGATTGACAAGGTCCCTAATGAACTCTAATTGAGGACTCGGCAGTCTCAAAAATGCAACAACAGATGTGGTAAAAGGGCAAACCACAGACTGTTTTGCTAATGAATGAAGAGTGTCTGGTCTGATGAGGGCCAGTGACCCAAAAACTCTCTTCTTCCACTCACCCTTTTACTTCACGTTCAAGTTTGGACCCTTTCCCTTGTCAGCCCAACACTTGGGGGCAGTAATATACAGCCTTGAACATATTCCATACACTCATATTGGCACCAAGATGCTCTTCTATTAAAAAGTAGCAGCAGAGCATAGCTCTGATAGAGTAAGAGGGACCTCAGGGAGGGAACTTAGCGCAGTTATCCTTCCCAGCAGGAACACAAGCCTCACAAATAGATGTCAGCTTCTCACCATAGTAGTTTTGGAAACCTTTTTGCATACAAAAGCCGTTTCCAAGTCATCTTCATCTCCTTTCAGCGGATCATAAGCAAGTGTGAAAACAGTAGCTACACTTACCAGTCTGGAGATCAATTCCTACAGAAAGACTATGGCAAGCTGAGCTGCAAGCAGACTTCCTGTAATAACCTACACTTCATAATGCAAAAATAAAAATTATTCAGGCCTCTGCTTCAAGTCTACCCCAGCATAGCAGTGTAATGAAGCAAGGAAACCAAGCACAAAGGAAGCAGAAGTCGTGGTGCCATCTTTTATAATTCTGTCACAAGTTTAATGAACCTGCTTATGCTCACCATGCGTTTGGAGTCTGACCTTTTACTTCAAGGAGGTTACTGTCTAGTAATGGTACAGGAAACAGAATAAAAACATCAGCTGTAAAGGTTTGGCTGAAACTTGCCAAAAAAGGTCAAAAAACTATTTGCTTGAGTCTGGCCTATGATGTTTTTGGAACTTTTACAGGTGGCAGTGGCAGTGTATACGCTGCTCTTGTCTAGCTAGAGTGTAGCCTTGTGGAGGTCAGGCTGAGAGCGGGCTGCAGAAGAGGCCTATGCATGTCTCAACAATAAAGAAATCGCACTGGATTTCACAAATCATTTCATCTCCACCACAAAGAAGGGACTGCAATGACTAGTGTGGGAATCGCACAGACCCTCCTTCTAACAAGCATCAAACTGGTCTGTTTTGTGTTACACTTGCAATATGAAAAGAAGCCCAGTGAGCGTGTTGCTGATGGAAAGCATGTAGAGCACTAATGAGCACCATCCAAAAGTAATTCCAACATTTAGAGGTAACTAGCAATTTTCTGAATCATTAAAAAACCTCATACCACTTACACAGTCAAGCTTACCATAGCTCCCCAAACAACTCTGTTTTGAATGGTCCTTGGAGCTGCTCAAACCCTGATATCCATTCAGTCCTCCAAATTTCATCAGAAAACCAACCACGTCACACCAGATCATA
The DNA here is from genome assembly GCA_013400195.1 of Aramus guarauna. Lineage (NCBI taxonomy): Eukaryota > Metazoa > Chordata > Aves > Gruiformes > Aramidae > Aramus > Aramus guarauna. The sequence goes on along the minus strand of VXBL01006170.1, from coordinate 119,024 downwards.
TCAACAATTTAGTTATTCTGTGTCCTACCTCCAGCAACAGCCACAAAAATGATGCTTTAGGTTGCCAAGAGTTTTGGTGGCACAGATGTAGCCAATTACTAAATGGTTTCAAGAAAAATAAATAATCCTTTCCTGCAGGGAATAATTTCTTTCCTGACCCACAGAGCTTTCTTACCTGTATCTTGGCTTATGAAAGCAATATTTAAATAGAATTTGATAAATTTAAGTCACAGGATAAATTTAAGCTACAGCTTTTTGACTGTGGGACTCCTCCCAAGTTTGCTAACACCAGCTTCAATACCGCTCAGGAACAGAGCTCCTCAGCTAAACTTTTAGCTGTTAAGCAGCTGATCTTGTGCACAAAAACAGCTTGGACACAACTGAAACAATTTAATTAAGAGGTACTAGCTCAAATAGCTGCTATGTGCAGAACAATCAGCTTTTTAGGGTCTCTTGGACAAGGTTTGTCAGCATCACACATAAAATTCAGACTTGCCACAGAAAAGGGATGTAGTTCTCTCTACAGATAAGAGGAAAGGCTTAATTCAAAGGTCTAACAGCGCTGTCCCAGCCTCAAAGTCCACTGCCTGCAAAAGTTTAGAAGCTTAGGTCAGAAATAAGCCACATATTCAGACCAGACAATAGAAACAAGCTTTCCCAGCCACCCAATAAAGTTCTGTATAGATTAAATCTGTATTTCAGTAGTACTTTAAGTTGCTCCAGAGGCAACTGTGCCACAGGCTGTTTTCAGGGACAGGTGACGCTAACTAGCCCAACTGAGTATCACAGGATGTGCAACTAAATCCTATGCAACTTGTAACGAGCACACACCCCCTTCTGAAGTTAGTTTTCTTCACTAGCAGTTTACAGAAGGGAAAAAAGTGTCAGGGGCAAGCGGAAAGCAGGTATCCAGCACAAGATGGGTGTCCAAGGTTGGGTTTTTTTTGGATATTCACTAGACCACAGAATACCTGAGATGGCATAAGTTATAAATAGATTTGGCTATTCTCCAGAATCCCAGTGTTCTGAGATATTCTGTCTCAGTAACATCTTTGAAGCACGTGTCATAGCACATCCCCTGTACCTAGGGCAGAAGTGCTGTGCCAAACTATAAACAGGCAGGTAGGTTATCAGGAGAGAACACACAGGTACAAGGGCACACATCAGCCTTGTATAAATTGCTCCAAATTACTTTTCCTAAACAGCAGCCTCCAAACTGGTGATGACTTCATCAAGAAAGCTGCTAATGACCCTTCATCCAAAAGCATGTCCATGCATACGCAGTAGTACCTGTTGGCTTGCCCAAAATAAACATGTAGATTCCTGACATTGTTTGGGCAATCGCTGTATTCTTCATCCTTGCCAAAATACAAGGAGAGAAACAAACCACCACATCTTTGAGATGCTTCACAAAATGTTCTTACATACCAGACCTTTGTCACACCCAGGACTCAGCCATTACTTCATTAGAGCATCCAATACTCACCAAGTCAATGAGGTCACTGAGATTCTTCTCTATCTGCTGTGGAGGCAGACGCCTCATCAAATCCAAGGCACAATCCAGCTGCTGGTCACTCTGCAGAAACAGGAACATTCTCCCGTCACAACATGTACAGGTAATACATCCCATTCACCCACACGCAAGAACTGCAGTGCTTGTTGACTCCCCTGATATAACAGATACAGTTTCTAGTTCTAAGCAGCAGCATGTTTTGTCTTAATACAAATAGATTTCAATAAAGTTCAGTACAATTTGATCATGGATTATTGACTTGGTATTGCAAAAATTGTCCTAAATTTTGGATTTAAGAGCGCAGCTTTAACTGGTATCATGCCACCATGTGGTTGATGGAAAGGTGTCCAGTCCTTACCTCACCGAAAACCATTGCCAACATTTGTGCAAATGTTTTTTCCATGCCATCTCAGTAACAATCTGGATTAGGGAACTAAAAGTTCCTTCCCCTAAAGCAGTTTTAACATTTCCTCATTTGTATTGTGCCATTCAGTTTGAGCTAACTGGTATCCAAGACAAATTCTATTCCAGCACAAAGCGCTCTCTCCCTCCTTCCACTATCAAAAAGCCCGAATGAAACACGCACACAAAGTATGATCCATTATTTCCTTCTTGCTACAAAACACATGCCAAAAGCTGCCTGTATCTGAGAAATCAGGGACTTCAGTTTTTTTGAGAAATCACAGCAACATACTCCAAAGGGCTTACTGCAGCTGGTCTCACATCCAATTCTGCCACAAAAGAAACCCTTAAACTTCACTTCAGAGTCAGAAAATCAACAGACAATACCACAGACACTCGATGAGCTGAACCACGTTCCTGACATAGCCTTTAGCTCTCCTCCTCACCAACAGATATGAACACTTTCCCACAAACCTAACTACCCAAAAGCTGCACGAGTTACTTTGATCAGCAGGTCACCAGGCAGCTGCAGCATAGCCAGTTTGTTTTCACTGCTTTCTCCCCTCCCTTTTTCCTCTGCAATTCTAGCCACACATACACAATGAGCTTAGCTTTAATTTCTCCCTCCTGTGTTCTGCCAAGCTCCCAAAGTTTTATTTAAGAATGGCTTCAAAACTAAAGCAGTTACATTAGCACATTATTCAAGTAGCAGTCCCCAGGTCAGGGAGAAACAGGAAGCAAAGTTTCCTGCAATTAAGCAATACCCTAGCAATGAGGAAAGGACGGAGCTCTCAGTTCAGTAGACATCCATTATGAAAGATGTTCTTAAAAGATACTACCCACTCACTATCAAAAGAGAAATCTTTTTACAGACAACTGGATCTGGAGAGATGATGTATTTATTTTGTTCGGGTTATAGGACATCATTTCGCAAAATATTCCAGCTCTGCAGAGTTAAGCATCAAATCCCATATATCTGCAATAATTAAGGTCTGAGCCTTCAGCCTGAGAAGCAGGATGCACTGACACCAAGAACAGAAGTTTATGACAGTCACCTGTTGTCACTGAAGGAGGGCACATTCCAGGAACATCCATAATGGCACCACATTCTAAATACTTGGGTAACGTGACCAGCAAGTCCTCAGCTTGAAATGAGTCTGAAGTTATTCAACTTGGAAAGCAATCCCAAATAAATCACTATATTCATGCACAAAAGTAACGGCCCAGATTTTCAAAACCTTCTTCTTCATTAGATGTTCAGGGGAAGTGAAAACTACTCACTTTTTACTACTAACCTTTCAGTCCCCAGAGAAAGATGCTATTTAGATGGCCTACACCTGCCCAGTCCCAGCAGCCAAGCTGAGGCAGGTGATCTTTCTTACCAAGTATTGTCCTTACTTCCCTGCTATCTTTCACATCAAGGGAGGAAAGCGGGCACATGGTCACAGGGTCACGCTCCTCACTTGGGGATCGTGGGAACACTTACGGAAGTGTTCCGTCCTCCTCTGCCAGCTGGAATTGTTTAATAGACAAAAAAGCCTTGGGAAAGATGATGTTAAAAACCACCACTAAAGCTGCAACCCCAGAGTAAGTGTTTTACAATGCGACAATTTTGAAATAAACTATGCTGAATGATGGAGTATCTACATTTGTGGTGTTTTATGGATTAACCAAAAGAACTTGGACTGACCATTTTTATGACAGTATATTCAGTAACAGCTGTTAAAAGACACAAGCAAGACTGTTCAAAGCAGAGATTCTTAAAGGGTTCAGACATGGCTGGTGTACATGGCTGTGTGCAAAGGAAAAACAAAAATATCCAAGCACTACTAACAGTATATTTTTCTGGTATCAAAGAGGCAAAAGAAGGCTGAGCAGCAGGACTCTTCAGTTTTCTTGTAGAGTATTTAAATAATTAAACAGCTTGCCAGCAGATCTCTTAAAGCACTGAAATAAAGGCAGGTCCTGCTGTATTTCTGTCCCTAACTCTGTGGTTATATGGTCACTGTGCTGGCACAGTCAAAAAGGCAGCACAAAGTGCAGAGATTACAGAACAAAGTGGTACCGTATGGTACTGGATACAGCTGATATGTTCTGTTGCAGAATGGAACGGGTAATTCTACCGCTATCTTTTGCTTCTGGTTCTTTCCCTGTAGGTGAAGTGAGGTTTTAAAAACCAGGCCTGTGGTCAAATACATCCTCTGGTTCCAGACCTCTGCCACAGCTGGAGTACTAGCTACCTAGAGTAGCTGGAGGTACTTACATACAAAGAGATAGGCATCACATCCAAGGTGCCAAAACCAGCAGTGTGATTATACAAAGGGCAAAAACTCCCGGGCATGTACTACTACTGCAGTTTCGACAGCGGCATGTTACTAGCGACATTAAATCCCACAAAACCTTCACACAACCTCTGTAAGAGGAAGGTGTTCTTTGGGAACTCAGGATTATGTCACCTACCTAACTACAGTTGACCCAACCTACTTGTCTCTACACTCTTAACTTCACCTGTTCTGGATTTTCATTTGCTTAATTCTCTTGTAAAATTGCATACTAAAGACAGGGTTTCTTAACAGATCTCCAGACAAAACATTTCTGCAGAATTCTTGCCTTTAGACATAGAGAGGCTTATAAAGCCCTGCTCACTGAGAAGGTGATTAGACAGGCTGTCTCCCAGTCTGGGCTGCTCTTGATGCCAAGCTCTTTGAGGTTGCAGGACTTAATGAGCTTAGTGTTTACTTGATATGAGGCTGTTTTCCACCATTCCTGTTTCATCCAGCACAGAGCTCCTGTGGAGGAGTAGGGAGTTCAGACAGAAATTCTAAATAAAGTTTTATTACAGCTGAAGCCACTGAAGGATTTAGAGATCACAGGAATCTCAGAGACTGAAAATATTAGCTTAGATGAAAGCTCCTTAATAAGTTCCCTCTAAAGATGTTTGGCTATCTAGAATCTCCACTTAAGTATCTGCTATAGTGTTCCCATGATACCACCACAAGGAAAAATGTTGTGTTTGTTTAGCTTCCTTTGCCTGCATCTGCTCTTCTCTTCAGTCTCCCTGTTGTACTTAGCTTATTTCCAAAAGAGAAACCCTTTCAGAACTGCCACAGGTCTCTGGTCATCTACACACTCTGTGTTGAGGCTCAAATAAAAACAAATATCACTAAAAAAATAAATGTCAGCTGTATAAAGTGCAGTGGCACAGTTTATACTTTAATTCCATTCCATGCTATAAGCAATATTGTTCAAAGGCTGAGTACAGGCTGATGTCATTCAATGGAGAAAACAAAGAAAAACCCCAGTAAGTTTTGTTCAGTGGTTTTGAGAAGGTTTGTTTGTGGATAGTGTAAGAAAACAACACATTTCATTTTCAGTTCTTGAAACAAGGGCATGCTATGGGCATTGTTACTCATTTTAAGAGCAAGGGACTCTTCTGACCTTATACTTGTACACAGTTACCATGAAAGAGGATGCAAACTGCAAAAATTAAAACAGGCAAAATGCTGAACTTCCTTTGACTCCCACTCGTCACATCCTCTAAAGCACAGAGCTCCTTCAGATGAGGGGCACACGGTGCAGGAATAGCTGGCATTCATTAATGGTCCCTGGGCAGGATACCCTATGCTGAGAACATCAGGCAACAGGAGCTGACCCAAGATTATGCAAACCTGGAAGCAACTGAACTACTCATGCGGCTGTAACAGTTTGTGGCACCCAAATGTGTTCTGCCAGAGCAAGGTAATAAACCATGCCATGTTCACATTATATTTTGCACAGAGTTGTCACCTGATAAACGAGGTTATTAAAGCCAAGATATACACCTAAAGCCTTTCAAACATCAGCGTCACTGGCAGAACCAGTAACACTGCACAGAAGCTGCGCTTGTTTTTTCTTTTCAACAGCCACTAGCAGCCTGATGAGTTACTTGCTACCTACAACTATTTTGCACTTTTTAAATGATATCTCTACACATGCATTTCACTATACACTTACAGAAATTCACAGGCTTTATTCACAAGTTTTGACAACTCTCTGTTGCTAGTTACCTGAGACTTAACCTATACTCTGGGTTTTAAGAGGGTTTACACAAACCTGCAGCTCTACCCATTTCAAAGACTAAGCCATTCCACTTGAAAGGAGGTAAAATATTTCATTTAAAACTCCCAGCCTTACAGTCACCAGGAATTTGCTTCTATTTATCACAAAGACCTACAGATTTAATTCCCTGGTCTTCAAAGCTTTGTTCCGATAGCCCCTGTTCATTTGACTATGTTATTCCCAAGCATAAACAGAGTTAGGCAGTTTCTTCAAAAAGAAAACCAGGCTGGTCTCACTTCTGCCTTGTATTTCTATATTAACACTACTCTGAGCTAACTCCTGAACCAAGAGAAACCAGCTGAGGTAGTTCAGTGCTGCTACTTCTTATTTTAGCCCTTTCTGGGAAATAAGCCACTTGGGCCACCAAACCAAATATAACACTTCTACTCAAGGCACGATCACACTACCTACCCCCCATGCCATCTCTGATGCCAGCTGAGGAGGACTGGGTGACCTAAAAACTACTTCAGTAATTAGGATTAAGGTAAAAAAGCCACACACATGTAGGAAGAGCATTCATTATTTGGCCTGTACTGCCCATGTTTGGCCCTGAAACACCACTGTTAGGACCCAGCAGCTGGGTTACAACAGATAAAACAAAGGTCTTTGAGCTGCTTCGTGCACAAGTTTTGCTCAAGACTGGCATCTGAAAAGTTATCCAAATTTGAAGTACAAGCTGGCATCTCAATTTTCAGAGAACAAAAATGTAAGAAAAACCTGAAGGGACACCAAAAATGGAACATTTGCTCAACTTATGCAATTTGAAGCAATCACACATTACTCAGATTACTTTGGTCCCTGGTCATTTTACAATCAGAATATCTTCATAATTTAATCCAGGGCCAGAAGTACACAACCAGCAAATGACTTTTTCTTTCCTTTTATGTTGCAGACATACCCCAGATTGTAAATCATATTATTTCCTGTCAGTTCTCCCAACAGGAATGTCTGAGTAATGTTTCAACTTTGTGGTACTAAAACACTAAATTTTTTTAATTGAAACAGATACACAGCTTCCCCTCCTGCTTGTCATTTTAATCCTTGCCAACTTCCAGAGCTCAAAAGGCAGAAGACTCCCTTTTCAAATTACACAATAGGATAGGATTACTGCTAGGGGCTTTAGCAAAGGCTTGAATTATTGTAACCCCTGTGTAATAAAAAGTACAGTAGTATGTTAAGTTGCAAGATTCCCTTCTCAGCTGTCAGCATTCACTTTTTAGGATATTAGATGGGAAGGGGAATAACTCTGTACAATCCATGAATCCCAGACAAGTTCTGCACCCATGACGTTTCCATCAGCTGCACACATTCCTCACAATCTGTTCTCCTACATTATTTTTCCCTTGACTATTAACTCTCTTCTGGCAGATCCTACTTAAAACCCATTTGTAACGTACTTATAAATCACGGCTTCCTGACAGCAAGGTGTACTAGTGGGAGAAACAGCAATAGCATATTTAAGAAACTATCAAATGTAATAAAAGCTGAAGATACACTATGCTGTGGATTGTTATAGAAGAACAGGTCAAAGATTAGTAAAGGAAAACGACACTGATGCAGACTACATTCTCCTTCTCTTGAACTACTAGCTTTGTCTTCTCTGGTTAGGATGTGATCCAGTGGCTTTTGTTATCTCAGACACTTATGATCATGTCGTGCATTCAGTAACATGTTTACCTCCATTTGCTGTGGTCACATTACCGCTGTGGTCAAGACCAAACAGGCCAACCAATTGCTGAAAGCGTTTATCCCATGAATTACAGGCGAGAAGGCTTAAAGACGAAAATAAAAGCAAGCAGCGATGAATCGGAAGATTTTAGCAGAAGTTGCTGTACTTGGTCTCCCACAGCTACCCTGTAACTGGTATTTACTTACAGAGCAATTGTACAAGTCACACCACAGTTTTTAACATCAGCGAATCCTTCTCGGAGATGTTCTCCTGCAGAGCATCATTTCTTTTATTCTACTCTGCTCTAACTTTTGAAACAACTGAGCATGCTACGGAGAAGTGGTACTAGCCCCAGTTAATGACTGAAAACGCTTTTGTGGCTTGTTTTCTAGGTCTAGGTGTTGTACACAGTGACAAATGCACCTGCGTACTCATCAAAAACAAGAGGTCTACTCCAGACCTCAGCTTTTGTTCTACATTGGTCCATAAATTTAATACACACTAACTTCAGAAAGACAAGTGCTCATGAGGGATTTCTTCCTTAAAGAATAACTTATATGTCTGCTCCAAAGACTCATGCAGGGGAACTAAAATAATCTATGAGAAGGAGAGCAAATGAGGCAGCTCAAGTTTCACTGCCACCAGCACGCTGATGACACTGGATACTTCTCACCATTTCAGGCTGACACCACAACTATGACAAGTCCTAGACAGATTAAAGGAGCGGTAATGGTCTTCTAGGAGCAACTATCAAAGATCTCCTCCTCCATTCAAGCTCACTAAGCACCTCAAAGCTTGCCATCAGCGTTTCGTCAAATCCTTGTTTGTTGCTTTGCCTTTAGCCAGATGCTTTCAAGCATCCTTTCAATCATACCTTGTATTTGACTTCATCATTCTTACCTCCAAATCAGGTAAGCATTGTTCACTGCTCATGGGACATTACCCAACACCCTAGCTCAACTGTAGAAACAATTATCAAGTGAATTATAATGCACTGAAGGCATTCCCATCCATTAGTTCCTAAATAAACCAGAGCTGCTTGCATTACTTTATTAAGCAGCTCACTCTCATGGAACCACTATTTGTCAAGACGTTTTACATCTATCAAGAAAAAAAATTAACAACCCCAATAGTCTGGAGAGGGCCATTGGACTGCAATTCTCTACTGGCTTCTGAAGTAAGAATATGGCATCTCCTGGAGTACGCTCTGCAGCCAGTTTGCACACCTTGTAGCTGTTTTTCAACTAGATGCATTTCAGTTCCTGTTAGCACATCTGCAGAGGTGTACAGCACACAGTGAAAAAAATTAACACTTGCTTGGCACCTCCTTCCCAGCAAGGATGTGTTTCGAGATAGTAGATCCTCGCATCTACTTTCAAACCTATCGCTTTAGTTAAAAGTCCAACGCAAGTCTCCATCACCTGTCCAACGAGAAGAGCCACCCAGTACAAACAGAGGAGCAGGAGGGACCAGCAGCAAGGCTTTCTGGGAACAGACTATTCATCTTGACCTTTTGCCACCATCACTAATGATTTCTGCACCAGTGTTTGTCTTCTGGGGAACAGAAACAATGTTTTATTTATTAAACTTGTCATTGAACACGACAATGTAATTTACTAGCTTTCATCTGGTGCCAAGAATTCCTGTGAAGCATAAAGTTTGCAAAAAGTCATTTCCCAATAAATCATGGCATCAAGCGAATATGCAATCCATTAGCCCCATATGAAAGAGTAAAATGGGGACAGCAGTAAAATAGCTACATAGACAAGTTGCACAGATTGCAAAACAGCATTGCTAACTTTTATTAAAAGGGATTAAAGTCACTGAAGCGGACTGTAGAGCTGACCACCTTTCCCAATTAACATTAAAAGATTTAATTAGACTGCACAACAGTTTTCCCCCCATTTTAAGTCTGGATCTAACACAAAATAACATTTGCTTTGTTAGGTATACCTACAGATAGGAAATCTTAGCTAAACAAAAGGAAAAAAGCTGTCAGAGCACAGCACCGAGATACAAGAACTTCTCCCGATTTTGCAAACACTTCACAAGGAAGGTTGCAGTGTCTGCCTAATAGTTTCCCTATCAGAACAGAGGTAGGCTTGAGCACAAGTATGTGTGTACCCCTAAAAGACAGGCACCCAGGCACAGACAGCTTTACTGACACTGTAACCGTTCAGTATTACACGAATGTGGAAAACAACTTCACACTCTTGATACCACAACTAATTTCTGTAGCTTCACAAATACACTGGCATAGACTAAGCCAGCATGCAGCAAGTCAGTCTTGCTTTCTAAAAACCATGAAGCTGCCTCCTAACCACCCTCCTTCCCCACCTTCTCACCCACACTGACTCACACCCAACAGAGACTTACTGCCAAGGGGCTAGTAAAGTTTTCATGGCCCATGCAACAGGAAATAGTTCACAGGATCGTCTTCCTGACCTTGTCAGCCCGTTTGTAAAAATTCCCATTATCTCTGCCAGATCCTTTTGTACAGCTCTTAGCTTCAAGCCTGCAGATGTATCCTAAGTTATCCATTAATACTCTCTCCTGCTCCCACTTCATTACTACTTTCTTTCTCTGTAAACCCACTACTAACAGGCTAACGGGGTTAGTTCAGTCCTTGAAATAAGCTAATACAGGAGGTCTGTGGTGGTTCATGAGTCTGATGGCCTGGTTGTCAGAGTCACATTGCCTTCCATTCAAATATTCCTGAGGAAGCACCCAAATCAGGCTCTAGAGGAGGGCTGCTTAATTTTCACAGGGGTCATTTTTTTTCCTTTTTAAATTGAAACCGTAATTACTACAAATGCAACAGCTCCCGAGATTCAACCTGCCATCTGTCATCCTGGACATCCACAAGTGTATTGTTTGCGATGCTTTCTTTTAATCCTGTTAATACTGGGCGATCTTTTCAAAGTGCTCTTTTATTCTACATGCTGCTAGTTTCATTTTTGAATCAGCCTGAGCATGAAAGTATCAGAAGAGGAACTGCACAATTCAAGTGGAAAAATTTTTTTTTTTTTTGCAGAAACAGCCAGGTTTGGCAAATTGGTCCCAGCCTGACAGATCCAGGTTCTCCTTGCAGTCAACTGCAACCTAGACTTTTTCATATGAGAAGTTACTTAAATCAAAACCATTTGAGAAAGCGCATATTATTATAGCAGCAGGGATGCATATACTTTATCACCAAGGTGACGACAAACATGATACACTTACTGACAACATCACCAACACAAACATTTGACATCACCCATTCAGTATGATGTTTTACACCAGCCAGTTTGTAGAGCCCCAGTCACCCCAGTAAGCTGCTGCCATGCTCACAGCCCCCCAGTTTAATACACAAACTCTGCACTTTCCACTGTCCACAAGTCTAGTAGCCAGGGTTGTAAATTCATGAGATAACTCTGGCAAGTAATCAGATGCCTGGCAAGATGGAGAGGAGAGACTGAGAGGTTATCTAATTAGCCCTCATCCCTGAATGTTCTCCGATTGCCTAAAAGGTCAAAAAAGTAGGTTAATATGCCTTTCGCTTCTGTCTAGCAAGACTTACCTTGCTGACTACCCTGCAAAGCTTGCAAGACAGTTGAATTTCATCCAAGGCATTCACTGCGATGGATTTCAAGTTTTAAACTAGGTAGCTAATGGTTTGGCTATATTCAGGCCATAAGAATATCACATCTCTACCTAACAAGATAGTCATGCTCCCCAGAATTCCTTCCCTTGCCCATAATTCCCAGACTTGCCTATTCTTTCAGTCTTTGTATGCTTTCCTTGCTGTTACTCAACATGCCTGACCTACCCTCAAGTCAGAACCGCAGACAGCGTGCAATCTACCAATACATCCAAGTTCTGCAAAACTTAATAAATCTAAGTAGTAGAGACAGTTTATGCAAGATCAGTGCTTCATGTAACACGCACGTGCCAGTTTCAAACCATGTCAGAATTCTCCTTCAGTTTAACACAAAGTGAATACTTATTTCATTTGGCCAGTTTTCACCTTACCAAGCTCTGAAATAGCTCCGCCTGTCCTAATGGCTTCATGAAAGCTGTATTTGACCATCCAGTGGGGCACTGTCAATACCGAGCCAGGATCACACCTGTTCTTAGCGTTGCATCCAAAACTGACCCCTGAATTTGCACAGCAACGGGACTCTGCACACATACAGCTGTTAACTGCTGCAGTCAGCATAACGCAGCTGATATTTTACCCCATTTCTCCATTTCATGGGGCTCTCCTCTTTTGAATTAACTCACCAAAAGACCCGTCATCTCTTGTTTCTTGAGCCCGTCTCAAATTGCAAGCACAGGCTATCAGCCAGCCAACAATCACCTTTGCTAGCAGCAAGCTTTTTTTAAATCCTGATACTTACTAAAGCAAAAATAACTGGGGAAGGCAGGTAACAGGACGTCACTGTCAAATTCAGCAGTTTGTCTAATGGAAAAGTATCACCTGAAGAAATGCAAACAAATTTCCCTGAGAGAATAAAGAGTATTTTATTTATGGTGGCTTTGATTGGTGGCTTAAGGCAACCATTAAGCTTATGTCTTCAATGCAGTCTCAACCCTTTTTTCTTACGCACAAAATCCTCTTACTTAAGTGCTGTTTTCAGTCTAGTTTCAGCTGATGCTGCTAAAATTGTTAGATCCTGGGTTCTGCTTTCACCCAGACTGGTAACCCTCCCACTTTGCAACAAGGACATGATTGAAATTCCAAGTTAATGCACCAGGAAAGAACTCGGCACCACTTTCTGTAACAAAAAGACACAGAGGACATCCTCTTCATACTCAGGGAAACAGCACCGGCACGGACATGCTCTGTGGCATGGCTGCAACCACTTTGAGTAAGGTCTCATGGGTTTAAATTGAGAGTCAGGACTCCTAAGCCAATGCTGGGCTGAAAAATAACACAGACTATGCTGATGAAATATAAACTAGTACAGTTCAATTTGCATATAGCAGGAATAAAGTAGGAAATTTATGAGAAGGGCGGTCAGATAAGGCAAGTGCACGCAAATACATTCTGCAGTTCTTCGGCCCAACTTGGAAGCAGCAGCACAAAAAGCACGAGCTCAAAGCACGCCGTATGTTTTCCTCCTAAACCCTAGAAGAGGAAGGTATGGCAAAAGAACAGCACCAGATAATACAAGGAAATTAATCTTACCAGTTGATGCCAAGGCTCAGGCCACCACTCTAGGAAACACAGCACAAGATATTATCTAATGCAACTAAAGTAATTCTAAGCACAGGCCTATTTTGGGCAGAAGTAAGAGATAGATCCTGTTTTCGATTCCTCACTCAAAATTGCATTGTTTTTAAAAAGCAGAAAAAGGCCAGGATTGCCACTGCAGTTGGCATTAGGTGCAGACAGCACCTATTGTGGAAAATTACAACATTTTAATTAGGAAACAAGCAAAGCAGCTTCCTCAAGTATGCTGCATTCTCTTCTCATAATAAATCCTCTCAGCTCAACTAACAGGGAAATGTCTTTAAAACTTGCTCAACCAGCATTTACCCTCATGCCCCATAAAGGAAGTTTCAAAAGCAAACTTCTCATCTACTACTCAGGCAAGAGCTGAGACTTCAAGACAGCCTGTTTGGAAGCATCTGTCCCCATCCTGCTTTAGGACATAAGACCATGTAAGTGAATTTTGGCCACTAGATCAGGTCTAGGTCCCCATATTATTCAGCCCAAGCAAGCCACAACATCTTGATGTTCTCCAAATGCATCGCAAGTTTCAGTTAACAGTACTTGAGCATCTGCTCATAGTAGTTGGTCAATTCTCACATTATTGTCAACAGAACACCTGATTCATGGACTATTAAGTATTTAAGAAGGCATTACACAAAGGATGAAGAAAAAATTCAGTTTATACTCCAGTTTAAAGTGGCCACACTTCCATTGCCCTGGCCTGTATTCTTGATCTTTATGTTCAAATTAGAGAAGCTTTTTAATTAACACAACCTATCAGGAAACAATTCTTGGGCTAGAGCCCAGCTAGCGAGCTTGGGAAAGGGCTATGTCCTTCAGGTGTATTAACTGCTCCTTCACACCACACAGGTTTCATCATCCATAAAGAAAATTCAAGTTTGAAGTCCCCTGGTTTTAAGTGAGATTTCTTTTTCCACCCTCCTGCCTGGAAACAGCAGAGGATTAGGAAGAACTGAAGCACATGTGTGCTTTGGACCTTGTGCATTAAGGAGGGAGAGACAAAGGTTTGGTTGAGGCTTTTCAAACTCTTCAGGACTCCTAGCATAAATCAACCAGAAAGTGGGGAATTATAATGACTGAATATGAATAAAAACAGATGATCCACATCATTTTGAGCATCTTATACTTCTGTAATCATGTCCTTTGTCCAGGAAAAAAAAAGTCCTTAAACATCAGATTGTATTAAAGTGGGGTAAAAAAATGGGGTTTAGCATAGACCTAAACTCCCACTTAGGCTGCCTGTATGGCACCCTGCAGAATTTCCTGCTTCTCCAATAAAATTGCTCACTCTTTAACAGACACTGAAACATATTCAGTATTATTTCAACTTGAGGTGGCACTACTACGTCTACCAGCTCAAGGGGGGGTAAAAAAACCAAAACAACAAAACACCTCCCTACAAGTTTACTTAGTGGACTAAGGAGCTGTTTGGACTGTGCCAAACATCCTTCCAAAGGGCAGGCAAGAGAATAACCACTGGTATCTGCGCTGCCCACCCAAGTATCCACCTACCCAAAGCCAAACTGGACAAGTACGCAGCACCGGGGAGTGCTGGGTGATCACGCGTAACCCCCAAGTTATCCTTTCCTGTGTGAAGCATAGCTGGTTAACTGACAGAAAGCATAGCATGCAACTGTAGAAGTAGAAATTGAACAAGGTAGCAATGTTTCTTTCCCAAAGAGAGTAATTTCACTACTCAACTACAGTAATAATGACTAAAAATAGTAACTAAAAAGACTTGACCTGCACTTTCATTTTGTTTTATGCCCAGATGTCAACTAGTAAGATATCAGCATATATATTCACTGTACGAGGAAATCCTGTTTGAACAACTTCAGCTTGCGAGTGTTTTTCCTTCGCCCATAAACCACAAGATTAAGCATCACTGCAATGGCAGCATTCCCTATCCCAACAATATCCTCTAACTTGATTATTTTGGGAATTTGCCTTTTAAGATAACATTTAGCTAAGCTAATATACTTGGCTAGTAAAACATGGACTCTACAAAATAGCTTAAGTCAGTATTTCTCAGAAGGCACAAGGTGCAAAGGACTTGCTGTGGACACTGAGTGCTCAGGCTATATGGTCAGGTTTCAAAAGTGACACGATCCGTTTAGGAGAGACAGACTCAGCATTCAAGCAGCTGAAAAAGCTACCTTGTGCAGATTCACAAATCATTTAACATGGTTTTGGTAGCAGTTGCACAAAACCAAGTTATTTATCAAGCAGCAACATGCTTGCCCAAGAAAACCAGCCCCCACCTTGAAAATATTAGTTACTCTGAACAGCACGCAAGGTTTACACATTGAGTGTCAGCATCACATCGTGCATCCTTGGCTGTGGTTCAGCCCTTTTTAGCTGCCTCACATTCTAAATGGATGGTGTGCAGCCAGCGCTACACTAGACAGTTTGAATTTATGGTTGATCAAATTATAAATTTTGCTAAAATTGTCTGCCTTTTCTTGAAGAGTTGCATAGCAGAAGAAACACATGCTAACATGATCAGCACAGCTTACATAACCTGGAAAGAAAGATTTTTATTTTTTACAAAGAGTACCTGGATTCCATCCACTCATAACCCACAATTCCAGAAATCTCAGCAGATCCACCCTCCCAAGTCCTGCTTTGCCCTGAACAGTGCCTTCCGTTTATTTTTAGCACAAGAGAGAGCATCCATCCAGGCAGTTTTCAAGCTTCACGTGTTGCCCTGTCCTGTTTCACCGAGCACCTGACTGAAATGCGGACACAATTCTCACTTACGCTCACCAGGAGCGATTCAGACCTGGGGTGGCAAAGAGGAGACAAAGGTTCTGCTCTATGGAGATAGTGGTGACCCATGGCACTATGAAGGTGGCTGACCTAACACTCTGTACCACACCAGCTTCTCTCAGCGGTTGTGCAACTTGCTGCTGCCTTCAGTGAAGGGGCCATTTCAGATTTTCGATGCTCCATTTCAGTATTGTGTTTTCATACCCACTAAAATGAAAGACCCTGGGTGGATTTGCACTTAAGTTGAAACTGGATGCTACAACTGCACTATCTGCATAACATTAAGACAATTAGGAGAGTTGGTGAAGTTTTAAAACATCACCACAGATCATTTGCCTTCTGCAAACAAGATCAATGATTTGTCTCCCATGCTCCTACTGGACCTAGATAAACCAGGCTGAAGTTGCCACACTGAGTGAGTCTTCAGATGAGTACACAGCCACCACGACATACAAGTAACAGAGCGGCTGCCACAGATTCGCCCCCGAAGTCCACTCAACATCGGAGACTAGCACATAGCGTTGGAAGTTCTGATCGTATTTCTCCTACGCCCAGTGGTCTCCATTACTAAACACAAAAAAAAAAAAATCAGAAGACAGATAAGCTTACAACACTCAGGAAATTTCTAAAGGATTTGTGTTCTACCTCCTCCAAAATACTAATACGGTTACATTTAAACCCTGACTGGATTCTTCTTACAGCATGCTTTCACACCCCCTTAAAAGAACCTGGTATCACCATTGTTATTTTACATGAAGCCTACTTGTTTTCCTTGAATTCTTTTCCTGTGAGGATTTCTGCCATGGCAGGAGGTAAGATAGTTTGTTGGAATCCTGATCTCAAATTCTACAGTCAGGTCTCACACATACAGATTTCAGTATCTTATTTTAAGACACACAATTGAAATAAGATGCTCCATCCCGTCACTGTCCACACTCAGAAGTCAGGTACAGCATCTCGTTTGTGCAGACCAGAAGAGCAGAACCTTGATCTTAAGCATTATTCACCTTTCACCAGAAACTAAAGATCTTTATTCTGCAAAATACAGGTGGCAGGATCACCAGGATCTTCAGCTTTGAAGAAAAAAACCCATAAGGTACTGCCTCTGAAATTCTTATGGTTGATGGTAAGAAGGATTACACTTACTTGCTTAACCAATCTTTATATTGCTGTATAGCCAGGCACCAGGTTGTTGTTTCATAAACCTACATACATTTGAACATTCTTAAATTGTTGCATTGGAAAACCTGAATCGCAAACTCCCAAACGGTGCAGAGTATCTCTGTGATTCCATACAGGCGATTAAATCCATGGGGCTACAGTGCCTGGACAGGCTCCACAGAAGCCCCCGTCCATCCCGGCAGAGCTGGGAGCAGACCAGGGCCTGGGCCAGTTCCTGTTCTTATTGCTGGCTTTGTTTGGAGCTGATGGAATCTGCCCCTTTTATACCGGGTACCAAAATGAAACTGAAAGGTTTTGTGACCAGGGCTAATCCATTCAGCAAACACAGAGCAAGATGAGGATTATCTTACATGACAGAGAAATTAGAGATTCTCCTCTGAAAAACACAAAGTTCTTATCCCTGCAGAAGAGCAGCACCCACAGCTGCAACACTGCCTGCTCTGACTGCGCTTGGGTTTCCTGTGTTTTACAGACTCCATTAGATCTTAGCACACCTTAACGAGCAAGTCCAGCTCGCAGAGCAGATGCCAGACCATGGGTGCTAACTTGGGGTGGATGAACAGCGGCAGTAGGCCACTGGGCCCCCACTGCCCTCAGGCGCTGCTGCCGCTGCGTTGCTTCACTGGCTCCGTTTACAACTACATCAAGCGGTAACATTCGCCGTCCAAAGCGGAAGCATTCCCTCTGTAAACACCACCCCAGGTACCAGGCCCAGAACCCTGGAAGTAACTGGACAGCGGAGCAGCCGGACGGGCCTGGACGCCCCGCCGCCCGCCCCCGGGCCCAGCGGAGCCCCGGACAGAGCCCCCTCCCCCCCAACACCAGGCCAGGCCACCCCTCCCTCTGCCCTGGCAGCACCGGCTCGGGCCCTCCCTCACCGCCGCCCCGGGGAGAGCGGGCGAGGCCCACCCGCTCCGCCGTGAAGCGGGGAGGGGG